>CM067064.1:15323399-15645899 GCA_033980235.1 Diadema setosum
GTTCATTTTTCATGCATATGGATGTATAGGCACCTATACTTAAATAAATGAACTAATCAGTTATTAAGTCATGCAAAATTTCAAAAGTTAAAACTCAGTAGAAAAGAAGAGAGGACAAAATTGCCTTTAAAAATCTGGTCATGAATTAAATTCCTCCTGCTCCAGAACAAAAGATATGTATGACTTAAAATTTTCATTATTTCATTTGCAAGAGGGACATACAGTACTTCTCCAAATGATGACATACATACAGTACTTCACACTCTTCCCTCACCCCTCCACTCTCCCCACCATCCCATCCTTGTTTCTTTCCAGATTTACAGCCAGAGTTAAGGATGGGAAGCCGGCCAACATCAGGCACGCCCTCCGTAACAAGATCATGGGCCTGCTGTATCGAAACAGGGCCCAGTAACTCGATCCTGAGAAGAAACTAGAAATGTCGCTATGGCGACTGGTATGCCTCCGCCATAATGCACGATTCTCCTAATAGGTCTATAGTACATGTGGACAATGTGTGATTACATTGTAAAAATGCAATTCAAATGTTCATGTATTGTCTTGCAAGTTAATGGAAGAATTTTTTATTACTGAATACTGATTCACTAGATGGGAGGAAATGTTTTCTCTAGTCAAACTAAAATACAACGAGTCGCCAGTCATGATGATGTTGGGCCGAGATATTACACTGCCAGTGGATATCACCATCAGTCAACCTACATCAGAAGAAACAGAGAGAGATAATTACGCACAACATCTCAGAGATAAACTAAACGATGTGCATGAGATTGCTCGACAAAAGCTGGTGCTAGCTCACAATAAGCAGGCAAAGCAATATGATCGCAACACTCTACTGGTACAATACAAAGTAGGCGATTGGGTTTGGCTGTATCACGTACTAAGAAAAAGGGGGGTATGTCCAAAGCTTCTTCCCAAGTGGACAGGACCATTCATGATCACACACAAGTTATCAGATGTGGTGTACAGAATCCAAGATTCGAGCAGATCCAAGCCCAAGGTTATTCATGTTGATCGGTTGAAGCTTATCATGGTCCTCCCCCGAGTTAACTGGCTCAATGCAACACCCCGCAGACGTAACCCAGCAAGAAGTAGGCATGCTCCAAAACAATTAATTGAAGATTAATAATACAATGTTAGCCCGTCATGGTATATTTCTTGTTTTTATATAGATGTTGCAGTGCACAATCTGCCATGACGACAAGCGTCCATGTCATCGCTCCTGACCCACTTGCATTTAATGCATAACACGACCCTAACCTTGCAGTGCCGCTACTGTAGTTATGAATCAAGGGACGACCAGAGTTCAGTCGTCATTACCAGCGACAGCATCCTGGACATCGGCAAGAGGCGGGATATGTTGACCATAAGGTGGCCACTAGAAGATATATTGAAAAGGAGATGGAAGAAGAGGAAAGGCGAAAGAGAAGACAGAGGGACGAAAGGCGTAGTGAAGGGAGGAAGGACAGAAAGAAAGACGAGATGGTGGAGGAGCGACGAGGCGGAGAAAGAGGCGGTGGAAAGGTGGAGGAGAAGCGAGACAGACTGAGAGATGACAGAAGGAAGGAAGAAAAGAGAGATGAACGTCGAGGTGGAGAAAGGAGAGGGATGGTGCAAAGGCGGAGGAGAAGCGAGAGGACAGAAAGGAGAAGCAAGGTCAGGAAGGAGAGAAAGCTGGGGAAAAATGAGAGGACAGAAAGGACTAGAAATGTCGCTCTATGGCGACTGGTATGCCTCCGCCATAATGCATGGTTCTCCTAATAGGTCTAGATAGTACATGTGGACAATGTGTGATTAGATTTTCACAAAATTGGCAAAATATTAAAATTACAAGTTTGTCACAAATGTGCTGAATGCTCACCTTCCCTGACCTAGGTTTAATTGGATGAATAGGAGAGCATGTATTTGGGGATTTAAGGACTTTAACTTGACTTTGACCAATTCATACGTTTATGCATTGAGTAATTTTTCAAGGTATGGAGAAAAAGTGCAACTTCTGTATTGAATTAGTAAATTGTTATCATTTTCATCTGCCTTTGACCAAAAAATTCAGAAGATATCACTGTCAGGCAGAACATGCATAAATATGTAGTAAGTTTCAAGATAACTTGAGCCACTTCCGAGATAAGGAGGAAAAAGTTAGTTCAGCTCTTTTACTTGATCTTTGACCTTTTGACCTTTGAGGCAAAAGAAAAAAACTTTCCAGAGAATCTTTATCAGGTTATACATGCATACACCAAGTGTTAAAAAAATAATCTTGCTGGCATTGCATAAATATGAGGGAAATAGTAAAATTTTGAAGTGTTGCCATTGACCTTTGACCCCTGACCCCATAAACCCTAAATTATCTAGATAATCACTGCCAGTCAGTACATGTTTATATACTATGTTCCATGAAGATACCATGAACAATTTCCAAGGTACGGAGTAAAAAGTGAAGTTTTAATATATTTACTTGACCTTTTGACCTTTGACCTCATGACCCCAAACTTTCACTAGATCACTAAATCATAATTGGGTAATACATGTATACACTAAGTTTCAAGAAAATATCTTCAGGCATTACATAGATATGGTGGAAATAGTGAAATTTTATGGATTTGACCTTGACCTTTTGACCTTTGACCATGACCCATGTGCACTCAAAAGTTGATAGGCACAACTTCACCCCCTTATACACATACATGAAAAGGTGCATGGAGAAAGGGATGCCTTTCTTCTGTTGATATGCAGAAAGTTATCATGCTCCTCCGCATTCCACGAGTCAAGACCAGTGTTTTCACACGCAGACTAGTTCTGTTTCATCAGACCTTCGCACCTCTTGAGCGGCAAGAGTGCTGGAAGAGACAAAAAGCCAATGTGGCATGAAGGAATTGCTGGCAGGCAAGCTGAAGATGTCATGAGCACATATGACAACTGTGCTGCCCAAAACAAGAACTGGACTCTGTTTACCAGATTGGTGTATGAGGTGAACAAGGAAGGAGGGCCCAAGACAGTGACGCTCAAGTGTGATAAATGGGACAATGTGCTATTGTCACGTCAATGCATTAAGGACTGGTTTTGACCATGCAAATCGCGCAGCTTGTGTGGTTGGCATGGGCACAAC
Organism: Diadema setosum; assembly: GCA_033980235.1. Taxonomy (NCBI): domain Eukaryota; kingdom Metazoa; phylum Echinodermata; class Echinoidea; order Diadematoida; family Diadematidae; genus Diadema; species Diadema setosum. Next base: position 15,326,521 of record CM067064.1, read on the forward strand.
GCAAATCTTATTCTCGGGAGCTATACAAAGACGCAGATTTAATTCATATTCACTTTTTACTTGAGAGACAAATAGACATATTCTCTGAGCTCTGCTATATTGAATAGTTTATAACTATATTTGTTATACTACAGAAGCACTAAGATGTGTAAGGCTATACACTGTATAGCTGAGGGACAATACCGGAGTTTGAGCAATCATAGTACATGTATCAGCAGTCTGGTGAGTGAAACCTTTTGATTTATTATAATTTTTCTTCTTCTTCTTTTTCCACTACTTCTTAAACTAAGCTGAATTGAACATGCCACCAAATGTGAATTATTAAATGAAACCAAAATATTGAGTTTAAATGATACATGGAATTTATATTTATGGCATTACAATGTGAATGGCTGAATTATAATGAAAACTAGAAATGTCGCTTTGGCGACTGGCATGCCTCCGCCATAATGCATGATTTTCCCAATAGGTCTAGATAGTACATGTGGACACTGTGTGATTACATTTTCACAAAATTGGCAAAATATTGGAATGACAAGTTTGTCACAAATGTGTTGAATGTTCACCTTCCTTGACGTAGGTTTAATTGGATGAATAAGAGAGCATGTATCTAGGGATTTAAGGACTTTAACTTGACTTTGACCCATTCATACATTTAGGCATTGAGTAATTTTCAAGGTACAGGTGTGGAGAAAAAGTGAAATTTCTGAATTGAATAGTAAATTGTTACCATTTTCATCTGGCCCTTGACCCTAAAATTCATAAGATAATCACTCTCAGGTAGAACATGCACAATATGTACTAAGTTTCAAGGTAACTTGAGCCACTTTCGAGATATGGAGGAAAAAGTTAGTTCAGCACTTTCACTTGATCTTTGACCTTTTGACCTTTGAGGCAAAAAGAGAAAGAAAAAAAACTTTCCAGAGAATTTCTATTAGGTTACACACGCATACACCAAGTGTAAAAAATAACGCTGCTGGCATTGCATAAATATGAGGGTAATAGTAAAATTTTGAAGTCTTGCACTTGACCTTTGACCCCTGACCTTTGACCCCATGAACCCTACATTCTCTAGATAATCACTTCCAGTCAGTACATGTATATACTATGTTCCATGAAGATACCTTGAACAATTTTTCAAGGTACGGAGAAAAAAAAGAAGTTTTAATATTTTTACTTGACCTTTTGACCTTTGACCTCATGACCCAAACTTTCACCAGAGAATCTTAATTGGGTAATACATGTATACACTCAGTTTCAAGAAAATCTCTTCAGGCATTCAATAGATATGGTGGAAATAGTGAAATTTTATGTATTTGACCCTGACCTTTTGACCTTTGACCTTTGACCTCATGACCCAAATTTTCACCAGAGAATCCTTATTGGGTAATACATGTATACACTAAGTTTCAAGAAAATATCTTCAGGCATTCAATAGATATGGTGGAAATAGTGAAATTTTATGTATTTGACCTTGACCTTTTGACCTTTGACCTTGAGCATGTGCACCCAAAAGTTGATAGGCACAACTTCACCCCCTAATACACATACATGCCAAGTTTCATTAGGATACCTCAACAGGTTTCGATAGTTACCTTGTCCACAAAATTCATTACGGACGGACGGAAGGACGGATGGACGGACGGAAGGACGGACGGACGGAAGGACGGACGGACGGAAGGACGGACGGACGGACGGAAGGACGGACGGACGGACGGACGGACGGACGGACGGACGGACAACCCGAAAACATAATGCCTCCGGCACCACTTCGTGGCGGAGGCATAATGATTGACATCAATATTTATGTGTGACATAGCTTTAACTGTATAGATGTTTGACTATTGTTTATGGGATGTTGTTCACCCTTTATAGGGGCTGTTTTATTTGTTAAATAAATCCCTACGATTTCAACTGGAGACTGGCAGTGTCAGCGTCATCATTTAAAGAGTCCAGCTTACAACACAAGTACTTTGAGAGGGGCCACACTTTCATGTCAGCTGATGCATTCCTTGCACGAGTGGCGAAAGGAATGCGGGCAAAAAAGAAATTGCACGACTTACGGAGACTTTGTCGAAGTCACCGACAAAATAAGGACTGCAAATCCAGATGGAGCCAGGAGACTTCAGTGGAGTGGCAAAACGGGATGAGCAATGCAGGATTCACAGACAAGCCCCATCTCAACACTGTCTGTGAAGCTCAGTTCCGTTGAGGTTCTAGCAAACTGCACCGGAAGACGTACTCAATGGAGGATGACAACTTCTTCTCTGGAGAATTTCCGAAGAAGAAAATTGCCGACAAACTTCTGAAGGGGTGAGCGATTTCCAGTGATGAGTAGTGGTCGCGGAATCCCAGGAAGCAAGAAAAGTGACATTCTGAACAAACTTTGTCCCCTCATGCCTGCAAACAGATGTCAGTTCGGGAAAGACATAGTTGAACACCAAGCATCTCAAGACCTCATTGACTTTGACTGAATATAAGCTTCCTCTTTGTGGAAGAGGAATGTATGTGCCATGGGGATGATTCGCTCATAGAACTTCCATCCACACATGTACCTGTAGATAAGCTGCATATATTTCAAGATGTGGACTGTTTTTTTATTTAGCTATTTCAATATTTCTTCAAACCTGCTGCTTAAAGGGGGTATCTGGCAGAGGGGTGAATATTTGCGAATGTTCATGAACACAGCAAATTTTAGGTTTTGTTGGGGTTCATATTAAAACAGTTGCAATCAAATTTACAAGCAGTTTTTATTGTCCCAAATGATTTTTTTCTGCTGCAAAGAGATTTTGAATATTTCAGTTTTCTTTGAGGCAAGAAAAAGTGTAATTACAAAAACTGTTAGCGAATTTGATTGTCTTCATTTACAAACTCTGATAAAACCAATAATTCACAATGCTCATGAACATTTTCTGCTCAGCGAAATACCTAGTAATGGTGTTAAATTGTTGGTTGTCAATAGTGATGAAAAGTGGAGCAGAGCCCTACCGCTTTGAACCCATCTGGAGATGTAGACACTGTGGGCACCGGCAGGATGACGAGACTCACAACAGCAAAAGTGGCCGAAATGGACACAGGCGATCCTCGCAATATTCGCTTGAATAATACCGACTGGTAAGGTACGTTTGTACATTTATAATATCAGATTTTGTTGCTCTGGACTGCAGTGCTAGAATCAATAAACTTACTCGGAAACTGCGGAATACACATCAATAACCTCACAGGCACAGCGATTGAAGCAAATGGCCCAGCTAGCCACTTTGGAGTCTGAGGCCTAGCTCGAGATTCGCAACAGCGGGGCAGTGTGCGACGAAAGTAGTATGCGAGCGATTGCAAATGCACAGCACTGACTTTCTTCATAAGATGTGGAATTTCTAGTTTTATAGTATCATAAACTTGATTGTAAAGCTGCACGTTAGCGGCATCGCAGATTGCACAGGCAGGGATGCATCTAAATTTGACCAGCCCAAGTATACCTGTACATCCATGGACTATGAAATCTTGCTTTGAACCTCTCATTGTGATTTAATAACCTGACGTCATTACACCAGAATGTACAAAGATTAAATGATAACTTAAATATCTGTTTAAAGTTCAATCCTTACTTCACAAATAATGTAATGGGGGAGAGGTTACGTCCTTTCATGTATTAAACTTGTCTGTCAGTCTGAATTCTGTTTTTTAAGATTGAAAACTTGGCCTAGCACACCTGCTAACTGGATCTCATCGAGACATCTCTGCCTTTTGTACATTACTTAACATAAAATAAGGATTGTACTTCAAACAGGTAAAGAATCATTTCTTTTTCTTTTGCGCTTCATAAAATATTCATCATTCTCACACGTGTTTTGCTTTTCATGGTTTATATTGCAATAGAGATATCTGTAAGATGAACATCACAAAGAGTGGAATTAGCAATGGAACATGATCTGTCACCTTTACCCCTTTCTTCGACATGGTGTTCAATCAGAATGATAATCAAAAATGACAATGAGCCAATCAGAATCGGCTGATGTCATCAACTTGTTCGCTGGCCCATCTTGGCCTTGGCTCTCCGTTCCTCCCGAATCCTCCTCTTGATGTGCTTGGGCAAGTCCCAGCTCTGCTGCACAAAGTAGTTCTCCAGCGACTCCAGGGATACCGGAGGCATGTACTCCCTCGTCCGTCTCCTCTTCCACCACTGGCCACTGAGGGCCTCCTTGCTGCCCGCCTTGGTGTACTGGTAACGGTAGTGCTCCACTCTTATGAACCTTACAACCAAATGGAAGTTAGATAGTTAATACATATCAGATCCTAGATGCACTGAGTTTTCTTCATACTTGAGCAACAAGAAGTGGTCATGTTCTATTCTTAAAATCATGACATCATGACAATACCATGACAACACGTTCATGACATGACAAATGCAATTCTACAGCCTATTTCAGAAGAGTTAGGTGATTTTCATAGAGCCTGACAAAGAATAAAAGCAAAACAACAATTTTTTTTTTCCCAAGGTATTAAGGATGACTTACTTTGGAGGGTCCTGACCATGGAAAGGATTGTAAGCGATTAGATCCAGTGTCTGCTCATCATTGATTAACAGTTTGCCTGCCAGATGAACAAACCAGGGGTTGGACTGGTAGTTCTGTATTGAATGACAGGAGAAAGTAGTGATGTTAACCTGTCACTGAAGAATCACCTTTTTCTGGTGAGAAGTCGACTCCTTAAATTACTGTGAGAGGCTGACAAATAATCAATTTCATATATTAGGACAATCATTGTGAAGAAATCACAATCGAGTTGGGTGTCAAATGACATAAATACAGTAAACCTCGCATGAGTCGAAGCTCTCGGGACTGACAAAAATGCGTCGACTTAAGTGAAATTCGACTCTCGCGAGAGTCGATTTTTTTTTTTGACTCACAGTTATGTACATGTATTATAGTACATTTGCATGTATGTGTGTGTGTGTGTGTGCGTGTGTGTGTGTGCGTTTGCATTCAAATTTGTCTGTGTCTGTTTTGATCTTTATTTTGCGATTTATACCAAATGGTCTGATTTCATGCATCATTATGCATAAATTAGCATAATTTAGCATAAATGATAATTTTTTGAAAAATTAACTTCACGGTATTTTAGATTACATCATAGGCAATGTGTGTGCCAATTTTCGTCGCGATCGCGCGGTCGACGGCCGAGATCTGGAGGGGGGGGGGGGGCCTGGGAGGCCCCCCCCCCCCCCCCCCCCCCCCCCCCCCCCCCGGCTCTATCAACTACCTAAATAGCCCGGCCTAGTTAGGGTTAAAGCAGCGATTGGTTGACCAAGGAGTTCTGGCTTGATATGGATAAAGTATGGATGTGCTGTGTGTATGGATAAAGTATATGGATCGATGTACGGTACGGTGAGTGTGCATGCTTACCTGAAGCAGGCCAGGGACGGGGTTCTGCGACATGCAGATTTTTTTGTTCTCCTCTAAATGTAATGAGAATGCCAGACAAATCTTCTTCGGCTCAAGTGATGTAAACTACGTGTATTTTGTACAAAAGGGACTGAATGTTTTACTTCGACACAGCCGAAATTCGACTCTTGTACTTCGGCTTATCCAAATATTTCTTAGATAAAATACATAGGGAACTAGATATATCGCTACGGCGACTGATATGCCTCCGCCATCATGCATGGTTCTCCTAATAGGTCTATAGTACAATGTCTTGACAATGTGTGATGACAGTTTCACACAATTGGCAAAATATTAAAATGACAGGTTTGCCACAAATGTGCTGAATGTTCACTTTCCTAGAACTAGGTTCAATTGGATGAATTATTCAAATGTCAGAGTGCAGGTATTTGGGGAACTAATGTCTACTTGACTTTTGACCCTTTTATAAGTTTATGCTTTGAGTAATTTCAAGGTATTGAGAAAAAGTATAATTTCAGTATCAAATGGGAAAATAGCATTATCTAAACCTGGTCTTTGACCGTTGACCTCACAGTTCCACAGAGAATCACTGTTAGGTAGAACATGCATAAATATGTAAGTTTCATGATGATACCTTGAGTTACTTTCGAGATATGGAGGAAAAAGTGCAATTTAGTACTTTCACTTGACCTTTGACCTTTTGGCAAGAAACTTCCCCAAAAATATATATTGAGTAATACATGCCATACATCCAGTTAAAAAAAAAAAAAAACCTTCAGGCATATTGCATTTTAAGGAAAGTAGTGATATTTTGAGGAGTTGACCTTGACCTTTGACCCCCCTGACCTTTGACCCATGACCCCCAACTTCCCTAGATAATCACTGCCCATCGGTACAAGCATATATACTAAGTTCTATGAAGATACCTTGAACCATCTGCGAGATATGGAGAAATATGTGGAATTTCAATTTTTTTTTCACAAAATAACCTGTGACCTTTGACCTTTGACCCTGTGACCCTAAAATCCACACAAAGTATTATCCCCCAAGGATATACCCTCATACCAAGTTTGATGTAAAACCACCACACGGTTCTTGAGATATCGACAAAAACAAAACGGGACGGACGGACGTACGGACGGACGTACGGACGGACGTACGGACGGACGGACGGACGGACGGACGGACGGACGACCCGAAAACATAATGCCTCCGGCCACTTCGTTGCGGAGGCATAAAAATCAGGACTTTTTATTTTGCTTCGAGTTAAGTGATTTTCGACTCACTCGACGTCGACTTATCCGAGGTTTACTGTATATTCAATCATGTAGATTTCTCTGTGTAAAGAAAAGCACAAGACGTGTGCACTGAAGCAATTTACAGTGTAAATACAATGTATGACTTCAAAATGCAAACTAATCTAAGAAGCAAGACACCAATTAGTAAAGAAGATGGCTCTAACTATACATATCCCATTATTAATATTTTTGTCTTTTTTATTTTTGACTTCCAATGATTCCATGAAGTTGCTGAAGTGAGCAAGTCCGAATAATCAAATAAAAACAGAAGGGAAGACCAGTACACTGGTAAAGCATTAAAATATTAAAGGAAAATCAAATAGTGGATCATATTTTCTCTCCTCCCCCCCCCCCCCCAACCCCACCCCATCACCAGCAGACATCTCAGATATAAAAGTGACATTGAAGAAGGAGTTCAGACCTGGAATGCAGCGAACCACAGAAGCCAGTCCAGCCGGTAGTGATAGGGCGAGATGAGGCAGGGACGCCTGGTGACGTTGCCTGGTTTACACTTGAACTCGTACTCCAGCCACACTGCCCGCGGGTCGTTGGGATTGCGGCTGCTTGTCCCCTGGAATATCACCTCATCTCTCACTTTAGTGACACTGTCAATGAAAAAAAGAAAGAACAACAAACATTGATGACCATATGATACTGCTTTGGCTTGAGAAGGCACCTATTGTAAAGATCTGCATTCCTTCCACAATTATTTCCTGCATCGTACGTAAAACTGGCTCATAGGTTCAAAAACTGCCATATCATAACTTGGTGTAAAACAATCTGATAGTGTCAACTCACAAGCAAACCATTTTCTCTAATCTAAATAGAGCATATTGCTTGGGGGTTTCCCCATTATTTCAGTTGCTGATTCACAAAATACAGCAGACTCCCACTATAACGAAGTCCTTGGGACCGGCAATTTCCTTTTTTTTATGTTGAAATTTCGTTATAACCAAACAAATAAACAATAAAAAACATAGAGCCGATAGTTTTGCGACCTGGATTTTTATTTCGTTGTCACTAGAATTTTGTAATAACTGTGTTCATTATAATGGGAGTGCACTGTATACTGATAAACAAAAAGATTTCCCAAATTACAAAGAAATCCATTTGCACACCTAAGTTTCTAATGCATACATTGAACAGGAAGTGTAGATGATACAGATCATTGTGCACTGGGCTAAAATGCACCTGCCAAAAGCTCCATAGGTGTTGACTATCCTGAGGGAGTCAAAGGAAGTGTTCATAGCCTGACGGGATGAGAGAAGGTTCTTCACGACAGGGATGCTCAGGTAGGCAATCAGCACTGCCAGTGATATGTGTGCCACTCGGCGAATGTAGTCACCTACAAGAAAAAAGCAAAAGAAGATGTCTTGTTACTGTATGTGCCTATAGACCGATTCAGGTTCGTTGAGGGCAGCAGACAATTTGTGGCACTGGGCGCAGCCATAAGCTCATTTTGCGGTGTCCCAGCCGACCCCCCCTCCTCTCCCCCACCCCACGGGCAACATGTTTATCACGCACTTGTAACAAAGGTTCGCGCATTAAGCAAGCATTCGGGCACTCAGTACGAGATGCCCATTGGCTAAAACAACCATGCATCAGTTTTTCATTCCGCGCGCGTGAGAGGGGTGGGGAGAGAGGAGGGGGTCGGCTGAGACACCGCAGTAATGGCGCTGCCCATGCCAAAAATACACATAGCGCGTTACAGAATTGGTCTATACACACTCAGATGCTGCTAATTATTAGATGTTGACAGATTCAAAACATTAATTCATATATGTTGACTGGTCTTTGCAAATGAACGATTTGTTCCAACAGTATTGTAACTGATATCAAAGAGATGTTGATAAATACACTAGCAGTGGCCAAAGAGAGCAATGTGCTTTAAACTAATGTAAACTGCAAAACTTGCCACACACTGATGATGATGCACACATCCCAAAATAAGTGTATCGGCATGTTTGGGTGATAATTAGACTGTGTTTACAAGCATTATCACTCATTTGTGTGCTACTGTGTTCACCACCCATCACATACTGGGCAAATGGAATGATAACTGTTGCAGTCCTGCTAGACCAATTTCCACTGAACCTGTGAAACTTTCTCAGCAATAGTTGTTCAAGTCTGAGTTTTCCAAGAAGGGCTCATCAAACTCTAATTACAAGGCAACTTTATGCAAATGAAACACTAAGTACAAAATGCTATCTACATATTGCAGATCATTCTTGTCATCATCATCATCATCACCATCATCATCAACAACATCCTCATCATCATTATCCTGCTCCTCCTCCTCCTCATCATCATCATCATTCATTTCTATTATTTCAGCCATCAATAACTAGCTGGTCGGCGCCCATGCCACTAGTTGAGCTTACCCAGGCTGGGCCGAGGCTCTCCATCGCAGTGCATCCTCCCAGTCGTTGCCACGGCGCTGCTTAGCCAGGATGGGAAGAGCCAGGACAGGCTACGGTCATCAAAGCAGCTGATGGCGGGAAGGATGGTCAGCCAGTTGAGAAAGCTGAGGTTACCACTGATGATGAGAGTGACCTGAAAATATTCAGTGTCAAGGAGATAGAGAGAAAAGCTGAAGAGTCAATTCAGTTTGATACACAACCTGTTTCAAAATATAGCAGAATAAAAAGTGTAGATGAATATATCAAATGAAAAAAGCCAACAAGCTTATGATACTTGCAAAGCAAACTTTGAATCTCACATCTATAGGGGGAAAAAAATGAAATAATCAAGAATAATGCACATGCTCAAAACAGATATACAACAGCCTATCATAACATTAATTCTCAAAGGAGTAACAAGTACATTTGAAAGAAAGCAGAATACCTCTCGAGTATTGATGAAGGAAAAGCAAAATAAAACAAAGCAAAAATGCACCCCATCGCTGAAGATATTTGAGAAAATGTCATCAAAATGCCATTTATGACCATAGAAATCCATCAGGTCACAAGTATTTTGGATTTCTCGGTGCCTACTACATACCCTGTGCATTTTTTTGCAAATTTAATATTTTCACCTGTAAGTATCCCAAATGAGAAGGCACTGCATGGGCTTGTGTATAACAGCACATGTATACTGGATTAGCCTGGATAATCCAACATCAGTGATATACACTGTAATATTGCATTTGAGGAGGCTGGGTGAGAAGAAAGAAGCAATCAAAGGAGCACATAAGTGACACACACCTGGAAAAGAATCTGTATCACTCCTCCAACAAGACGCGGTGGTCTCCAGGGAACGAGGAGGAAGATGGGGGCAATGAGCTCAATGAAGTGATTGGAGGCAGTCTCAAACTTATGGAACCACTCGGGACTCTGGTGCATGTAGTAGCTCATTGGATTCGGAACAGGCTGGGTCTGAAAACATAGCAATCAAGGAGAGAGAAAAAAAAATTCTTACTTCCAGTTGAGTATGGGGTACCTCCATGTTAAGGCTTGCTTAATACAGTGCACTCCCGTTATAATGAACACGGTTACAATGAAATTCCGGTTATAACGAAGTAAAAATTTGGGCTGCAATGTCATCCACTCTATGTATTTCTATTGTTTATTTGTTCGGTTATAACGAAATTCCGATATAACGAAAGAAAACTGCTGGTCCCAAGGACTTCGTATAGTGGTGATGGTGTTTGATGGTGCACTGGTAAAACAGCTCACCTCGTAGTGATAGTTCATACATGTCAGGTCTCTCCAGCACTGGTCTCCTCGAATCTTTATCAAACCCTGTAGGATTGAAGAAAATGGAGAAGAAAAAAAATAATTGGAGAAAGTAAAGTTAAGGCACTGTGAGAAAGTACTGCAGTAATGAAAAAGCATCTGCAACTGCGACTTATCTGTAACAATGGGTGATTTCAGGTTCTGTGCTAGTGCTATCTCTCAAACAACTGCCTTATTAATTGAGCTCCAACACCAGAAAACACATGATACCGATCACAATTATCAATCCAAACACAAAGTATTGGCATCAAACACTGCAAATCGCAGTGGGAATTGCATGACATAAAAAAGTATGGCGCATAGTTAAAGTCAAATATCAAAAGATGTAGCAATGACTGATTAATTTTAGACACATATTGAGGAAGACAGATTAAAATGCCCTAAATTTCATCCTTTCTACAAAATATTTCTTTATTTTTGGATATCTCAGTCAGTTCAAATCTCATTTTTATCAAATACATTGTAGACTTTGAAGACCTCTTAGAATTGTATGCTCTTTGATATTTCATAGGTGGTTTCTAATTATCTCCCAAAGAGTTCAAATCTGAATTCCACATCTCAACCAATATGACACCATCCCTTTAAACCAAGAAGTCTTATCGACTGTTCTTGCTGATACTCACGGCTCCCATCATGATCCTGAAGAGGAGCCACCTGTAGCCCCAGAGGACCACCCAAGGCATAGGGGTGTGTTGGGGGAACTTGCACAGGCTCAGCAAGGGACAGGCAAAGATTGCCAGGAAGCCCGTTTCCAGAAGCTGAGACTCCCAGCCTGGTGTGGAAAACAAAAAGCACTAACCATATGACATCACCACCAGACAATCTGTTGTAACTACCACTGCCCCAGGTGGCTCGTGGCTTGGTAAAGAGACCAAATGGTACCAACCCAAGACACCACGCCCTAAAACAGACGAGGTAATTTCTAAAGACCTACACATTTATTTCTCTCATTTTCTTCTTTATGGGGGGGGGGGGGTACATATACCAAAGCCTTTCAAAATATTGCAGATAAGCTGATCAAAATTCTGTTCTTGTAAGTATTTTTATCTAACTTTAAGTTGTGAAATATAACACATACCTCTGAGTTGGCATGTAGCATCATTAGATGAATCATGTTTGACACTACAGTTTGTTAATAGCTCTTTGTGGAAATTTTACTGGTGGAAAGAGTGGTGAAGTGGGCAAACACACTTGAAAGAAACAACCTGAGAAGGCAAAGTTCTGAATTCATTTGTAGAAAAAGGCTGCAAATAAACTTAAAACTTTTGTTTATTGAGCAATTGTCAACCCTGCTACTTTCCTATGCTTCATAGAGACAAGGCCAGCTACTTTCCAAATTTCACAGTCAAACACTGGATACAAATTACAAGATTTCAGGTGTATGAAACTAAATCAACAAGTGCATTTTATGAAAGAATGTAAGAACGCCAGGCACTAGAGAACATGCCTAATTAGGAAAGACACTTGCCATTACATTTTGTATTTTTAGAACTCGGGGTCCTGGGGAAAAATGAAAACATTAAAGGACTACGACTTATGAACTGAAATGAAAGAAGAAAGAGAATTAAGGGGTGGATACTATGAAGAATTTCATGCTGAAATCACACATTATATATACTGGTTCATGGCATTTCAGCTCTAAATTTATTACACTCTCAATATTTGAGGAGATAAAATGACGAGTGTCTCCCCATTTTGCCCATTAGTTTCTTTGAATATCAAACATATTTGAAAGAAATGAATAATCACTGGCATACTTACCAAATGAATACCTGTAAAAACACAAAAAGGTGATATTGACCTTTAACATTTCATTTTCATTAATAAATCCTTCACATGCGATCTGCAAAATTTGCTTACAATAACACTATTTGGGTCAAAGCCATAGAAATGGCTCTGCACATTTCTTCTATTACTGTGACGCCCATTGGATAACCTCGCTGCCATGCAACGGTTGCTGTCCTTTCACTACATAGTTATGTTGTTTTCTTGTGAAATTAGTAATGTTGGTTGTTTATTTTTTTCAACCCATGACATGCATACACAGTATTCAAATCTTGGAGTTTATATCATTGTCAGTTATGCTATACCTTATCCAATATCTTTTTTAAGTGAGTGAGGCTGTTAAGATGAACATGCTGTGCATGGGACTCATGACAGATTTTCCAGTATTTACATTACACCTTCTACTACTACAGCATCATCTCGTAATAAGCACACTGATGCAGATAATAATTATGAAAACTGAACGGTAATGCAAACTCTCAGACAGAGCTAAAAACTGGCAATCTGCACTAATCCAATATCAGGGTTTTCCATCTGCTTACTTTACAGTACCTTGTGCTTTGTGGTATTGTGCGCTAACCTGAAATGCAATTCATTTTGCTGACTGTAGTCACAACATTCTACACATGGTTATGATGTAACATTTTAGTGGAATGGAAAAACATTTTATTCTCGTACTCAGGAAATTAGACAATTTTGGCTTTAGCCTGAGAAGACATCTTGAGGTATTCTGAGGCAATGAAGGGAGCTTTGAAGAAAACTTTCCTTTCAAACTGTTAACCTTTTGGTACTTTGGGCTATGAGTATTACCACTGGTAGTCTCATTCTATGTTGTAAATTTCATTCAATGTTTGTTTATGAATTGGGAAGGTGCATAAACTGATAGTACGAATTTAAGACCATCACTGAGACAGACGCTCACCAGCTCTGGCCGATATTGACAAGGGAGTGGTAGAGGACCCACAGGGCAGCCATGATGACCATGTTGCTGCAGCCAAGGACCACAACGAACCCAGACAGGACCATTCCAGCATATGCCACAGCGTCCAGCCACCAGTCCAGGTGTTGGTCCAGGTCCCCGAACCAGAGGAGGGTGGGGGCAAAGTTTAGGGCCTCTTTCGAAAAGCCTCCCCTACATTGTCAAAATAGGACAAATTGACAAGTTGAGATCATGAAAGTAAGAAATGTGGAATTCAGTCTGATCAAATACAATGACGTTTCACTTTATTCACTAACAGAAAAAAAACTAGAAATGTCGCTTTGGCGACTGGTATGCCTCCGCCATAATGCATGATTTTCCCAATAGGTCTAGATAGTACATGTGGACACTGTGTGATTACATTTTCACAAAATTGGCAAAATATTGGAATGACAAGTTTGTCACAAATGTGTTGAATGTTCACCTTCCTTGACGTAGGTTTAATTGGATGAATAGGAGAGCATGTATCTAGGGATTTAAGGACTTTAACTTGACTTTGACCCATTCATACATTTAGGCATTGAGTAATTTTCAAGGTACAGGTGTGGAGAAAAAGTGCAATTTCTGAATTGAATAGTAAATTGTTACCATTTTCATCTGGCCCTTGACCCTAAAATTCATAAGATAATTACTTTCAGGTAGAACATGCATAATATGTACTAAGTTTCAAGGTAACTTGAGCCACTTCCGATATATGGAGGAAAAAGTTAGTTCAGCACTTTTACTTGATCTTTGACCTTTTGACCTTTGAGGCAAAAAGAGAAAAAAAAAACTTTCCAGAGAATTTCTATTAGGTTACACACGCTTACACCAAGTGTAAAAAAATAACCCTGCTGGCATTGCATAAATATGAGGGTAATAGTAAAATTTTGAAGTCTTGCACTTGACCTTTGACCCCTGACCTTTGACCCCATGAACCCTACATTCTCTAGATAATCACTTCCAGTCAGTACATGTATATACTATGTTCCATGAAGATACAGTTGAACCTCTCGTATCCGGACAAGTCGGGACCGGGGCTCATCTGGATAAGGGATTTGGCAGGATACGGGAGACTCGATGCTTCATACATGTACATATACATACACATGTACTGATGTAGCCTATTGTAGTACCACATGTAGTTATGTGTATACCGCAACCTTTTCATTGTTACACTCAGTAACAGACCCCAAAATAGATGTTCGTGTTTGCAAGAATGAAATCATTTTCTTTTATAAATTCTTGGGATGATTTACCTAAATAATTAAGAAATGTATCAAGTAATTCATATGTGTTTGTGTAGGAGTTCTCAAGGAGTTGGGAATCACCCTTTCCTCCCGTAATTCTTCAAAAAAGATAAAAAAATCATGGCGAGATTACGTCCGGATAATAGGGAGATCCGGATAAAGGGAGGCCGGATAATAGAGGTTCAACTGTACCTTGAACAATTTTCCAAGGTACGGAGAAAAAAAAAAAAGTTAATATTTTTACTTGACCTTTTGACCTTTGACCTTTGACCCAAACTTTCACCAGAGAATCTTAATTGGGTAATACATGTATACACTAAGTTTCAAGAAAATCTCTTCAGGCATTCAATAGATATGGTGGAAATAGTGAAATCTTATGTATTTGACCCTGACCTTCTGACCTTTGACCTCATGACCCAAACTTTCACCAGAGAATCTTAATTGGGTAAAACATGTATACACTAAGTTTCAAGAAAATATCTTCAGGCATTCAATAGATATGGTGGAAATAGTGAAATTTTATGTATTTGACCTTGACCTTTTGACCTTTTACCTTGAGCATGTGCACCCAAAAGTTGATAGGCACAACTTCACCCCCTAATACACATACATGCCAAGTTTCATTAGGATACCTCAACAGGTTTTGATAGTTACCTTGTCCACAAAATTCATTACGGACGGACAGAAGGACGGACGGACGGACGGACGGACGGACGGACGGACGGACGGACGGACGGACAACCCGAAAACATAATGCCTCCGGCACCACTTCGTGGCGGAGGCATAAAAACTGAATGCTTAAAGACTATACAATAATTGCAAGTGCATATGGTCACAATTCGGGGGAAAAATCACAGTTCAGTCTACAGGTGATAAAATGATCAAGCCAGGGCAAAATGGTTTCCTTGCTTTACTATCACTAAATTTAGAAAGATTGTCTTCTTCCCCCCCCCCCCCATTTTGTCTTTTCCCTATTGCCTATCGATACTACTCCTACCCATAAAAAAAAAATTACAAACACTAAACAAAACCAAGAAACAGTCATTCAAGTTCTATAAACTGAGAACATTTCTTTTATAAGATAGGAAAAAAAGACATTCATTCAAAAAAAAAAAAAAACTAGAAATGTCGCTTTGGCGACTGGTATGCCTCCGCCATAATGCATGATTTTCCCAATAGGTCTAGATAGTACATGTGGACACTGTGTGATTACATTTTCACAAAATTGGCAAAATATTGGAATGACAAGTTTGTCACAAATGTGTTGAATGTTCACCTTCCTTGACGTAGGTTTAATTGGATGAATAAGAGAGCATGTATCTAGGGATTTAAGGACTTTAACTTGACTTTGACCCATTCATACATTTAGGCATCGAGTAATTTTCAAGGTACAGGTGTGGAAAAAAAGTGCAATTTCTGAGTTGAATAGTAAATTGTTACCATTTTCATCTGGCCCTTGACCCTAAAATTCATAAGATAATTACTTTCAGGTAGAACATGCATAATATGTACTAAGTTTCAAGGTAACTTGAGCCACTTCCGAGATATGGAGGAAAAAGTTAGTTCAGCACTTTCACTTGATCTTTGACCTTTTGACCTTTGAGGCAAAAAGAGAAAAAAAAATTTCCAGAGAATTTCTATTACGTTACACACGCATACACCAAGTGTAAAAAAATAACCCTGCTGACATTGCATAAATATGAGGGTAATAGTAAAATTGTGAAGTCTTGCACTTGACCTTTGACCCCTGACCTTTGACCCCATGAACCCTACATTCTCTAGATAATCACTTCCAGTCAGTACATGTATATACTATGTTCCATGAAGATACCTTGAACAATTTTCCAAGGTATGGAGAAAAAAAAAAGTTTTAATATTTTTACTTGACCTTTTGACCTTTGACCTTTGACCTCATGACCCAAACTTTCACCAGAGAATCTTAATTGGGTAATACATGTATACACTAAGTTTCAAGAAAATCTCTTCAGGCATTCAATAGATATGGTGGAAATAGTGAAATTTTATGTATTTGACCCTGACCTTTTGACCTTTGACCTTTGACCTCATGACCCAAACTTTTACCAGAGAATCTTAATTGGGTAATACATGTATACACTAAGTTTCAAGAAAATATCTTCAGGCATTCAATAGATGTGGTGGAAATAGTGAAATTTTATGTATTTGACCTTGACCTTTTGACCTTTGACCTTGAGCATGTGCACCCAAAAGTTGATAGGCACAACTTCACCCCCTAATACACATACATGCCAAGTTTCATCAGGATACCTCAACAGGTTTCGATAGTTACCTTGTCCACAAAATTCATTACGGACGGACGGACAACCCGAAAACATAATGCCTCCGGCACCACTTCGTGGCGGAGGCATAAAAAAGGAACAGAAAATTAAAAGAAACTGCACTACAGCCAGGGTCATGCTGTGCAAAAGTTATACAGTAACAAGGTTGTAAATGCTGCAGTGAAGAGAGACAGTAGACAACATAAGAGTTTGCAGATTTTATCAGTCAATACTTACTTGGGAGCTTGAACATAATTCCGAATCCGGTCCAGGTAGAGACCAGTGGGCAGCAGTCCCTTCTGGCCAAGGAGGGCCTTGTTCTGGTGCAAGGCCACAAGGAAAGCCACAACTAGATCGACATAAAAATAATATCATATACTGGGATTGAAGCAGAGAAGAGATTAACCCAGAGCTACCAAGTCTCACGCATTCTGCGTGAGACTCAAGCATTTAGGGCCTGTCTCACGATCTCACGCAGGGCACCCATTTTTCTCACGCATCGGGTGAAGTCTGCAATTTGTGCTAAAAATAAGGAGCATAGCTCAAAGGATTCAAGTGATAGTTGCAATTTGAAGGTATATTTTCCTTTTGTCTTTCAAAATTAGTAAAAGATAGTCACTTAAAGGGAAGATAAACCCCAAGAACAATGTGGACTGAGTGAAAGCAGCAACATTAGTAGAACTCATCAGTGAAAGTTTGAAGAAAATCGGACAATCGATGCAAAAGTTATGAATTTTTAAAGTTTTGGTGTTGGAACCGCTGGATGAGGAGACTACTAGAGGTTATGACGTATGAGTGGACTACAATATCAAGAAAATATAAAGAAAATACTACAAAAATCCATTTTTCATGAAAATTACAAATTCCATCAACTTGATATTGACATATGTTAAGGGTAGCAATTATTCCCCCTGCTTTCTGAAAGCGGTTGGTCCACTGCTCTTTCATAATTCTAGAAAATTTAATTTTTGTTGAATATCCTTTATATTTAGGTGATCCGAGTATCCTCTCGGATCACCTTCTGTATCTGTACGGATTCTTTGTTCTTCTTCTTCTTCTTCTTTCTTTATTTCTGGACAAAAGTTGTGTATCTACTTACTCAGAAAGTACTCACAGTGTCAACTTCAAACTCATACCATATATGTATCATGTCCAAAAGACGACAAATTTTCTGTATCATTGTGATTGGTCGACCGTGACGTCACTATGACGTCATTATATGAAAACACATTCTCAATCATATCTCATTAATGGAATAGAGTTTCTCAATGAAATTTATGTCACATATATTTCAAGTTATGGGCATTCTACTCATATTCTCAAAATTCATATTTTCTCTTAAAACGCGCGCGCACGCGCGCGTTGAAATATTTGTATGCTCAAATCGAGCTCAAATTTTTTTTGGACACGTTTCAGACCATTTGGAGCATTTTTTGAAAAATTGAAAAAATTGGACGGACGCGTACGCGCGCGCACATATACGCACGCACAGCTCATATGCAATAGAAATTTCCCGTTTTTTTACACTTATTGGATGCCTGAAATGTCAAGGAATATTTCTACCAAGTTTCAAGTCAATCCGACTCAATATGACGTCATACGGACCCGTCAATGTTGAAATTCCGCGCGCGCGTCAATGGCGATGTACAGTCCAACAATGCCAAAAAACCGCCAATTTTGAATCCGATTTTACTCGTCAGGATGGACGGTGACCCCCCATTTTCTTGACATATTCTGAAAGCTGATGAGTTGTACATGTCAATTCATGGGTTGGCGATGCTGGAAAAATGATTAAAAGATATCAAATTTCTTAATACAATTAAAAAAGTAAATTTTCAAAATGACGTCATCAAATTTCAAGTTCACTCGAGCGTATCTCACTTATCCTTTGTCAATTTTCACCCAGATTTCAGTATGTTGTAGCTTATTATATACTCTTTCATAAATGTAATAACAACATTTTGATTGGATGACGATATCACCTCGTAAAAATGGATTGAAAGTAATCTTGTCAAATTTGACCAGTTTACGTGTTATCTCTATGGGAGTGCAGTTTTTCTGGAAATGAAAATTGACATGACTGTCTTTTTCGAGCACTAGCTCACTTATGCTTCGGTGAATTTCTCCCAGATTTTGATGTTTTAGCTGAGACTTTGCGCTATCGTAAGTGTGCCCTTCGTTTTTTCATACGGTGTCGGGATCATGTCCAAAAACTTGGTTGAAATTAAAGCTTATCTTCGATGTATTGAGATATTCCTTTCTTTTTGCAACTTTCTTTACAATAACTCAAGAAAAACAAGCTCTATCAGCCCAATATTTTGCACATGTTTAGTTCATGTCACGTACATTATTTCATAAAATAACAAGTACTTGATCAGACGTCATCTTGGGTATGTAAATTAGGGTCAAAGGTAATAAATGTATCATCTTGTATCTTGGTGAATACATGTCCTATCTTTTCCATATTTTGCACACGTAACGACCATGTTACAAGGATCATTTCACAAAATAACCACTTTTTGCTCAGATGCCATCTTGGCTGTGCAAAGTGGGGTCAAAGGTCATATGTACTTCTTTCTTTATCTTCGTTATGACGTGTTATCCCTATGGGAGGGAATTTTTGTAGATGTGAAAATTGACATGATTGTCTTTATCGAGCACTAGCTCACTTATGCTTCGGTGAATTTCTCCCAGATTTTAATATGTTGTAGCTGAGACTTTGGGCTATCGAAAATATGTCCTCTATTTTTCATGCGATGTCGGGATCACGTCCAAAAACTTGGTTGAAATTAAAGCTGATCTTCGATGTATTGAGATATTTCTTTCTTTCTGCAACTTTCTTTACAATAACTCAAGAAAAACAGGCCTTATCACCCCCATATTTTGCACATGTTTAGTTCATGTCACGTACATTATTTCATACAATTACAACTACTTGATCAGAGGTCATCTTGGGTATGTAAATTAGGGTCAAAGGTCATAAATGTATCATCCTGTATCTTGGTGAATACATGTCCTATCTTTCCCATATTTTGCACACGTAAAGACCATGTTACAAGGATCATTTCACAAAATAACCACTTTTTGCTCAGATGCCATCTTGTCTGTGCAAAGTGGGGTCAAAGGTCAAATATACTTCATTCTGTATCTTCGTTAGTGTATACGGAATTGTGTACCATAGATGGCAGGTCTGACTCCCTTTTCTAAATGAGAATCCAAACATCACACGGCCAATGTCCACTAAACACAGATGAAACCGGTATGGTCATGCCTATTGGGATCAGGAGACTCAAATCGTTGATTTACGAACAGATCGGATCACCTAATTTGTCAGTCTTGACAAATTCCGAGTCTAGTTTCTTTGTATTGTTGTCCACTCATACGTCATATCCTCTAGTAGTCTCCTCATCCAGCGGTTCCAACACCAAAACTTTAAAAATTCATAACTTTTGCATCGATTGTCCGATTTTTCTCAAACTTTCACTGATGTGTTCTACTAATGTTGCTGCTTTCACTCAATCCACATTGTTCTTGGGGTTTATCTTCCCTTTAAGTATGCACCAGATCGCATCATTAAGAGCTAATAATTCAAAAAAGCTCCCTACCTTGGGAGGGGTGACACCCTCCTCATTCGCGCGCACAGCGCCGAAACGCCGAGTCATGAAAATCTCACTCATAAAAGTTTTTTGAACTTGGCATCTCTGTTAACCACAAAAAAAACAAACAAACAAGAATAACCCCGTAATTTTAGTAGCAGCATGGTCTCTTCATGAAATGTATCACACTATACTTTCAATGGGCGTCTCTCCACCTAATCTGATCTGGGGCCCGTTTCATAAACTTGTCATCAGTGCAGACAACTGCCACATTTCTATGACAAATTTGCTTTCAGCCAATCAGATGCAAGGATTTCAGTAGCTTGTCACATCTGTGACAAGTTTTATGAAACGGACCCCTGGTCTTTACACATCATATTGTATGTTTGCAGGTCTACGATGTGGGATTTCACCATCAAGCTGGCCTCGCAGTTACACTTCCTGACATGACCAAATCAAATGAATGGCAGTGAATGGAGACGGAGTAGATTCTAGTGACCTGTGACAGAGAATAAATCATGCCTCATTCACTCAAGGATTTATTGTAAATAATAGTACAACCATGGAGGTAAATTGTTGATTAGTACATTGTAATTTGTATCTACATGGTACAATTAAACAAAGATCTAGGCTTACATGCAACGTTATACAGCACTTCAAAAAAGTATTTTCACATACGGGACACACTCAAACCAAAATTACAAACTGGATTCTGAAAGTAAACTCGGTATAAAAAACAAAAAATATATTGGCAACCACCACACTGCAAATATTTTGGCTTGCCATATGTTCAAGTGGTTGATGTCTTGATTCCGCAAAATTAAAAATATGCGAAGCTCTTTTAGTTCTTACCAGACCGAGCACGAAAATACGTCAAGTGAAAATATCCACTTTGGCCCTAGTATTCCTCGACTACTTTGCCTTTGGGTCTTTGCACTTGTATGTCTGTTTTGTTTTGTTTTGTTTTGTTTTGCTTTTCATTCATGGATACAAACTTGTGAAATGCCTGGCACTGCTTGAACTCACAATAGATAAATGCGAGACTTCGCAGAAACACAATTCTCGTCAGCCAGAAAGAATTTGCTCCAACTTTAGTGAGATGATTTTTTGACTCGGGATGATGTGCATGCTTGGTCTCATCATCACTTCCAAATTCACCATCCTTGAACTTGGCCTTGTCGCTAGAAACACTGGCAGTCGATCCAGTGTCATCCGGACTGGGTGCATCGTCCTTGTCGGTTTCATTCTTGTTGCCGCCTCGCTTCACATTCCGCTGGCGAATTCCGTCCATTTTGTGCTCATCGTCTGCCACTTGCACCAGCTAAGGCATCACATCAACCACATTTGCATCCACAGCCACACAGTTGTTTTACTCGTACGTCAAGCAAGGGACATGGGTGGCGCGGCTCTCCCAAAATTATTATTCTCCGTTGAAGAGTTTTCTTTTGTCGATGCATTTGTCACGTCATTATGTCGCGTGGAGCATCAGCTATCCTCGGTACAGAAACGTCTGGGTTGAGTCTAGGGTTTGCTCCAGTCACTACGTGTAAACACATTCAAACGGTACGCGTACTAGCGGCTTTTTCAAAATAAAGAATGCTATAATCGAGTGGTAAGTACTGAAAAAAGTTGTTATACATTCTGAATTTCACATAAACCTAATTTATGTAGGTGATTGACGTGTTTCATTCGGTGAAAAATCACGAGAAAGTTATAAATTATCATACAATGTCATGAGAAATAACGGCAGAGTGATGTGCTCAGTCCCATGCGCTTATTTTGTTGTGTGCTTGAAATGACGTTACCAGCAGAATTACCATACGCTTTAGGCCCTACAAATCATGTACCTGCACCTGCATACAGAACCTCTACACCTTTAATCTTTGTTGAGTTGTCAAGTTCGTATTAAGCGCGCTATGAAAGTGGGTTATGTGTATCTATAGGTTAAGATAGGGTCTAATAGATCTATAATATAACAATATAACAATTCAAATGCAATCAATGACAATGGCAATGCAATGCAATGCCAATGCATAACTATACACAGCCCAGTCGCCGCTGTACATACGTAGCGCGACAGGGCTGTGCCAACGAAGCTCCAGACACAAAGAGGGTCCAACGATCGCATGCGATCGGATTGAATTTTGATACTTTAGATCATTTTTTTGCCACTTCAAACTCATCTGACGAACAAAATGATAATGAGACTTCATATCTATGCTATGAGTATTGAAATTTAGATTCAATAACTTACCTAAATTGATGGTTATATGCAGCATGTGTGAACGGTTCACGAACGGTACATCGTCTTTCACGCCAGGCCATTTCCAATATTCGGGAGGTCACATGATCTGAATGCCCTTTCAAAAGGTCGCGCTGTCGACCGTGCTGCTACACCAACACTCAAGCAGCGCATCGCACGCACGCAAAAGATTTCCGCAGAGATCAAGGCGCCATTTTGAATTCTGCAACGATGAACCGCGACGGTGTTAGGGAATCCGCCAGAAAGTATCATTTTTTGGTTCCACGGACTTATCACGAGGGCTCTCAATGGACTTACGAACCTTCTGTAATACAAGCCTGCACTTAAGGTAAGTAACGTTTGGTAACGTGTACATTGTTTATAAAGAACGTATAAATTTTCATAAGTTTTGTAGTTGTGTTGTGGTTCCCCACTTTGAAGGTGCCCGCTCGCTGGTCAGACGCTGTATTCGCGTAGCGTATTAACAGCGTCTGGTCGGGCTAGCCAATGCAATGCCAATATGGTTAAAAACATGGTTAATGCCATAATGTCACTACAGGAATGCCATCAATATTAAATATAGCCATTTAAAAATGGCCAAGCAAATGATCTGATGTCGGATGAGGGCATGCGGCGAAGTGCAGTGGCCAGTGCGTGAAGCCAGACGTAGATTTTTTGTCTAGACTAGTCTCTGTATTTTGAGTGTAAGACTGTGGAATATCAGTTCGGGAAACCCACTCACAAGGGGGGCCCCTCCTTATAAGTAACCCGTCCCCCTTATAAGTAACCCCCGGGGCACCCCTTATAAGGAGTCTCCACGCTTTTTTGCAATGCAACGCGAAAATGAAAGGACTGCGGCAATTCGCTTGATTATGTCCATAAAGCTTCACAAGTTTCCTAGTTACTCACGAAATTTGAGCAAAATCGGTTTGAGGCATCATGGATTTACAGCATAATTTCTTCATTAACCTGATATGTTATACACTGTCTGCATCTTGCTGTTGTGAGAAATATTTGTATTAAAAGTACATTATTTGGCAGGAACAATTGTATCCAACTTGTATCTGCATGTTTCAAAGAAACCATGAATGATTATATATATTCTTCTGTACCTACAGTGTATTATAATGTGTGGTTTTGGTTAACCATTCAGTCTTAGGTTCGGAGACTGAGCAACCATGTCAGGAATACCAGCTTCACAGAGCTCAGATCGTGATGGTAAGTACCACACTGTATATAATTTCATCCCTTAACCGACTAAAATTATACTTACTGGTCGGAGTGATTTTTTCAAATGCAAGTGTATAGCACCTGTGTGCACAGATAAAAATGTTACTTCTGTTGAGGGAGAAAATGAAATCTAGGCTTTCAGTTTATGCAGTGTACAATATGGAAAAATTCAAAGACATTAAATTCATATTAAAAGATTATTTGACCATCATTTTGTATGGAAATCATGATTATGGAATTCAAACAAAACTATAAATAAAATGTACTTTTTTCCACTGTTCAAATTTAATGCAGGAAAAAATAAACATGTTGATGTATGTCAAGTTTGTTCTCTTTACCTTCTTGCAGACGCTATTCTAAGAGGACTGCAGTATTATGGTTTAGGCTCTATATTTCTTTAATTGTGGGATCATGCGTTACATGTAATCCTGCTCGGTGCTATCAATCTTAGCAAAGGCGTGTTATGGCCCAGAATATCCCTCACAATCCTCATTTGTGAGTAGAAAATGGCACCAAACAATACAGCTGGGTAGTGATAATGACAGGCCCTTCTTGAAGAGTAGTGCCAACAATGAAAAGCAGGGTGGGACAAAAGTCATATACTTGTTTGCCCTTGACATCTGAAACTCACTGTTGGGCGAATGATATGAATGACCACTTGCCCAATAAAAAGTAGTGTTCTCTTGCTCAAATGACCTCAGACTGATCAAGAAGAAGTGACAATCAGCAAAACTTTTCAATTTCAAAACTTGCTTATTTTTTGTCTGATTTTGATCAGATTGTCATTAAATGTGCGTATAAGATTTTACTCTTCTTATCAGACTAACTTTTAACCTGTCTGGAATTCTCCTGGAACAGGTTACCTTGACTATTAACTCCATTTTGCAATGTTACAGCACCTGCTTTTTGTTTTTCAGAATACATTGATGTGGCCAATGATCTCTTTCGAAAGTTCAACCTCCCTACTGTCAGAGAGCTGAGAGAGTGCTCAGCCTCCACTTTCATTTCTCTCTACGAGGGCATCCTTGGAGAAAGACTGAAAGGTGCGGTATCAACATTACGCAACCTTGCCTTTTGTGAAATAATCACACATAGCTGAGAATCGTAGGAAAGCAATGTGTTTTATAACTTGTGTTTGTGGGAAAAAAGTACCAAGATCAAACTTTTACATGATTTCACTATCTCAAGCTGCCAAGAATATTATATTCACATGTGGCTACACAAAAGTTGTGTATTTGCTAGCCTGCACACTTCATATACCATGAGGTACAAATAATCTATACTAGAGAAGATACAATATTTATACATTTCTATAGTGTTGAAGATCATGAGTATCAGCAGCATAAAATTTGAGTTGAATACATTCTTCTAGTTGTTGATTCTGACAAAAAATATTCTTATACCATGTATGACAAATTAATTTATTGATTATGAATTTATGATTCTTGCATCTCTCAAATGTAGTATATTCAGGGGACCTATAAAGATTTGCAAGTATTTTCTTCCATACACCTTGATGCTGTTGCTAGGTGTGGTCAGCAACCCTGTATCTAGGGAGGATGACATCCACAATGTGCAATGCATGGTGGACAGCCTCGCCTCCGATGTCTTACACTGCGACCTCTCCCACATCACGGGCCAAGCGGTTGTCAACGGCGATGCCATCACCATCCGTTATCTCTTGGAGATACTTGAGGGTCTGGTGGAGTATGTAATGGAGCAGATCAACAGCGAGACTTCAACAGAAACAGATGGTGAGGGTTTTTAGATATACTGTAAGCTAGCACCCAATTTGGATAAGGCAAGGCCTGTCAAGAGAGCTTCACACATGGATATGTGCTTCTGACGTGAGAAAAGATGGTGCTCTTGATGGGATACTCAAATTGAATACACACAAACTCACACACTTACATACATACACTTGTGAATATGACACTCCTAGTGTTGTGTGGTACTTACTGCATAGTTTGTAGTATTTGACATTACCACTTTAAGCAGGTAACCAGTACTGCTTCACTTTTTTTTTTTGTGGCATAAAAACACTCATTTGCACATTTAGACCAGAAGAGTTAGTAATGTCACACAGTTAGTTTTTCATGTATTTAAGACTACATCTTAGAATATTACTCTAAACATTCACATCCAATACTCATTACCCTTTGTTTTGTTTCCTCGTTTGTATAATTAGCACGTACCGGTTGTGACCAGCAGAACACATGGAAATCTATTTGATCATATGTTTCTTTGTTTGTCCTTTTTATAATGCAATCTTCATCTCATATCATACCATCAGATTTCAGACCACTCCATGAAGAGCAGGCCAGTAGATTGCTGTCCCAAATTTCTGCTGAGGGCAGTGTCAGCAGAGCCACCATCGACGGTCTTCCGCAACGAGCAGACCACATGGCCAGAACTAGGTATGCTAACAATCAGGAATGCTGCCATCCTATCCACCCCCCGCCCCACATGTGCATGTTTATCCCTCGAGAGAATCACTTGACGTAACTGTATTGATGAACAATTCTGTAGTAAGGTGCAGGTGGTAATGCCACAAATCCAGAAAGGATACTTTTACCCCACTCAGCAAAATCAAAAGAGAAAAAAAAATGGAATGTGATCTAAAATTTGACACATCATTTTCATCCCCAAAATATCCAATTGATGTAATTGCAGAAACATTTTGAGGGATTTGCCACAGAATTCTGATTCATGTACCACAAGTTTCTGGCATGAAAGAGACAAACAAAACCAATGTACATTTTGTTGAACTCTGCGTTATTCATGTATCAGATTTTATTGTTGATCGAAACAGGAAAAAAGGAATTACTTTTCTCAATGAAAAATACTTTAATCAGAATGAAAGATTAAAGGGACTGTACAGTACTAGTTGAGGTGGGGATTCATGTTTTGAACATTCCTAAGTGAGATAATGAGAAACCTCTTATGAAATATGACCGACCATGTAATTTTAAGAAGGATTCAACTTTTATTTGATGAATATTGGTCTTCAAATAGCTGAGATATCCAAAACAGTCATAATAATAAAAGGCGACAGGCCACGCCTTTTATTAGGATCTCTTTGTTTCACCTTGATTTTGAATATCTCAGCCATTTCAAAACCGATTTTCATCAAATAAACTTTTGATACCCCTTTTAGAATTGCATGCTCTTTGACATCTCAGAGAGTGGTTTCTGAATATCTCACAAAACGTTAAAAGCTAAATCCTCATCTCAACCAGAACTGTACACAACCTTTAAATTTGAATAAACTACAGTGCACTCCCATTACAACGAACGTGGTTATAACGAAATTTCGTTATAACGAAGTAAAACTTCTGGTCCCAAAATTATCGCCATTGAAGTCTATGGTACAAAATTCGCTTATAACGAACACGGTTATAACGAAATTTTTGTTATAACGAAGTCTTTTCCGAACACCACTGACAAAGAAAAACAAAAGAAATGCGCTCCGTTATAACAAACTGAGGATCGCTTCCGAAAATACGTAGCGGAACAAGCATTTATAGCTGCGTCTCTGCATGGGCGAACTCTGTGTTCGCCTGGTGTGTCACGCTCAGTTTCCGAGGGGAACTTGCGTTATTGTAATACAATAATCTGAAATTGAATAACTATTTGTGTTATTTTCAGTGTATGACGAGTATTCAACAAACAGAATATCATATATGCTTGGCTTCCTTGTTTTCGTTATTGTATTTGTTCGGTTATAACGAAATTTCGTTATAACGAAAGAAAACTGTCGGTCCCGAGCATTTCGTTATAACGGGAGTGCACTGTATATGCACCACAGATTGTAGATTGTAGAGGAAGAATGGGCATTACTGGTGTGATAGTCATCCCGTACATATTCCACAGACTTCTCAGAATGCAACAGATGAGCATTGAATACATCCGACAAATTGTACCCAATGTTACAGTGCTGACCTTGCCAATACAAACATTGAAGTCTTTCACTCTTCATGATGTCCTTCGTCCATTTACCGGTAGGTCTCTGGATAGCCTCTCCCTCCCCAGCAGCATATCCGTCCACAGGGAGGCAGACGTCCTGTCCGAGGCCAGCGACTCTACCGCTGAGCTCATCAAACTTGGCGAGGAGTCGGCGAGCCACAGGTCCCGCCACACAAGTAAGCTGAATATTTTGTTGTTGTTGTTGTTGTTGTTGTTTTTGTTGTTGTTTACCATAAGTCTAGATTGTGTCATGAGTCATTTGTCAGCCACTGGTCTGTGCACAGATTCACATGCAGCATTTCAGACCGCAAAGTAGCATCTGTCATGTTGCAATAGGTCACCTAATGGTCACCTGTCTTTATTATAGTTGTCATAAAAGTTTAAAGGGATTGCATAGTTTTGGTTGAGACCTAATATCAAATTTCTAACATTTTAGGTGAAATAATGAGAAATCTCTTATGAAATATGAAAAAGCATGCAATTCTATGAGGAATTCAATTATTATTTGATGAAAATTGGTTTTGAAATGGCTCAGAAATCCAAAAAAGAGCGATTCTAACAAAGTGTGGGACCCACACTTTATTACGATCGCTTTGTTTTACTTTGTTTTTGGATGTTTCAGTCATTCCAAATCCGATTTTCATCAAATAAACTTTGAATTCCTCTTAAATTGGTATGCTCTGTACTATATCATAAGTGTTTTCTTGGTATCTCGCAAAAATTTAAAAGCCCAATTCTCATGTCCACCAATACTGTACTATCCCTTTAAGGAGAGAACTGTCTCACAGATCTTGTGAACCGCATTCTCTGTAAAGTGGTGTCAGATTCCTCCCTGTGAAGAGTATTGTAAAACCAGACATTTTTTGCGTTCATGAAACTTTCACAAATTTTGCGAGGAGCCGAGATTTACAAAGGTAAAGTGCATGCAAAAGTATTTGTCTACACAATGCAGCGAATACCAGTGGTGATTCGCAAAATGTGTTACGCTGCGAAAATGCTGTCAGCTCCAATTCGCGGAAATTTTGTGCCTCAGATGTTTCTAGTTTTACAGTGCTGTAAAACGGAAACATTTGCAGGCAATACAGTTTCTTGAATGTTCACTGGCATTCTGTGTTCAATGGTGTAGACAAGAACTTTCACATGTCTTTTTTTTTAACTTCACAAATTATGGCTCCTTGTGAAATTCAAGAAAATTCTGGTTTTAAAGTATAGCACACCACAGGCCATGCCCATAGCAAGCTCTGTCTGTTAGCTATCAATACTGAACACACACACACACAAAAAAACTTCCTTTGCAAATAGTCCTCATATGCATAGTTTCACATTTTTTTTCATGCAGTAGACTCCAGTAGTACAGAATTGCTTTTCATTTCAAAGGTCAGTAAGGATGCATTCAGTCAAAAATTCTCTCCATTTTTATCTATTTCTCTTGTCACCCACAGCAAACAAACCTATTCATGCTGCATGCACTGATGAATTCTGAATGATACGTTTCTGTTTCAATTCTACAGAACGCAAACCTAAAGATGCCAGAGACTCTACGGGAGGAGCCCTACTGAACAATACCTTTGATAAGTCTGAACACACCGTGACAGGACATCGGAGCTTTGATATCTCTGAAGGCCGCTTGTCTCAGCTGATGGAGACCACCATGACAGACGGCAAGAGACCACCACCTGCTGTAAGTC
Source organism: Diadema setosum (assembly GCA_033980235.1). Classification (NCBI taxonomy): domain Eukaryota; kingdom Metazoa; phylum Echinodermata; class Echinoidea; order Diadematoida; family Diadematidae; genus Diadema; species Diadema setosum. The sequence goes on from CM067064.1 coordinate 15,355,967, forward strand.
ATAGTCCACCAGCCCCAAAGAGATTTTTCTCCTCTCCACCACGAGAGGGCGAACTACACAATGGTGTCTGAGATTTCATGGGAGCTGCCATTACCCACTTAGTAATGGCGGACTTTGCATACAGAAGTAACATTTTTACAGCGCGTATTACGCAAACTTTTGAACTTTTACGCAAGTATGCACTTCTAGATTTGGCTGCCTCTCGGTTGCTCGTGTGCTAGTGTGTTAGCATGAGGGGTGAGCCTGCCACCTCGTCATCTTCCAGTGCTCCCCGTGTGCTCACAAAACAATAGTACAGGGCGTATACATACTCCGCACTCTAGTACTTACTGGGGAAAAGCTCTTTGCCCAGCCCCAAGCCCCCAGCCCCCAACCCCCAGCCCCCAGCCCCAAGCCCCCATGACTTTTCTACCTGAATGTCCACAGTCCTAGGTCACTACCATTGAGAGGTTTCAAACTGACAACACGACTTGTTTGTAAACATGTTTACCGGTATGTCAAAACAAGTTTTGTGCTCACGAAGGCATTTTCATAGGTCTGAAAAACACTAGAATCACATTTTCTCCCTCATGCATTTTTTTTTTCAAATCATGATTGGCCATTTGTATTCTGAAGGTGTTCTTTTATTCAGGTTATTCAAATTATGGATTAGCATGTGAAGTCTGAACAGCTTGATCTCTGAAAAGTGATGTCATGTAAAGAAAGTTTAGCTCATTGTTTGATCTAGTATGTAATTATTGGATGCTGGGAATTTGTAAATCATCAACATTTGAACCAATGAATGGTGTATAAAAGTAACTATCGTTTATGTCTGATCTTCAACAAATTCAAGAAAATGATGCATATCTAAGAGTTGGGGTATGACCTTTGACCTTTTCCAGACTGTCAGCAGTTCGTTTTCCACCGTCTCCTGGCCCAAGGCCCCCAGCACTGCATCCTCACCCTCAATACTCTCCAAACCAGCCACTGGCTCAAATATTGGGCAGAGGCCAGGCAGCAAGGCATTCATGGCGGAGAGGCTGTCACCGTACAACAGACTGTTGGAGAGTCTGCTCAGCCAGTCATCTTTGACTACGACTAGATCTAGAGACATGGATTCTTTTGGTGATGACTTGGGTGAGATTAACAGTTTTTGGATGCACTGTGTATGCCACAATTGACATGTATCCGTGTACAAAAACAAAAACAAAAAAAGAAGTTAAATTTCAGTCAGTTCTTGGCAGAATGTTGTTCAAGGGCTGTGATGTTTGCACAAGACTTAGTGAAGTATGAGCATGGCTATATTCATTAATCATGTTGAATTCAAAGTTACATAAATTCCTTGAAGTTTTCCTTGATTTTAACTTAAACACAAGATTCATATGTTTCTTGCCTTTTAATCTTTATCAAGAAGATTAGGCAAAAATAGTGGTGAAATATCAGTAATAGTAGGGCAATAAGAAATTTAGGCAAAGCGATGTTGTTAAATTCCTGATGAGCATGTTATAACTTATCACTCTTAATTCTATCTGTTATATGTAGAGACTGTACCGTCTCCTTCTGGGGTTACCAAGGCAGCAGCATCAAATGGAAGACCTCATAGGTCGGGTCGGACCACGCCTCAGCCCGATGCTGGGATGGGTGTGAGGTCATCAGAGCAAGGCTCAGCAGCCACCCCGCAACCAGACTCATCACGAAGGAAGTAAGAAGTCATATCTTGATGTCCCATCTTAACATCAAGACTCATCTAATGACGCAGGGTGCTACATAACTTTATTTTTACACTTGCCCGATCGGGCAAGCAGATTTTCAAATTTGCTGCAAAACACTTGCCCAAACATTAATTTTACTTGCCCGTGAGGAAAGTCCAAAATATAAGGAAATGATTTAGTAAATCATGTGTAAGTCAAGGGCTAAATTAAACAGAATCATTTGAATAAATGGCACACATTGATTCCTATGCTTAAACACAATGGAGTAACAAACTCTGTCCAATCAAGTGTTGCCCTTGCATTGCATTAGGACTTTTTCACGTTAGTGTTGAAAATTTGCTGAAATGAAATATAAAGTGCGTTGCATCACTAAACAGCCATTATCATTGGGTTTCTGTATGGTTGACTTTCTGGGTATGTTGGGGGAATAAGTGAAAAAAAGATGGCTTCAAAACTTTTTGCTTGCCCAAATTTGTTCTCATTGTTAAAAAAAAAAAATTGCCCAAATTTGATTTTTCACTTGCCCCGGGCAATCGGGCAAGTACTTATGTAGCACCCTGTGACGTATCACGCAAGACGCTTTTGGTTCTCGGTGACTGACATATAACAGTATTGCACTGTCACTGCTAGTTGTTTGGTGTATCTGTAGGTCTGAGGCTGAGAACTATCCTGTTATCAACAAAAACAACAACAACGAATGACAAGAACCCCCATCATTTTCATGCAGGAATTCCAAAGACTTTAAAAAAGAATTGTTCTTGTTTGAAGCAGTTCCTTCATTTGAATTCTTCAGATAGAGGTTAGTATAGTGTAGGTTAAAGATTGATATAATCCAACTTTATTTCCTATGGCATTATTATATTTCTATGTCCTAATTGTAGTGTATTTATGTATTTGCCTCATACCCATTGTTTTTTATAATAGAACAATGTATGAATCTATAACTGATACTGAGTCTGGTCTTGTCTATATCTGTATTTTTCAAGCAGGCATTTTGAATATTTCTATGCACAATTAAACTTACTGATCATTTTTAGAAAAAAAAAAGAACTTCCGTCAGGGACATCTGTAGTGTTAGTTGAATATTTGTGTTCAATCTCACTGCTTCACTGGAGTAATGAATTGTAAAGTTGTATCAAAATGTAGAGTAGATGTCAAATCATCAAAGTACAGGACACATGCAAAAACCAGGAAAAGGTCACAGGTTAAGAAAAATGTTGGAGATGACTTGATATGTTTGATATCTCATATACTATTTTCATACTGTTACCAATAGGTTGCACAGAAATGAAGGTCCAAAAGTGTCACAAAGAAGATCACCTAGATTTACGCCACCCACCAAACTGAGTGCCAATGAGAATGAATCTGCAAAAGCACAAGACGTTGAACATTCTGGTCTTGGAAAAGAAAGGCAATATGCTGCAGCAACAATATATTCCAGTGGCTATCCAGCCATGTTGCCCCGTCAGCGGCCATCACCAAGGCCAGGCAGCACTTCTGCTGAGCTAGATGGCCACAGGCTGAAAAATATGGCAGCATCGTCAGGGCACAGCACTCACCACAGACCACAGCAGCAACAGGGCAACTTTGCCCCTGCAACCAGCAGCTACAGCAGAGGTAGACCAACAACAGCAACTGCTGCAGACTCGGAGCAGGAGACATACCCTGCAAAGTTGCCGCCACGTGCCAGGGCAGTAGGGCGTCGCAGTGACGATTTTCCTTTAGACTCGTCAACCATCCGTCCAGAATCGGGAGTTGATGAACTGTTGGGGTCACGAGAGGTTGGGAGGTCAGAGGTGGCTGGACGTGGATCATCTCTCATGGCTGACTTGGAGGATACGTACGACAGGGTGAGAGAGTAATCAAATATACCATTAACTGAGAGGTTCTACTTCAAAACTATGGATTTTAAGGTGGTAGGCATTAGGTTATTTTTCTGAGGGGTGCAGCCCAAAAGAATGTTGTGCAATTTCTTTCACCAAGGAATCCCTGATTTCACTGATTGCTCAAAACAATGTATGATGTACGTATGCATATTATGTATCCCTCCAGCAAACTTTTCCCAAACTTGTAAACTTGTTTATGTAATGCTGCGTAGACAATCGGTGAGCTGCAGTGGATGTGATTATACACAGTGGTCTATGAGGCTGATGCTGATAACAATATCACCCACTATTCATCAATCACAATATTCACATATCTGTGATGTAATATTCATGCTATCATGACCATTAATATTACATTATGGTGTGCACATCTTTCCCCACCAGCCCTTCGTATCAATGTCATCAACACCAAAGCAATTTTACCTTTGGCTGTGTTGATTGATCAGTGAACAGGATTTCTTTAATGAAGGATGTGATAGGACTCGTGTGATGAGACCATTGCAAAGACTAGCAAGGGCTGTCAAGGGGCCTCTCGCCATTATCCATGCAATAAACTCATCTCTCCCACCATCTCTAGAGATTTTAATTCATGCTTTCCATTGCACAGAGTTTCATGCAGCGAAAGGTTGCTAGGAAACGGCGGGTGGCATTCGAAGACGAGGTGACAGGCTCCCTGGGCAGCAGTAGAGGGCTAGGTCAACCATCCAGAAGATTCAGGTAAGGAGAAACAGCCGACTATCAATTCTTGTGTGTCAATCAGATAATTGTAAGAATAAGTGTTGGTCTAAACTGTACAGTAACTATTCTCACAAAGTTATTTCCCAAATACAACCAAATTTTTTAAAAAGTCAATGAAAAGAAGAAAATTAGAGAAATGATAGCACCCCTGTATAAGCATCATATCACCTTCCTGTGAGTTTTTGTGATGGCAAAATGTACATGGAGAATACTAGAATCTGGAGAAAAAAAGAAGATAATGTGACATATGTGCTTACTTGTAGCTATACATTTTGGATTTTCAAGAGCCTTTCCAGTGATCTTGTTTTTATTGTGCATAGTTTGTGGCACACAATGTTAGCGGGTCCTGAAAAAAGATTGTGTATTTGGTTTCTATTCTTTAAAATTGAGCGGAATGCTCTGGATGCTCACGATTTGAAACACACTGAGCGTCCATCTTCCAGTAAGTGGCATGGACGATTTGTCCTTATGTTCTGTATTTGTGAAAGCAGTAGCAGGGATGTGTTCATTTGATTTTTGTTTGTTTGTTTGTTTGTTTTGAGAACGTCTTCATTACTGTTATTTCAAAGGATACAATAAAAACAATTTTCTTCCCATCAGGCCAAGCAGAAGCAGTGGGGATGAAGAAGATGCGGACTGGGAGGTACCGTACAGTAACCATGGCGATCCTCATGCCAGGGAGAATAGACTGTCTTTAGGTGATGATGATGAGGAAGAGGAAGAAGGAGAAGAACACAGCAGCATAAACATTGAGGAGAGGAGTAAGAGGAGTAGTGGCTACCATCTGAGACCGAGAAAGAAGCCAGTGGTCCAGGGAAAGAGGAGGGGTGCAAGAGTGCCCTCCCAGAGGGGCGTGCTCCTACCAAGGTCCGCATCCCCAAAGATGCGGGCCCCTCTCAAGGCAGTGCACTTTGAGGATGCTATCAATCAGGATGCTAGAGGGATGATGGGAAAAGTCAGACGTCGGCTGGCCCAGGAGACTCGGGAGCAGGACCGACTGAAGACGGCCCTGCATCACTCCTACGCCACTGACCTCCGAGAGGTCAAGAGAGGGGTGAGCGCTCAGGTCAGGAGACGCAAGCGGGTCGCCAAGCAGATGGTGAGTCAAAGTGGCTGTTTGAATAATTCATGACATGAATCTATCACTCATTACCTCCATATGAGAATATATGATTGAAGTCTGTTTTGTAGCAATAAACCTCTGTCTGCTTGGCTTGTTTTACATTTATGTGTTTGTGCTCCCAAAAATAATGCACATACAGCAGAGATGTGATTTTTGCTAATTACAACATTTTAATATTAATAGCAGAAGAATGCTGTGTTTTTGTGTAGTAACATACAGAAGTTCAAAACTTCTTCTTGTGTAGAGTTGATCTGCGTAACTACACTGTGTACATTGCATACTACAAATGTACTGTCACAATAGAGCTTTTTACCCATGTAAAAAAATATATTTCTGTATCACAAATATCCTGTTTTAGTTCAAGCCAGTTTAAAAGAAGTGTTTTTTTTTTTCTCTCATACATTGTGTATCTTTTACCTAATTTCAATTGTAAATTTACAGTTACACTTTTGTGTGTTGTACAGCTTCTTTTCAAGTGAAATATGCAATGCCCAGTGACATTCCTTTCTGTTCACAGGATTCTCAATACAAAGCCATCCACGGCCAGCCTAAAACAACCAAGTACAAGCCAGCCAAGAAGTACAGCGTGCCCATAGCTCAGTCTGCAACCACTGGGGGCAGCAGACGCTTAGTGCGGACAACTGCAAAGCGATCCTCATCCCCACCTGCCTTGAGACGGGGCCGCTCTGCATCATCAGAACCCACCCCAAGCAGCTCGACAGCTGGGGAACGACCCTGTGAGTTGGAGCCTGTGATATAACCTTAATCATCACTATCATCCCTAAATGTTTTCATCTCTTCTCACACCAAAATGCCTCTCCTCCAGTAATACCTTCATACCTTCTTGCTTAACCCATTGAGGATGGGCTGATTTTGCTACAATACGCATTTACCATGAGACACTTGTACGAGTATATTCGGGACTCATCATCAATGGGTTAAACTTATGGGAGCAAGTACATGTACAGTCAAACCTGCCTTAGCGGCCACCTGTCTATAGCGGCCACCTGTCTACAGCGGCCACTGAAAAATCCCCCCGAGAGAAAAGCCCTGTTAAAGACCCTGTGTATAGCGGCCACCTGTCTAACGCGGCCAGCGGCCACAAATTTTGTCTCCCGCGGTAGATTTTAACCTGTCTATAGCGGCCACAGAGCCGGTAATTCAGCGTGTTTTTCTGATTTGTGGCCGTGCCAGTCATTCATGGGCAACGTTCAGTGATCATCACCGCTGCATTCATCACTTATTCAGTCATAATAATGCGCTAGTGTTAAGCTTTCTTCACGATTGTACAACATGCTACTGTGCAACTTCATAAACACCGGGATTGTTCAATGCATGAAACACATGGCACGTGTGCATACTTACGCATGTACATATACACTAAGTGTATATGTACTTGCTCCCATAAGTCATGTATACAATGATACGTGTACATGCACATGTATAGGCAATGCACACATGTAGTTGGATAACCTGTCTATAGCGGCCACCTGTCTATAACGGCCACTTTTTTCGTTTCCCTTGGGTGGCCGCTATAGACAGGTTTGACTGTAATTCTCTTCTCTAGGATATACGGCTATTAGTAGCTCCTCAGGGAGGTTTTTATTGATATGATGCATCTCCTGCAACATCAGGCATAAATTTCTGTGTCAGATATATTGAAGAATAGACGGTGCGACATCTGCAACAGTACACCTAATTGGTTGTTTCTGTTTTTAGTCTAGTCCATGAAGGATTCCAACAAATTACTGTATTTATCTGAAACGGGCCCCATATCTCTTGTCCTCCCCTTGTCAGTGAGGGTTGGAGATGACGACCTCCTGCCAACCTTGATGCACGAGTTTCCCTTCCTACATGTGTCGCCGCACTCGGCGCAGCGCATGTGGTCCCAGCAGATGAAGCATATGGAGCACCTGACCAAGATGGCGCTGTCACACCAGCAGCGCAAGCCCAAGTCTCAGAGCAAGGTGAGCTGAATTGGTGATGCAGTGATATCTAAAGGCACACAGACTCTGGACTCAAGAGGGCACTTTTGGATGGCATGATGCAGTGCCGTATATAAAGAGAGTCTGGCCAATTCGGTTTTCGGTTTATGAGTTTTGAAGCCTGTGATTGGTCGAAACTGGTTCCATGATCTTTGTGGGGCCATGTCGTTATCAAAGTGCGTTGATACGCAGTGCCCATTGTTCACTCGCCCTTATTTGGTAGGTTTTCATTATTACGTCTGAGCGTACACACTAATAATATGCTGGGCAACGACATGGCGTGCAACTTAGTAGTTGTCCAGACTCTCTTTATATACAGCGCTAGCAGGATGATAGCTGCCATTTTCATTACAAATGGCGATGATGTAAAGCTGGTTAAGCGTCATTCAAAGTAGATCTCATGTTTACATGCAAGTTTTCATAGCTTGCTAGCAAGCAACCTTGTCTTTTTGGGATCTGTATGTCTTAGGCAGAACCAGCAATGAACAACGGCCGCATCAAGAGACAGACAGAGTTTGACATTATTTCGACCATTTTAGACATACCGTATGAATCAGTTTTACTTGGATGTTCAGAACACGGCAGATGTGTATGTGTGCTGTGGGTCCATGCAACAGTTCCCTCTCGGATCCTCGGTCTGTGTACCTTCAACCCTTTATGTGCCCAGACACTGCTGTAATTAGCTAATACAACTAATTGGTTCAATAACACCCTATGATGCAGTCTCAGGAATTCCATATCGGGAACAGGTGAGGATATGAAATTGGACCACGCTTGTCTGAAGGATGGACTTTAGATGTTTTACCCATAGTCTGTGGACTATTTTAATGCAGTGCACTCGCATTATAACGAACACGGTTATAACAAAATTTTGCTTACAACAAAATATAAATTCAGGTTGCAACGTAATCCTCTCGCTGTTTTTTATTGTTTATTTGTTCAGTTATAATGACAATTCGATGTTACAAAAGAAAACTACCGGTAACAAGGAATTCATTATAATAGCAGGAGTCCACTGTAATAGAATGAACCACACACTAGACAACCTTAGAAGTAGATGTACAGTTTTTACTTCCTTCTTTGAAATTATGCAGATTGAAGAGGCGGAGAAAAAGCAAGAGATTCTGGTGTCCATCATGAAAAAAGAGCTGGCCCACAACGAGAGGATGGTGAGTGACAAAGGGTGGTATGGATGCAGGGCAAGTCATCACCCTGTCTCTTGTCACATGTTATCCCTACATTCAGAAACAAAGTACTGGTGCATGCAGCCTCAAACACAATGTAAATTCAAACTATTTCCCAGGTTTTTGATATTTGCACCACTTTTTGCAAATATGACAAAACACAAATACGTAAATATGTATGCACACAATGATGATACGATGATTTTGATTATCATTATTATTTCCAATTTATCATTATTGTTATTATTAGCATTAGCATTAGCATTAATAGCATTATTATTAGCATTATTATCATCATCATCATCATCATCATCATCATTATAAAATGTGCATATCAGTAGTCATACTCTAGTCAATGATATCGTAAGCAAGTGTGTTTCCTGAAATTGGCATGGTTCAAGGCTTTAATTGCATGACAGTTTCCACCATTACTGTGATAGCCATTACTCATAACGAATTGCAGAAAAACCCAAATTGGGAAAAATAACCCAAAAGAGACAAAATGTTGTGGCATGTCAGGGAAACATCTTGAAAATCAATATCAGCATGGCTTTACTATTTGAAATCACAGTGACATATTTAGTTGTCACCATTTTGTTTGATGAAAGAACAGTGAACAAGAAAATGTTTTGGAATGGTCACAGCTTCATTACATCCCACCCAAAAAGCATTTAAACATATTTTGGAAAAAACACCAACAATTCTGAAAAGACAGCCACAACACAGATAATGTGAATCTGAATGATAATTCATGTAGCCAAGTAACATTGAGAATCTTCTCTCGGGTTCATTCAATTTTGATTAAAAGATTGGGATGCGATTCACTGTTGTATAAATGTGCGTACATGTGAAACAACACCAGAGCCCCGAGTGAGAATAACGCAATCGACTCGCTCTCAATCTCTACGCAGAGAGAGATCAAAGAGCGGCGCAACCAGGAGAAGGTACTGAGGAGCAAGGCTGCCGAGCAGAAACAGGTCAATGCCAGAGCTAGACGGTACTACGATGAGTTCCGGCTTAGGGCCAAGTCTAGGGCCATGAAACGAAGGACCAGGGAGGAACAGGTACATTATTTTACAATGCACATCACTTTTTAAATCACAAAAGATCAGTGTACTGGCATTATAGATCAATTCTATTCATACTCGGCTGCACAAGTTTTATATGCCTTGCCCAGCCCATTGCAACTTGTGCATAAAAACATATTATTTCAACAATGCAAACAGTGTCGTATTAACCCTAATCAGGCTGGGCTTTTTTGGCTATGCTATATCTGGGGGGGGGGGGGGGGGGGGGGGGCGGATTCCGCCCCCCCCTTCAGATCTCGCCTGTGGAACGCGCGATTGCGCCGAAAATCGGCACACGCGACGCCCGCGACGTATTCTATCAAAATGTGTGGTTGATTTGTCCGAAAAATTTTTCTTATATTTTATATTAATTAATTATTGTAATTTATGCATAAAATCAGTTTTGGGCTCTAAATCACTTATTAATGCTCCAATTAAGCTAATTTCTTTTTTAAAATGTTTCTTGTATCATTCTTCTGAGACATAGGATAAAAAAAAATCTGTATCTAAATTAATTTCTTATGTATTTTATTGTTTTTTGAATTTCTTATGTATTTCTTTGTTTTTTGACCTTTTATTTTTGTTTGTTTTTTGGGCAAAATTTGTCACAGACATTTTTTGAAGCACTATTATGCTAAAATAAATTAATTTTGGCCATTCTAAGTGAAGATATGAATTTTTATGTGAATTAATTGAAAAAACACAATTTGCATTGGATTTGTACACAAAATCACGTTTTGGAGCAATTTTGGGGTTGACAAATTTTTTTCGAACGGGCGCCGCGTCAAAACGGTACGCGCGGGCGCAACAATTTGGGTCTCAAAAGTTGCGCGATACTTGAAAGAAAAAAGTCATGAAACATCGCGGCGGGAGCTTATCGCGTTGCGAAGATATTGCGCGAAACGTCGAGGGGGGGGCGGATTCCGCCCCCCCCAGCCTGATTAGGGTTAAGCAGAAGTTGGTAATTACTACATGCTTGGGTTTCCCACCATGCATGTATTGGAATGCAGTAGCAGAGATGCCAGCTGTTTATTTATTTATCTATTTATTGCAATATTTTGTACTGTTTTCATTTAAGAAGTGCATGTTTCATGAAAACTATTGTTTTCCCCTTCAAATACTCCTTTCAAACCCTCAGAATACTAGTACTGCAATGCAGTTTACAAGGTTGGCATTGCTGCGTTAAGATCAGCTGTTTTTTACAAGTGTTCTATGCATGCTGTATACATTTGTGTTGCAAGAAGTGGGGGGGGGGGGTGGTAAGAAAACCGGAAGTCTTCATAATATGCTATTTTGACATGTCAAATATATTTAATTTGAGGTCATCGTGCACCATTCCGCCCCAGTGCAATCAGATGACACTGTGACCATATTAAAGTATTTAAAGAAAGCAACAGGGAATACAAGGCTAAACGGGTCTAGGGCAATTACCCCCTGGGCAATTACCCCGCACCCTTCCCCTGGCCTTAATCCTAATCCTAGTCCTGAATCTAACCCTAACCCTAACCCTAATCTTTACTCTTACCTTACCACTAACCAGTATTTGGCCGGGGGGTAATTGCCCTCCGGGGGTAATTGCCCGGATACGGGCTAAACATAACTTCTAAAAGCTAAAGCCATTTGCATTTTCACATCGAATTCAACAAGAGATTTCAACGAGGGGCTGTGATAGACTCGATACTACAGACGCATACTTGCGATTTTTTCACTTTCATACTATGTTTTTCACAATGTAAGTGTGAAAATTAGAGGCAGTAGAGTAGAAGAGGTAATTTAAAGGAAGTTTGCCTGCAACAAATTGATCTCTTAACAGTAATGTGTGTGTGTCATATGTGTGGTATTGTTAGGAGACTTTAGAATAAGTGCAAAGTCTGTGAAGACTTAAACTGAGATCCAGCTAACTGCCACCCCAATGCCCAACCCAGCAGAGACTCAAATCATTTGTCCAGTACTGAAACCTTGTTGCATCAAACATATTATTCACGTCGCTCTTCGTATTTCCACTTATTGCCAAGTAAACTCCCATTAGGGAGATGCTTTCCTACAGTTAGATTATCTTTTGTCATCAGTCTTGATGCAGTTTACCTCACATAAAGTCAACCTCTCACAAGTCTATATATTGGCTTAGTTAAAGAAAAACCAAACCCCGGATGGATATGAACATGTGCTCGTTTTGTTGTGCAAGTCAAAATCTACACAAGCCAAGTGATATTCTCTTGTCCTTTAGGATTCAATTTTGGCGAGGTTGACCGCACTTTCACCTTAACAGTATGGTACATTACCGTAGCATTTCTCCGTAATATGTTATGTGTGGCATTTCAGATATTCAAGCACCTGTTTGAGGAAGGTATGGAGATACAGAAGGCGAGGATTCGCGAGCTCCGCAAATATGCCGCCGAGAAGAGAGAGGAGAATTCTAAGCGCCAAAAGGACGAAGTCGAGTCCCTTGAGAACTAGTATCCTTTCGTAGCATTAATTGCTGCGTCACGTCAAGGCCTCACCTGTGATTCAAAGGGCTTGCAGGTCATCACAATTTCACATCTAACATCAGTAATTTGCAAGGTGCTAATGTTCAAGCCTGAGAAAACAGAATACTGAATGTGTTATTTATCATTTCTTTGTTGGCTTATACCAAACTTGGATACATATTGTATGTTGGTATTCTAACAACTTTATCTCTGGAAAGACCGTTGTTTGAAATTTTTTGAACAGCCACCTCAATATGGCATCAAAATAGTGTACTACGACAACTGTGAATGGTAATAATAGACTGATAAAACTGACTACAGCTATATGCCTGGGGGGGGGGGGCAGCTGCAGTGATGGTTCATTTGTGTTTGTGTATTCTTTTTTTTTTTCTCTCTCTCTCTATCTTCTGGCTCTTCCAATCATGGAAACAACAATGCAAATATTGATGGCACCAAAACAAGGACCTCCTGTGTGTTCAGTTGCACTATAAAGCAGGAGAGAGAATCTGCTGATTTTGAAGGTACCTTAACCACCTGTTCCACCAGCTATCAAGACCAGTTCAAAATGCTAGCAGAGACGATCGCCAAGGAGCGACAGGAGTTGAATACCAGAGACAGAGAGCAGGCAAATGTGAGTGTCCCGTGACATATTCTAACTTTAAAGGGACTGTGCAGTACTGGTTGAGGTGGGGATTCATGTTTTGAACATTCCTAAGTGAGATAATGAAAAGCCTCTCATGAAATATGAAAGAGCATGTAATTTTAAGAAGGATTCATCGTTTATTTGATGAAAATTGGTTTTCAAATGACTGAGATATCCAACAAAAAAGAAATGATAATAATAAAAGGCGACATGCCACAACTTTATTAGGATCTCTTTGTTTCACCTTGTTTTTGGATATCTCCGCCATTTCAAAAGCGATTTTCATCGAATAAACTTTTGATACCCCTTAGAACTGCATGTTCTTTGACATCTCATAGAGTGGTTTCTGAATACCTCGCAAAACATCAAAAGCTAAATTCTCACCTCGACCAGAACTGTACACACCCTTTAACCCTTCGTGTGCTTTCAGTGCTGATTGGCAGAGAAATCCTACAGCATTGTACACACTGTCCAAGGTCCCTGGTACAGAAAGGGTTAAAGAGATTTCTTTGTGTAAACCAAAGATAGTAGATAACAAGATATGAAGGCGCGCGATAGAAATGGACACAAAATGGCTACCCTACACGACGATACAAAAGAGAGCTAAGTACAAACTCAGTACACCTAGGAACATCATTCATTCCCAGATGTAGTGGTATTTTTATTATCTTAAAAAGATTTAAAAATTATAGTCGTAGCTTTTTTTCAAAATTAAGGGGATTATTTTGAAGAACAAGATTTTAGAGTAATAAGGATTATTTTGTGGAGGTAAAAATTTGGCAACAACATGATCTCACAATCAAAACGCTTGATAAACAACAACAACATCTTCAAAGACAGCGCGTCTCAGGCAAAGACACACATCACCTGAGACGCGCTGTCCCTGAAGCCGCTGCTGCTGTTTATCAAGCGTCAATGCAGCGCGTCTCAGGTGATGTGCGTAATACGCATGTGGACCGTGCGCTGTCCATTTGTTTTGTACAGGATTAGTGCGCAATTTCATGTCTTATTAGTTAAGCGTCTTTGGTGTAAGCTGGCCGCCAGGGACACGATTTCAGGTTTCCTGTCCTACTGTCCATCTATCTGTATTCTGTGTAATAATTTACATTGAAATTGAGCTCGTTTTGATGACACAGGTTGTTACTTACTTAGATGGGAAGACATCTTCACCATAGGGGCTATTTGAAAGTTCACTGGTATTCTATGCAATAAATCAAGCTTCATGGGGTTATGAAACCATCCTAACGTTAGGAAGAGGAAAGGAGGGAAGGTGATCCAATCTCTCCAATAACTCAGAAACAAGAAACCTTGATCGTTTGTTTATTTGTTTGTTTGTCTGTTTGTTTTGATAAGCAACATTAAAGGCATTTGTAGATGAAACAAAAAGCTTTAGTGGTTCAAAATAGTTCTTCAATGTCAGTTAGAGATGGAAACAGGTAATGTAAAATTGTTAATCAATATAATCAATGTTAAGTATTGTTAAATCTACAAAATGTGAACAATAGTTATAATTACAAAATTGCTTCCAGATTAAACAATCTATAGATACGGTTTATTGTGAAAAATAGGGATATCTCCTAATATTTAAGGCTTTATTGCAAAATCTTTATATGGTACGATGTTTTGTGATACAACTGACGGACACATATGCATCAAATGTGATAACTTGAACATTTTTTAAATCATTGCTCCCAAAGGTAAACAGGACCTTTTTAAAGAGATTTCTTCCTGTAAACTAACTGCCTTGGACATGATTTCATGTTTCTTGTCAGTCTGCATTCTGACCGTGGTCATATAATAACTTACGTTAGTACTGAGCTCATGTTGATAAGACAGTTTGCTACTTTGATTCTTTAAAATATTCACCATAGGGCAGGATCACTAGGGACTTTGTTCAGAAAGTTCACTGATATGCAGTAAATACAGCTTCAAAGGGTCATGAAACCATTTTATGAGGGGAAATCAAGGGAGAGAGGTAATCCATTCCCTCCAATAAGAAACAAGGACCCCCCCCCCCTTTATTTTAGTAAGCCACATTATCAAAGTAATTCACACGAAACAGAAGTGGTGAGGGTGCTTTTGAACCACACAGAAATAGGCGCCTAGGCAAAAGACTTAAAATTTCATCTCGGGGATGTCTCGTCTGTTTTGTATTTTACTTTTTTGCTGTACTTCTGATTGTACCTCCACCCAGGCCTTACATCGCATCAAGAGGAACCTGAGGGAGAAGATGGAGAGGGAGATCAGGGAGTACCAGGACCAGCTCTACCGGGACGAGGATGCAGAGTACTTCCGGCAGCTGGAGGCCGACAGGATGAAACACGAGCTGCAGATTGCCAAGTACAAGGCTCAGCTCTAGAGGGCGCTGGCAGCTACCGACAGCCAGTGGCGTGGATGGGGGAGTGGCCAACCACAATGAAAGGTGCCACGTCGTTTCTCCTCAGAGCAGTTGTTACCTAGCACAGAGTATAATATGTTCATGCGTGTGTATTTTTATGGGTATGCATGTGGCACAATGTATTTTTCTGTAACAATAACGGCTGCATGGCTCATACGGCGTTGGGTAACAACATGGTGCCCGGTGATCAGGGGACCAGTTATTGACCAATCACAGCACGTTAGCTGAGAATCGGGTTGGCCAGATGCTCTCTGCCGACAGCAACATGTCAAAATGCATCAGAGACATTGGCCTTTGTAGAATGTTCCCTGAACACTAGTATGCCCAGGGTTGCATTTCTTACTGGCCAGATTAGTTGTTGATAGTTGTATAACATGATGACGGAAAACACATTACACAGCAATGTGACAACTTTTATCGACCCCTCACCCCATTCTTCAATGTCTTCCCATGGTCCCTGGCAAATATGTTGTCTACCCTGCAAGGGGACTAAGCCATTCAACTTTGATCACATAGACAGAATAGTTGTGTTTAATACCAGAACCCTCACTGTTTGGAATTACACTGATTTAGAACTGATAGAACTGGGCCCCATTTCATTAAAAAGTTGATATGATAGTTACTCTTGCTGGAATGGCAATTGTCATGGTAATGACAAGAATCCAGACTCCTGATTGGCTGTTGCTGTAAGAAGTTGACATTCCAGCAAACGTTGCTATCCTAACATCATTTATGAAATAGGTGCTTGTGTTTTCTTATTTTCCTTTCTATATACCAAAAAAAAAAAATAGTGTTACTATCTTGCCACAGTTTTCTCTTTGTGAATCTGCCCTTTCTGGTTCCCCAACCAAACTTTCTATAAAGTAATTCATTCTCCTAGTCTCTACTCCTACACTGAAATGATGAGGACAGATGGATCATTTTGCAGCTCAGTTCTGATCAAGATCATTGATTACCAAAATGTACATCTCAGTGATGTAATAATAATGCATTTATTCACTTATTTTTGAACAAATAGGCCTACAGCACAATATAGTAATCATCAGAACTCCAGGCCACATGACCTGGCTCATTTTACCCCTGATATTATCTTCTTCCTTGTCATCTTTATTGAATCTAAATTTCATGATAATTATGTCCATTCTCTGAGTAATGAATTTTGTTTCGAAAATGTCACATGGAAATCCTGTTGGCTTGTTCAGGAGCTGTTGTTCACTTTGCTCTCAAGCCAATATTCCATGGTATAGTAGGATGTGATTACGTTTGATGATTGCAGTCTCTTCCAGGCATGGTACCTTACAACCATATATTATGTTGCTGCTCTAAAATAGACAGGAGTAGGATATTTTTATAGCTGTCACAAATCAGCAGTCAAGCATATCATGAACATTTGGCAAAGAGAAAAAAATTTACGCATCTATATTTTCTTTTCCCCTCTCCCAACTAATATCACTCTGTTTTTGGTGATTCTAACAAATGATTTTAGCATTGAATGTCATTGGGCATCATATCACACAATAAATCTATCATTAGATTTGAGAAGTAGCAAAGTGCTGAACCCCTGAACTTTAATATATTCAAAGTGACTTTGCATGGGGGTCATCCCACTAGACCGACACCCACCAGTCATACAGCCCACGAGTTCGACATTGAAAACAGGTCCATGAGTCATACAGCCCATGAGTTCGACACTGACTAAAAACAGCCCACGAGTTCGACAGATACAACACGGGGCTTATTGTGTCGGTCTGGTGGGCCTTGTTTGCGTAGTGTCGAACTCATGGGCTGTATGACTCGCGAGATGTATGACTCCTGGGCTGTATGACTCGTGGGTGTTGGTCTTGTGACATGCATCCCTTTGCATGTACCAGGTATTAGAGAAAATTCAGAAGTGAATCTGGATCGTAATTACAGGGAGTTGCAGTGTAACCAGTTAATTCATGAATGGTAAAAATCTGAACTCTGTGGTACACGTTTCCTGTTTGTAGGGTTGTTTGTTTGTTTGTTTTGCAATTTTGTATAAAGTTCTTGCAAGACATAGATGTAAAGACCAGATAAGACTTAGAACAATGCCTTGAAGCAGTGAAAAAAAGTCTGTGTATTTACAATGCTTTTGATTAAAAGATTATGAAATATGTGTAGTACTGAGTTGGATTTATTTGTAATATTCAGATACCTGTACATAGGAATATTTTGCTTTGTGTATTTTTCGCATATTAAAGTAACTTCTTTCCGATGCACTACCCTAGGAAAATGATATCGATACACTGCAAGTCTTTTATTTCTTGTTTGTCAGTACTGAAAGGTGACTACTTAATGGGTGTCTGCGGCTTGTCTGTGGGAGGGAAAATAGTTTTGAAATCAGACTTGTGAATTGCGACCGAGTAGAAATGATATGAATTTGGAACAGGATACACGGAAGTGAATTGTGATTGGGTCACATTGCAGGGAGCTTGGATCGTGACATAAAATACATTGTAGAAGTTGATTGGGTCGAATTGCACGGACCTTGGATGAGGATGAAATAGAAGTGAGTTGTGATGGAGTCGAATTGCAGCGAAACTGGGTCAGGATATCCTTGAAAGATCCCTGCTATCCAAGAAATGTATGTTGACCTCTGCCTTTTATTCTGTGCATAACCCAAATCACTAAAGTACTTCATAAAAATATGCATCATAGTATTTTGAAACCCAGCGTGGGATATAAACCTAAACTGCCAGGCTTGGCAAAAGGGTAGGATCGGGCTGACTGAAAGTGAAATTTGATTGAGTCTAATTGCAGCAAGTTGGAATCATGATTGGCAGCTGATGAACTGATGAGATCGAGTCGATTTGTAGAGATCCAGGCTCGGGTGAGTGGAAGTACATGTACAACAACCTGTACATGGTCGCATTGCAGGGAGCTGGGCCCAGGATGAATGGAAATGAACTGAGATCGGTTTGACTAGTGAGCTGGAATATGGGTGAATGAAAGTTCATTCAATGGGGAACTTTATACAAGTGAATACATAGTGAGTTTGGATCTCTGCAAAATGCAGTGAATTGTGTAAGATTGATTGGAAGAAGCTCAGTTAATTCTGATTAACATCTTTTCGATGAGATGTATATAGGGGCATGACAAACAGACTGAAATTACAGATCATTGAACCAAATTTTATCTCAAGAATTTTGAATTTTGAGTGATGACTTTGGTTGAATACACAAGCTGTTGGGATTTAGTGAGTACGAGTGTGTGTGTGTGTGTGTGTGTGTGTGTGTGTACATGTTTGTTAAACTGTAACTGGCATTTTTGACCTACATGAAATTTCTATATGTTTGTTTATTAGTGCATTAGTTTGTTTTTGTTTTTTCATGGGGTCACATCGGGTTTTGCACCCTGCTCTTTGCGATGAATTTTGAATGGAGTGGCCGGGATCTTTTACGTCCATGTGACACTCTCATACACGGGACCTTCATTTTACAATTCAGTGTACAGTCCTATCTGAGGGACAGAATGTTTTGCCTCCACTAGAGTGCACAGCGTGAACACACACAGCATTGCTAATAAGTGAAGCTTGACTCACTTGGATCCGCGACCGGGAACCCGAGCCACTCAACTGACAGGCACCTCAACTGAGTGAGCCACCTCGCTACTCTTTATTTTAACAGAAGATTGTAATGAATGTCACACCACACAACACGGCAAAACTGAACGTGCTTCCTCCTCACATCATGTAGATAATATGATACATTTACAGAAAGAAAAGTTTGGGTAATCGCAAAAACTAGCGCAACTAAAGCTTAAGTGCCACTCAGCTTTCAGTGCTTTTTTTTTTCTAGGAAACGTGTCTACGCAAGTGGAACTAATACAGGCATATTGATTATTGGTTGTTGAGTATGGCCGAGTGAAAGTGATATGAAAAGTGCGAGCATGTGATTTGGGAACGTCAATCGTCTAGAGTCCATTTTTTCCCATTACGCACTCTACCTGGTTGGGCGGTTCATTTTCCTTATGGATCTTCTCGACACTGTCCTATCAGTTGGGTCAATGATGTGGGTAATATTAAACGCTCTTCCGTCTTCTTTGATTGTTATGGTCTCCAAGCGTACGTGGTTTCCTTTCAGCAACTTGAAAATTTCCTATTCTCTGGAGCTGGTGGATATTTTCTCTTCTAGCCACATGTCTATACAATCTCAGTCTGCTCTTTTTCATTTCCTGCCCTATCCTTGCCAGGCCCATGGACTGGCGGAGGTCTTCATTTTTTTTTTTATCTGTCTTGTCACATAGTGTTGCCCTGTACATCCATCTGATTATCCTCATCTCAGCCTTAATTTTCAATTCTTTCAACGCTGGACGATTTCATTTCCAAGATTTCGTTACCAGAAGTCATATACATATCCGTACACAGGCATCACACACATTTCCTTTCACATTTAATGGGGTTGCCTTTTATAACGAGGAAGGGAGAGAGTTCACGAAGATTCTTCCAAGGTCTGTTAATCATCCCTACGGTCACAGCTGCTGTCTCACCTCCTCTGACAGCACCCGGGGGGCAGCTGACATATCTCAAAGGTATATAAAACAAAACATGTACGCTGCTTCAAAGTTCCTGCCCTGGAGTCCATTTGACATTCCACTATAGTACCTCTCTGCCGCACCTGTCCTGGCATCTCTTGCAGATAAGTGTCTCGCTTATTGACCGCAGGTTACCATACTGCTACATCGATATAGGTGGATCCAGCTCTTACAGTTGTTACATCTTATTGAGTTTGCTCCGACACCTGCAAAGCAAACTCAAGAGCATTCTTCTGTTTTCTGTCTCACTTGCCCCAGCAGAAATACCCTGATTTTTTTTTTCTTTCCTGAGTTCACCTTCAAACGCTTTCTCTATAGTATCTTCTTGCCATAAAGACACATTTGCCATCAGTTCATGCTCACTAGCTCTCATCAGTACAAGGTCAGCTGCACAGAGAAGTTCCCATGGAAGGCTCTCCCTACAGAGATGACATCCATGATGGTGAGGGGGGGGGGGGGAGAGGACTGAGAAATATGCACTGGTGAACCTCAACTTTTGCATCAGAGCTTTCGATCTCTCCTCCTGATGTTTGCCTTAGTTGCTGTAAATAGTGCCGTGACTGCTTGTATATCATAGCCACTCTTCAAGCCATGGCAGCCATCAGTGCTCATCTGACATTCTCCCCCTAGTACACAATCAAAGGCGGCCTTCTCCAGATTAACAAAAAAAAGTGTAACTGCTTCTCCGCAACTTTTCTTGCATCTTCTTGGCATATGTAGCCATACTTTATCTCATCAACGGCAACCTGCTGTCCGACTCTTCTCGAGAAACCTTTCGTAGACTATGGCATGCTCTTGCATCTTTATAGCGCGGTAAGAACAGCAGACAACCCTTCTTTATTGACAAGAATGCCATTGCCAAGATCTATCTGTCATCCACTCTACACCAACTTTTCCGATATCCGTATTACAAGTTCTGAAGCAACACGCAGGGCCCCATTTCATAAAAAGATTTTATGATAGCAACTCTTGCTGGAATGGCAACTTCCCATAGCAACAGCCAATCAGGAAGCTGGATTCTTGTCGTTGTCGTGACATTTGCCATGGCAATTGCCATTCCAGCAAGAGTTGCTATCATATCAACTTTTTCATGAAATGGGAAAGTTGGAAAGCAAAAGGGTACCCATAGTAGCAATACCTTATGAGATGAGACATCATGACTCCTCCTTTGCCTAACATGCAGTATGCTCATCCCATAAGTTTTTAACATTCGCGAAACCTCCCCCAGGTTTCTCTCAAAGAAACCTCCTCGGTGACAACTACTGTTCCAGCTTTATCCTAGACACGTGTTGAGTCATCACGCCGGCGGTTGATTGTGCTATCTGTGCTATCTGGAACAGTTTGATACCTTCCGCTATAAGGCTCCTCCATCATCTCTTTTCTATTGAATTCCTGGACTTCTGAACTCACTCTACTGTATATACGTCAGTTTCTTTTGACCAGCTTGTATATTTCCTGAGCTTATATCGTCTTAGCTTGATTCCAGATGACAAATGTTGCATTTTTTTCCTCAGCAACCCTTGCTGCTACTTCTTCATCTTACCATTGTGATGTCTCTTTGTGTCTGCCTTTTCCCTGTGCCCATCCACACACCTCTGCTTCTTCCTGAAAAAAAAAAAGAAGAAGAAAGATCGGTTCATTGCCAGCAAATTTTCCTCAACACCATGCCAGCTGCCTCTTGGAACTCTTTGTGTTTGGTTCTATCATAGATTGAAACTTTCTCCTGTGCTTTCTCCTGAAGTTTCCAGATTCGCAGCGGCTAGCCTGGTTTTGAATTTCCCTCTGTTCCTCTTACAATTCTTAGTTATTGTGGGTGTCTGCAATTTTGAATATAATGTGATTCAGACCTGTAAGACGCATTTCATCTCTCTCTTGCGAATACTTACATCCTTGGCCGTGACCCAGTCTTCTGTTATAGTGTATGGCACAACGTGCCTGGTCG
This sequence comes from Diadema setosum, assembly GCA_033980235.1. Taxonomy (NCBI): domain Eukaryota; kingdom Metazoa; phylum Echinodermata; class Echinoidea; order Diadematoida; family Diadematidae; genus Diadema; species Diadema setosum. The sequence continues at coordinate 15,377,646 of CM067064.1, forward strand.
GTACCGTTTGCTGACTATTGTTAAATTCACCTGGGAAGAACCACGAGGGGTCGGCATCATTCGCCCGTTTTCTTGTGCAGGTGGGTGGGGGGACGACTTCATCCGGTTGGCACCCTGCTCTTTGCAATAAATGAATGAAGTGGGATCTTTTACGTGCGTGAGTCGTGATTGACTCACACACGAGACCTTAATTTAATGTCCTATCCGAGGGACAGAGTGTTTTTGCGTCTTGCGAGAGGGGACGGAATGCTTACACACAAAACTGCTCAGTGAGACTTAATAATCGAACCCGGTATCCTTGGATCTGAAGCCGACTGAGCCACGTGACCCAGTCGGTAGCTGCCCTGACCATGATGTAGTCAATTTTGGTTTTGTTTCTCCCAAATTGGTCGCAGATGAGATGACTGTTTGGATTTCAACAGAAGGTGCATACCCTATCGATTACACCATCTCCATGGCACTGGCAAAATTTGGTAATGTCTCTTCCTCTGTTCATTTTGCTGTAACCAGCATCTTTGCACACCTTGGTACCCATCTGTTGACTTCCCAATATGGCCATGCAGATTCCAATTAGGGATGGCTGGTTAGTTACACTTATCAAAGTTATACTTATCAAAGGGTCCAAAATATTGGAAAAATCCGTGGGATCTTCTCTCGTGTCATCATCCTATCATGTATTACATAAATTAATTCTAAAGACTAACTTACTGAATCCTATCAGTCTCTTGATATCATTAGAATGCGTTTCTCTTCTTCTTTTTTTTTATTTACCGCTTTATCTCAATGCTATACAACGTTTATGTAGGTCCTACAATGGACTGTACGCGACAATTCTATATTTAAGATTTGAATATGGTCACAGATGTGATCCACATCTAGTGTTGTCCCTCACCACAGGCGAATATACCAGAAACACATTTGTACATTAACTTAATGTAAAAAATACAAATAGAACATAATATCTTTGAAGTTTTTAGAAAAGCGAACAGTCCTATAAACCGTTCTCTTTTCCTTAATTTTGAATGAAATCCATGTGTCGTCGTTGCTGGATGGGAAGGCTGCAACAGTTTATGATATCACAAAAGTACATGTATAACAAACTATTCAGAAGGATCCTCACACTATCAATTCTGAAGGAGCTCTTTATATTGATCTCCTGCTGGAAGGATGCACGGCGAATAAATGCCTATTATACAGTCATATTGTGTCCGTAACAAGTTGAAGGAACGTGTACTTCTCATCAAAATGAAATTTGCGGAGTTCCTGTATGAACAGCTTGTTCAATTTACCTCAAACTTCGGTTCCCGTGTTTCAAGATTTTATGCATTCACTTAAATTAGGTATAATTATGCTGGGGGTAAGTTCTACTTTAAATGATACAGAGCTCCTTTGTTTACATCACATTTTCTTTGATTGTATCTGGGTGCAGGTGGCACTCACGCCAAGTTGTCTTTTTTTTTTTTCAGTGACATACAGTGTAATATGTTGAAATAAATCCTTCCAAGATCAAATCATTATGACAAATTGCTAATTTCGAGTGATCATTTGACAATATTAACATATTCTACGTGTGGGGAACTGTCATATAACCATCCCAGTGCTCGTGTGTGATTATAACATGAAGGCCATTTATGGCATGTCTCGATTAGGCTTGTGGATGAGAAGAAAGACAGTTCACAATAGATTCATTGTTTAATTAGGGTTGAATTTAAATGCGCATTCGCATTGCTCTGTGAAACCAAGAACATAGTGTCTGTCGCGACATCATTATTGGTACAAATTCCCAGTTTATTGTTTGAACCGAAACCACTCCTATAGGTTATCCATTACCAAGCCATTGTTTGTTTCCCGCATTTAGTTGTACATGTACTATGTTATACAACTCCATAATGATTACTCAAAGCATAATAGGCCTCTACTCAGCAGATTGTAGTAATCTTGAGTGCGAAACTTCGTATTATATCAATCGCAAGTCATCTCTAACGCACTTATTGTATGCATTGTACACTATAGATTATGTACATTATATGTAAATTTAATACGTGTGTGTATATCCTTATATGAACGCACACATTATAATGCTTACTGAGTATACGCGTTTCTCCATGTCAATGTAAAAACGTTAAAGACATTATTAACCATTTGCAGATGAAAAAAAAAAAACAGCTTTAGTGCTTCAAAATAGTTCTAAAAGGTGAGTTAGGGATATAGAAACAACCAATGTAGAAATTTGAATCAGTATAAACAATGCTGAAGTATTGTTGAATATACAAAATGTGTCTTGAGTGTTGAGTCTTGACGGAGTAATCCCTATAGCAGCTGCAAGCACAGCTAGACTGGGATGGGTTGGTGCAGTGGCAGTATGTGATGGTGCACATGATTATATCAGGATATGTACAGTTAAAACGTGATACATGTGCAAGTAAAAGATGCTCTTGAATTACAGCATCCTGTCACCAATGGGAGGCTTCATCCTTCGGATGGCTGGAAGGGCAGCCTCTTGGAAAGCAGCAAGGGTTTGTGCTGTTACTGCTTGATGTGGTAGACAGTTCCATATACGGATGGCTCGAGGATAGAAAGAAAACTTGTAGGGATCTATGGTGGCCACTGGTACTGTAAGCTTGAGGCTGTGGTCGTTTCTGCTGATGTATGTTGCTGGTGTTATGAAAGCTGGGAAGGAGATATTTACAAGTTGCTGACGTATTTTGAAGAACATTGTGGATTGTGCAAGGAGGCGACGTGTGTGCAAAGGTTCCCATCTAAGCTGTCTCACGAGACTCGAAGATGATGTAGTTGTTCGGTAGTCCCGGGTTACAAAACGTACAGCTGCTCTCTGGATTCGTTCAAGGTTTTCAACGCACTGCGATGTGTAGGGATCTTCCAAGCTTCTGAGCTGTTTTCAAGTTTGGGGAGAACCAGGGCTTTGTATGCATTTTCTTTTACCGTCTTTGGACATGGTGCAAGAGTTCTGCGCAGCAGGCCAAGAGTCTTGCTGGCATTGTTGGCAAGCTGGCAGTGTGAACAATAGTTATAATAAAAATATTTCTAGACTAAACCATCTACAGTTATGGTTTGGTGGGGAAAATAGTGATATCTCCTTGTATATAGGCTTTATACGAATTTTTTATATGGTAGGATGTTTTGTGATTCAACTGACCTACACATACGGACATTTTTCTTAATCGCTGCTCTCATTTGTAAACAATACCTTTAACTGAGTGACCGAAACGTGCGATTTAAGAAAGTGTCAAAAGACCACCGCGACGGTGAGACCTGTAGATAGTCACTACACACGATGAGATTTGAAATGAACACCAGTGTCTATATTCGCGCAGCACGCTGCCGTTACGCATGTTCAGCTCTTGTATGATTATTCTGACACTAATACATGCAGTCATTTTTAATCCTGCTGAGCTGTATGAACTCATATATCTATAATAGGCCCTACTGCGGACGCAAACTCTTTAGGTTTTCTCGCATGAAGACAATTCAATGATCGAAAATAGTGACGAGTTATAACGAGATTTTTCTTCTTCTTTGTCACGTTGCATACACATTATGCTGGTGTGGTCCGCAAGAGTTCGCCACCGAGTGCGGTCGGCTCCTATTCTAGTAGAGCCAACGATGTTTGTTCCCGTGCACTTCCTGATGTCGTCGAACCAACTTGCTGCTGACCTACCCCTTCTTCTCTTCCTTTCGACCATCCCTTAAATGATTCTTTTCTCAAGGCACTCGTGTCTTGTGGCATGGCCAAAAAAGGCTAGTTTCCTCGTTATGATGTCAGAAAACAGTGTCTTCTCAGACCCAATCTGTTCCAGGACCCATGTGTTGGTTTTATGCGATGTCCAAGACACTCTCAGCACTCTCCGGTAACACCATAGCTCAAAGGAATCAATGGTTTTCTCGTCGTTTTTCTTCAGTGTCCATGACTCGCAGCCATACCTAACGAGATACGAGTACTATATATACTTTGGATAGAAGGTCAGTGGAGCATAGCTGTTCAAACAATGAAAGTTTAATCTTTTTCTAGAAGAACAAGGAATTGATAGAAATTATGAAATCAATCACAAGATAAGATAGGCCTACAGATGGAAATCATGAAGGAATTCAAGGTGTTTTCTTGAATTCATTAGTCAGCGAAAGGTCTTACAATGACAAGTTTGGTGTTTATTGCACCAATCTTTAACACGTGTTTAACACAGGTCCATGTTTGTCTTAAACACTCTACCAAAAAAAAAGAAGATAGATTTCCGTTTTGAAACTAGACAATTGTTCTGCAGTTGAGAAGTTAAAATTCACACTCTGTAGTTTGAAACTTAATACTAATACAGTAGTATGATATTCTCAGCAGAGATACGAAGAGTTTCCTTACACATTAGGTGGTGCCATTATCACTCATGATGCAGAGTTATTCTGAAAACATCTTTTGATTATTGGGTGTGTGGTTTTTTTTTTTTTCGAGATTTGCTGTAACGATATTGTTGATAAAACGGGGTTACAAGAGGAAAAGCGATTGTAATAAGTCTTGTATAGAGCAATGTTGGTGATAATAATGGACACTTTTTTTTCAGGAACTTCATGCTCGAGCCTGTAATTGATATAATATTGTACTTGCTTCTCAGTTATATGATTTCATTTCTGCTCTCCACTCCGTCATTTTCACCTTTCACGTTGTTTTGGTATGGTCTTTTGAAGAACTAAACGGAAGTGCATGTTGAGGATTTTCTTTTCTTCAGCACTAAACATAATTGTCCATTCCTATGAATGAAATTAGTCCATTATAATGTGGCATCATAAGTAAATAAACTATAATATGTGTGAGTGTGCCCGTGTCTACGTTGTTCTATTCATGAATTCCCATAGCTCTTTTGTTGTTAAAGGTCGGAGAGACATTTTTTTAGAAGTATTTATTTTGAACATTTTAGAACTGAATAACCGAAATTTTTTCGTGATTGTTCGCAAATTATGACATTATTGTGATCTCAATTTCCTAGTGCATGGCCTCCTCATACTGCTCTTCAAGAGGTTTCCTTTTCATGGTATAGATCTTTCTGTTTCATTCTACTTTTGGCATTAAAGGGACTGTACAGTACTGGTTGAGGCAGGGATTCATGTTTTGAACATTCCTAAGTGAGATAATGAGAAACCTCTTATGAAATATGAAAGAGCATGTAATTTTAAGAAGGATTCAACGTTTATTTGATGAAAATTGGTTTTCTAATGACTGAGATATCAAAAAAAAAAAAGATAATAATAAAAGGCGATAGGCCACGCCTTTTATTAGGATCTCTTTGTTTCACATTGTTTTTGGAAATCTCGGCCTTTTCAAAACAGATTTTCATGAAATAAACTTTTAATACCCCTTAGAATTGCATGCTTTTTGACATCTTATAGAGTGGTTTCTGAATATCACGCAAAACGTTAAAAGCTAAATCCTCACCTCAACCAGAACTGTACACACCCTTTAACTTATGCAAAGAAATCTGTCTGGGCGAACTTGGCACAGTAAAGATCTCTGTTATGTCTCGGCAAACGCAAAACGGAACTACGTATATGCGGGCCGTAAAAACAAAAATAGATATTGAAATATTTCCGACTCATAGGATTACAGGGAATTCAATTCGCTTCAATTCAATTTATTCATTTCATAAAATCACATTCAAAATATTTACATAGATGTGTGAGTCAAAGGAGGAAATCACGCGAAAGCCTGGGGCTTGGAAATGGAGATTTCCTTTACAACAGTATATAGTGTAAAATTACAGTTTTGAATGAAACACACACACACACACACACACACACACATAATTATATATATATATATATATATGTATATATATATATATATATATATATCTCAAAATGTACTTAAAACAGAACTTAATTAGAGGCCGTTACAAAATCAACAATACATTATGATATATAGAAACAGGAAACACGAAACAAAACAACGACTGAACTAATACAATATAATACAATACAATAAAAAAAAACATGCAGTTTGTTGAATGAATTGGGAAAGTAACAACGACATGATGCGTAAGGGGAATTAGTATACGAAAAATTCTCATGAATTGAGGAAGTGATGAAAAGGGAAGTTAGGACCACGCATCATGTCGTTGTTACTTTCCCAATTCATTCAACAAACTGCATGTTTGTTTTGTTTTGTCCTGAAGGATGTGACATAAGGGTTTGCATTTCAAGTGTTGCAAAACAGTTACTGTGGGCAGTAACTTCCAAATTTAGCGTGGTCTGCACCTAACACTATACATGTATTATGATGCTGTACAAATGTATAGTGACTAACATGTAGGACGAATAACGCAGCGAAGAATCTACTTTAGATGTAGGGCCTGTACTGGTGCAAGTGATAGCTCTTAGTCAAGACAAACTTTGCTGTCGAAACTGATGTACTAAACTTGAGAAAATGATTATGTGCGATGTATGTTATTACCTGTATTACTCATATAAATATTATATTATTAATTATCCAAAATGAGTGCAAGTTTCGGTGCCTTGTGTGGGCTAAATGGATTGAGCTTTGTACAGCATTAATTATCATGATTATAAAGATGACTCTGTAAATACACCTCGTAAATGTGCAGTGATATTGTCGGGACGGTCACCTAGTCAAGTGTGTGTGTGTGTGTGTTTGTGTGTGTGTATGATATTTGTCGTCTGCGTGTCGGTACCAATATAGACTGATAGAAAAGAAAAAGTAGAGTATAGTTCTATTATGCATTTTAAGTCCAACAGGAATGTTTATTAAAACAAAATTTCGACGTGGTCATAATATGCGTCGATTACCTTGGTAACACATTGGTGATATATTCTGATTATTGTTGTTGTTCTCTCTCAATCTATAAAAGCACTTGACTAAGGGCAAGGTGCCCGAAAATTTGTGCATGGAAAATAAGCAATAGTTGTACAGCATGATACGTTTCCGCGGAATATTTCTTTTCTGTTCTCATGCTATTGATATTACACACATACACACACACGTACACGCACACCCATTATATATATATATATATATATATATATATATATATATATATATACAATGTATATATATATATATATAGAGAGATATAATTATTAGAAGAAAGAGTCTCAAGTACGCCATGGATCCAACGATTACAAAAAAATTTTATTACAAAATTTTCGGTCTGCCTCAGACCTTCGTCAGTGCAAAGACAATGATGGACAATTTTTTGTAATCGTTGGATCCATGGCGTACTTGAGACTCTTTCTTATATAGATATAGATATATATACATTTGTATATATATATATATATATATATATATATATATATATACTTGCATACACACACAGATGTCTATATATGTGTGTGTATTATATATCATATACCTCCTAGAGATGTATGTGCGTTTAATGAACCGCATTTCTTTTGTTGATGAGGGTAACTCCTTCTTTTGAGATCTCTCACTTGTCACTCAACCCATTCTTGAATTGAACTGTGCATGCGCAGTTAAACCAGGAAGGTGGAAGAGAGCTTTTCACCTCCCTGTCAGGCTGAATAGTTGATTCTCGACGAGTTTAGTTTCGACGTGTATGGGCGATAAGCGTCTACTTTTGTTTACGAGGAAGCATTAGATTGGAGCATTCAACAACCTTGACAGCATGCGAAGTGATCACAAGACGGCAGCTCCAGCAGATGTGCCTTACATTATTCACCTGTTTGTCGTCGGTACTGCTACGCATAAAGAGACTACGTTCTCCACCAAGTAAGTTCACCTACTTTATCCAGCTTCATCAATGTTTATAAGGTCAGTGTATATAGTGAGGTATAAGAACGAATATCTACTCTCTAAAAAAATAAATAAAATAAAACGACTGAAAATATTCACTCTTGAAAGAGTGAATACAAAAAAGAATGAATTTATCTAGAGTGAAATTGGAGTGAATTTTGAGTGAAAATGTTCATTTTCACTCATTTTGGAGTGACCTCAGGGATCACTCGAAAATATTGGAGTGATCCCTGAGGTCACTCGAAAACGAGTGAAAATGAACATTTTCGCTCAAAATTCACTCCAATTTCACTCTACATTCACTCTTTTCTGTTATTCACTCCTTCAAGAGTGAACATTTTCACTCGATCTTTTTAGAGAGTATATTTGTCTATGATCATCGTAACAGCTGCTTCAGTTGAAAAATATTGCGTTGTGTTATTTCAGGCCGTTAAATGTCTTTAATAGGAACAGAAGCAAATATATTAACTGGTCTGTCACTATCAAGTCAGAGATTTGCATTTGTTTCAGCTGGGATAGTTAATGTTTAATTACAATGGACTCCCACATATCTTTGACTCCATGTTTCCAGAAACGAGGCATTGATTTCCGTAAGTAGGTAGTCTAATGGCTTTTATCAACCTCTCCTAAAGACTCTAATATATCAGAATGCTGTCTACTCGGGTGATAAACTATGGAATTCTTGGGATTGCCAAGAAAAAAAAAAGAAAACACTCGCTCACTGTATTCTTTTAAGTGCCAGTTGTGCCGTTTTCTTTTTAAAGGACACGTTCACCTTCATAGACATGTGGGTTGAGTGAATGCAGCAATAATAGTAGAACACATCAGTTACGAGTTTGAGGAAAATCGGAAAATCCGTTCAAAAGTTATGAATGTTTGAAGTTTCTGCTCAGTCACGGCTGGATGAATAGACTACTATAGCTTGTGATGTCACAATATTGTGTACAACGATATAAAGAAAGTATAAAGAAAATTCAGCATATTTTCACTTTTTTCGCATAAAAAAGAACTCGACTTTTCTCTTTCAGAAGGGAAGGGGAATAATATTACCCTGAACATACGTCAGTAACAAGTCGAAGAAATGTGTACTTTATTCAAAAAGTAAAATTTTTTGAAATTCTCTTTTTATTTTCCCTATATCGTTCTACGCATGTGACATCATACACTGTAGTAGTCTTCTCATCCAGCAGTGATTGCACAGATACTTTAAAGATTCATAACTTTTGAACGGATTGCCAGATTTTCCTCAAATTTTCACTGATGTGTTCTACTAATATTGCTGCATTCACTCAATCCACATATTATGAAGGTGGACGATCCGAGGTAGTGCTACATGTAGGCAACTGATCAACAAAAATATCATCACCGTCCCCCAGATGATGAATTGTACTGCACACTTTATTCTATCAGCGGGTTTGCGGGCCACTTTTTTGATCCTCTTCTTTCCGATTTCTCGTTAGCATCTTGTGGACATTTACTCTTACATCTACACTTACATTTACAGTCATGCATTGGTGTGTTATTTGTCTTTACCTGTTATTTTTTGTCTGTCTTCATTATTTTGAATTACTCTGTATTTTATTTTTCTAATTGAGAGAGTTTTTTGCGTCAACTGCTTGACGTGTTCAATATAATACATGCACTACTTTATAGTGGACCCCTCGATTTTTTTTTTTTTTTTTTGGGGGGGGGTTTCCTCGGAACATAGGTATGCAGTATAATTTTGCTTTAAACTATGTAAATATTTCGCTATTCGCATATGATTTTACTTTATTCGTGATAGTCAACTTGGATTTGGAGTGAAGTACTTGAAATTATCAATCTACCTACGACAAAGTGTATTGATTCTTTACAAATTTCCGCTTATTATGATGGTAGATAATAATGGACGTAACCGAGCGAGAATCCCTCATACAGACAGAGAGCTCGGTGAGGTCTTACCAAACAGTTGTCGATCATGAGGGCACGACGTCGTTTGCCCACCGTTACGGCGACAATGACGTCCGACGCAACCCGAACTTTGACCGCACCAGAGCAGGCAGATCAAACGGAAGAGCCCCTGACGAGGGCAACCGCGCCAAAGTTGAGGGCGTTGATCCTATCGTGAGTGATGATTACACGCGGGTAACCGTGGCAAGGGACGAACCGTCGGATGGCAGTTTGCGCAGTAGTGGCAGACGTCGACGCGAGGCCAAAAGTGGCGGGAAGTGGCCGTGGTTTCTGTGGCTGAGCTTGAAGTACCTGGGTCTCTTCTGGAGTCGGCCTGTGGTGGGAAAGCGATGCTGTCAGCACTGTTACCAGAAGAAACTCGAAGAGGGTGATCGAATGGCTCGACATGCATCTGGTACACAGGTGACCGCCTCCCACAATCTAAACTTAAGAAGATTAAACGTCTGTAATTACAATGGCTGCTAGGTTATTTGCAGTACGTACTTCTGCTCAAAAGATGAAAAGATGAAGGAGGGGTCGGAATATCCCCGTCCCACCTCTACCTGCCCCTCCCCTCTCTTGAAATTATTTCGCCAACGGATATGAACTTATATGCTGTTGGTCTTTTGTATAAGACAAAATTGAAAAAAAAATCCTTGGCTAACTCTATTTGCTCGCAGTGATAAACCAATATATTTTTGTTCAGTCCTGGCAACGTTCATAATTATACACAGAGAAGTGTATGAAAAATCTGTCTGTGGGTTATAGCATTATGCATTCATATTCAAGGGCACATAACTTTGCAGCTGCCTGTACATGTACTATTGTTTGGTTCCCATTTGCCGAATATAAAATAGGTTTAGAGTATACATTTAACATGTTTGATAATGTTTGTATAATAATGCCTAACGGTTTTACGTGCTTCAAATGTTATTTTTTTCCTATTGTCAAGTTGGTGAATTGATTCCTTTTCATGTATGAATGTGCGTCTAACCTCGCCGGGTGCTGTTCGTTATTCCGAAGGTTCGATATTCCGAAGGTTCGTTATTCCGAAGGTTCGATATTCCGAAGGTTCGTTATTCCGAAGGTTCGTTAATCCGAAACACGCAAATTCCATATACCTAGAGGTTCGTTAATCCGAAAATGAAAAAGGGTTCGTTAATCCAAACATTTGTGGCGTTATTCCGAAGGTTCGTTATTCCGAAGATTTGTTCATCCGAAAATGAAATTCGGAAAAACGAACCTTCGGAATAAGGAATCTTCGGACTGAAGAGCCTTCGGAATAACGAACCTTCGGAATAACGAGCTGTAACCCTGTCGCCACACCCGTATACGTCGCTAACGACTCAACACACTCATCCCATACCTCCGGTACAAAACAATTAACTCATGTCTACGCCACCGATACAAATTTGGCTGTCAATTTTGCGAGATCTTGGTTTTTAAGAGATAATGGCTACATATTTCACTAACATCGCCAAACTGTCATTTTAAGATCGTTAATCATTAACGAAATATTATATCATAATTATGTGGCCGGCTAAACATATTGAGGAGAAGGAAAAAGTTCAGTTACCAATGAAATAATATCAAAGTGCCCTGAAATGCGATTGCAATACACAAATGTTTCGAAAGCTCCTACTGTAAGATGTGGAGGGAAGGGGGTTTGATAGAGTCTACATCGTATCTATATTTTGCAGTTTCTTGCAACTTTACGTCGTCATGGTCAATCCTATTTGCGACCCCCGGAGATCGGTATCGACACCGATATCGACACCATCTTGCAGGAAGAAATCTCGTCCGATGACACAAGGATTGAGCCGATGACAACGACGTCGAGGATCAGCATCAATAACAATGATTACGACGACGAGGGGTACTCTGTGACAGACAAAAGCGAGGCCGACACAGCGGGTGACGATGACGATGGAAGGAAAAGTCGATGTCGGGTTTGCGACTCACTGTGGTGGAACGGGAAAGGCCAGTATCGCACATACAGCGACAAGGATATCGGTGAGAAAAGCTCGTTTGTTGAATGAAGTTTTAGAATTGCCTATGATAGGTCGGACACTATACCGTATGTGCACAAAAATACAACGGGCCCTCCGCAATGATAACTTTAAAAACAGTGAATCAATCCAAATACAATTTCAGGGTATGAAACGATAACTCAGTGTCCACATCTTTACAGAGTCTGGACTGAGCAATGTTGTGTGTAAGCATACCGTCCCCTCTAGCAAGAGGCAAAACACTCTGTCCCTCGGATAGGACATAGGCCTAAAAATGGAGGTCCCGTGTATGAGAGAGAAACAACTCATGCACGTAAAAGATCCCGCTTTATTCATTCATTCATTCATCGCAAAGAGCAGGGTGTTAACCCGGTGAAGTGGTCCCACCTCACATCCAACTGGACCCCATGGAAGACCAGCTTAACGTAGCTGAATATGGGCTATCCAACCATCTTCTTAGATGGAACATGAACAAACAAACAAACAAACAAACAGAAAACCCAATTCGTTTTGTTTCAGTGGTCGAAGAGAAATGAGAAATTATGTAGAGCATGTCAGGAATCTCTTCCCTCCAATTTCTGTCCATTGTGTTCACACATTACTGTTCAGTTCCAAGAGCATCCAAGTGCTAAACTTTAAAGAATCAGACTCATGACATGTTTTACAACAACAATCCACATTTCTCTGTGACCGCGTAACCAGATTGAATGGGGTTTTCTGCAAAATAGAGCTAAGATGTTATATTTTAAGACCCTGAAGTAGCATATAAACAGTTTTGGAGTTATCAATGCAAAAATATGATTGTATTTTTTTTTTTTGGGGGGGGGGACATACTGTACGGTAACAAAAGTATGCTTTCAATCTAGCAGTCATTGGGCAGTAGTTGTCATTCCTTGCATACAATTTTTGCAAGTCCTTCGAAGGGTAAAATGTCTTGCCGAAGGACACTACCACCAGTGACTACTGTTGAGAGTCCGTGTTCGGTAAATGATCATGAGTTAGTTCATGAATAATGTGATTCGTGAAGAGATTATTGCATTTTATCACAGACATGGTAAGATTGACGAGTTCTAATCCGGGTTTCATGCCAGTCACCCTAGCTGGAAAAACACGATATGGGGTCACATTGCAACAAGTATTTAGTGCCTTTATAACGAGTTAACATTTCGAAACAGTTTATCCAAAAGAACAATGTAAACTTCGTGATAATGCAAAAACCCACAATAGTATAGTGATAGCAGTAGTGACATTCCTGTCGTTGACGATTATGGTATCGTGAGAGTAATTGCAATAATAATTATATTTTCTGTATTCTTTATTGAGTTGTTCAATATGTAAATCATGTTCAAAATGAAACAATTACATAAAGTTAAATGAAGCCTGTTTTGCAGTCATTAATGGTGAGATATGAAGGCAAATGCATTCATGCAAAGAAAAAGCATACTAATACATTTTTATTATCACAATTTTCAGAAGAATCAGGGCGAGCACCAGACATTTAAATCAAGCGTGACAAACAAGAGATCTGCCATAGACTGCATCAATATAGTACATTGTTCTATGCCAACTTTGGAAGAAGCAGAGAATCTTCCGTATTACCAAATATCATTTGAGGCAGGTTAATTTCCTTTCATCTTTTACAAGTATTACCCGAAGTTATTTCACCTTACGCCCAGTTTTATTCCCTCTTCTATGATAGAAGAAAAAAGAAAAACAAGAGTACACGCTGTTTCAGACTAAAACAGCAAGTTTTTTTTTGAAAATTTTATCGTTCTAACGAAAATATATATAGCAACAGCAATTTTCAATGTAATGGGTATAAAAATGTAGAATAATATTTATTCACCACTTAATTTCCCAATTTCATCAAATTTCCATGAAACATTTTTTTAATGCGTATCTTTCACAAATAGAGAAATATCATCCGCATATCAGATTTGTCTATAAAAAATCCCAGATTAATTTCCTTGAATAGCGTTATAACGATGCCAATGAAAATGATAATCCAATTATACACATGTAAAGCAGTTGTCTTATTTCTTAAGACAAAAAGGCTCTTAGAGCTAAAGAGGACCACCCAACTCACGTGACAGACGTATTGCGCATTATACAGTTCACTATTCAAGTTTAACTTCAAGTTCAAGTTGTTTATTTCATCTTCAGCAAAATATGAATACAATGGAATGTTTGAATACATAATATGACACGAAATCAAATCAACAATGAAACAAAGAAACAAGGAAATGTTTGCTGAGATAGAAATAAAAAAAAATGTAAGTTTATAGCAAATTCCGAAACAACATTGTTGGAAATTATCACGATGAAATTATTACAATGAAACTTATGTTTTCATCAGGACTATCAAAAGGAAACTAAACTCACATAGATATAGCATTCCCTGGTCAATTTGAAATCAAATCAAATTCGTAAAATTGTCATTCAAATTAACGATACTATTCGTTTCGTGACTATATTGGCCATCCAATCCAACACAAACAGCAAGCAATTTCGTTTTCGAGCACACGATTTCGTTTTTGAGCGACTAAAAGTGTAAATAGGAAAACTATTTCGTTACTCTGCGGTGAAATTTGAAATTTCTGCAATCAAATTTCGAAGTCACGGGTGGTGAATTTGTTTCGAGCATTTAACATTTTTTTTTTTAGGAAGTCGATTTTCTGCTTTATTCACGGTATTCACTCAAATTGGAATCATTGTGAATAATATACAGTATTCGCGTGGACACATCAAACTTTTTGATCTAACATGATTTGCAATCAATTTTAGTTTTCATTTTCATTTATAACTTCTTTTCTTTTCATTTCATTCTTTCTTCATTTTTCTTCCCTTTCTTGTTTCATTCATGACGTTTTCTTTCACTTATTTTTCTTCTCTTTTCATTTATGTCCTTTTGTTTATTTGTTTTCTTTATTTTCATTTTATTCTTTGCTGTACATGTTTTTCATGCACATGCTATCTACTTATCATGTGGCACATCATTCCTTGTGTGCATCTTTATCACCATCGTCTCATACTTATCCTTCATTTTTCAGCTTATCTTTTAGTACATGTAGTAAGTTCAGCCTCAACTGCTCAAGGTTGATGCTTTCCTCCTGTGTCACCTCTCTGGCATCAGCACGGCTTTGCCACTCCGGAATCGATGAGCTGGCATTCTCTTGACCCGAGATTTGAAAGCAGAGCAAGCGGACTAAGGGGAATATGGAGGAAACAGCTTCAGAATGATGTTGTCCATTCCCTGGTAGCCTGGCGTTATAATGTGTGTACTGGCGTTGTCGAATATAAGAATCACCGACCGTTCTCTTGAATGGTCTCTTGGCAACGTCGGGTTGTATCAGCCGGAAAATCTTCAAAGCCCTCGCTAGTGGCTACAGTCTCTCGCGCCATGGTGTGATGCACCAGACCGGACATCAGGAGCTATATAATTATGAGGGTTATATTCATATTTCAGATCTTAAAAACGACAGTGCTTAGAATGTGAATATAACTGTCTTGTTTCAAACTTCGTGGGTAATTTTTTCCTATTTTCAATTTTCTTTTTTTTTTAGGACTTGCACAGGTCCTGCTTGCTCTTGGTTTTGATAGCTTCTCACGGAAGACCACGATTAGGTGATTGGGCGATATCCTGTCCAGGAAAGGGGCTAATGAACGTTTCTTAATGTGAGAGGCTGCGGGTCAGCGGCTCATGGGTCAATGGTATGCATTTCAAGTTCGCCGCCTTTACGGAACCTTTGGAAAGTCATGAATTTTGTTGAGACTTTATAGTTCTTTTTTTTTAAAGAAGCGAATGTGTGGGTCTCATTCTGTCTCTACAATCAGACTTACATGAATAAAATATATATTCTTGCTTCTGGCAGGCCTAGGTACATGGAATCACCGTGGCAGTGGAGTCGTATCTGTGATCCTGCTCTGCTTGTACATCTTCCTTGACCTGTACGATGTCCTCTTCTTTGCCAGCTTGTTCTGGGGAAGACAGAAAGACCTACTACGATACATCAGCTACATGACTTACCTCATCTATGGCGGCAGCGTCCCGTTCCTCTGCAGCTTCGCGCTCATCCAGAATATCACGAACGTAGCACCTTTCGCTTACTGGCCCCATGCCCTTGACAGTCGGTACATTGTGCGTCGGCTGCAGTATCTCGACCTCCCCGAGCGCGGGCTGCCGAACAAGCTCTTCCTCGTCGCCTGCGTGGGTGGCCCACTTTTCATCGTGATCTTCCGCCTTCTCTTCTACACTGTTATCATCAGCAAGGAGCATGTCACTCTCCGTACCTACCTGGTCATGATCAACTGTCTGTGTGTGCTGACACTGTACGGGGTGTTCTCCTACATCATATACCTTCTGAGGATCTCCTTCGAGCCGCAGCTGAGGCTCGATGTCAGCTTCGTTCGCCAACACGTCGACCACTTGGACTTGTGTAGAGCGAAGCTTGCCTCGACGGTCCAGGACTTCAAGACCCTGCGACAGCTGACCAATGGGTTTATGGTGATGGTGTTCGGACTGCTCACCATGTCTGTAGCCACTCAGGTAGAAATTGACGATGTCATATGCGTTTACATTGACTGTGTACTACATCGATCTCTTCACTTGCTGTATGAAATTGAGGCCGATGATTCCATATTAACTAACATGATAAGCCATACAGAGAGAAAACCACACACACACGATCACTCTCTACATCTCAGTGTTCCATAGACATCCCTGCAGCTCTTTATTACATGGCAATTGACCTGTAGTGATAATCTTTTATCAATTAATATTGGACCTATGCATATACAAAGAAAGTTCACAAACAGACAATTAAAGCCGCGCACGGAATTTATATTCCCGATAAATTCAGTAGACGCCATCGATTATTTTTTTTTTTCTCTCTCTCTCTGCACAGAAATCGTAGTGACGCTTTCATTTGCATGTGTCTTTAAAGCGACAACAGATTAGAAAGAAGTCGTCCTTATAGCCTGCAGTTTCCCTTTTTAGCACAAGGTACAATGACTCTCTTTGGACGCATGCGATTAAATACACTGATTGCCACAACAATAGTGAATAAAAGGTTTTCCCGCCCATTTAGTCATCACGTCATTCATTATAATCATGAAAATGTGTTTTTATGCGAATTTTAGTTTTAATTTCGTCTTTTGTTGATCAATTTTGAAACAGACGAAGCAAACTTAGGACCGGAAGGCAGTAAATTTCTGAAGACGAATTTGCATCGAAAATCGATGAAATTAAATGAAGAGGTGACGAAAGTGGGCATACAGGAAACCTATACATTTTCGTAATAGTTTACTCGGTACATTCACGTCGCTTTAATCACACATAAATACTTTCCAAAATCTTCTTTTACACCATTTAACTTACTCACACTAACCCACTCGACTCACCCTTTAAAATGGTTAGAGATCTGATCTAACCTCCTCAAGATCAAGGCCCATATAAGTTTTTGGGCCTTGATCTTAAGAGATAAATGATAATGATAAGGTCTTATCCAGGGAAACCTCTTTAGTGTTGCAACTGCTCTACCAGAGGGCCCTGCTATTATTATTGCCAGAGGCGTTGCCAGGTACCCACTTATACACCTGGGTCGAGAGGGACATTGTGGGCAAAACATTTTGTCCAAGGACGTAAGCACTGGGCGGGAATCGAACTCGCGTCCTCCGATTGCATTGGGAGTCGGGAATCTTATGAACTTTGCCACAGCGCCCCCGTCTGATCTGGTCTAACCTCAAGATCGAGGCCCATAAATGCTACATGGGCCTTGATCTTGCGAGATCTGGTCTACCGTCGGCGCCATGTTACCAAAAGTGTGTGTGTGTGTGTGGGGGGGGGGGGGGCGCTTCCGTGTTTTATGAGCTAACAACAACCAAGCAAAAAAAGAAGAAGAAAAAAGAAAGGTCTTCAGCGCATTACCGGGCTCAAAGCTTATGGTTTTAAGGTTTCATTCTAATTCTTTTTTTTTTTCTACTGCCACTTCACTTCCGGGGTAAAAAAAAAAAAAAAAAAAAAAGTGGGGGGGGGGAGCCAAGGTGGTGACACCCTATGTATTCCTATGTGCGGGAACAAAAAAAAATGGGGGAGGGGAACCAAGCCCCCCCCCCCCCCCGGTTGCCATGTGGTCTAATGAATATTCATCAGATCATTATAGGCCCATATAAGTTATACTGGCCTTGATCTTGATGAGTTTAGACTAGACCTCTAATCATTTTTGATATAACACTTGACTTGAACTTTCATGACGACATGATTTTTTTTTTTCATCTTAAGATGAATTAAATCCCGGCGCGCCGCGGCGTTCCTTAATTCGCTAAGCGGCAGAGATGAATTTCAGTTACATTTTTTTTTTTAATCTTAAAAACATGATATATATTATTGTATTGTTATCTTTATAGCCTGTGAATTTTTAATCTTTCCAATAAGCGCTTTTTTTGTAAGTCGGTATGAGAAAATAGACTTGCTTATTCAGTTTACCCGTTAACATAAAGGGACTCGCGTCAAATATAAAAGGGTGAGAAAGATAATTCAAGAAATAGGCCTAGGATAATAGCCTCTTTATTCATTTTCGGAACTAAATGGAATGTATTAGCCGTCAGACCTCTCGAACCCAATACTGATAATGCATATTTATGACTCAGAACCCGCATAATATTCTTGTACCGTCTCAATGTCATTTGAATCAACACCATTTACTATAAAAAATAATATATTCATTGTAACGATACAGCAATATTTTGATGATGTAGTTATGATGCAGTATTTTTTTTTTTTTCGTATAAACATGATGTAACGGTTTATCACTGTAGGGGATAATGTAATGTTTAGTCACTGTGGTCACTGCGTGATGTGTAACTGTGGTCAGAATTTAATAAATTGTCTTATTGTCGTAATGCAATACGTGTTTGATGATTATGCGCAATCTCGTTTCGATATAACTACAGGTCGTATAAATGGAACGTTACGTTGCCATTATCATACTGCAGTTTTGTGTCAATATTTTAGTACTGTAATGTTATGTATTAATTTTCACTATGCAATATTGTGTCACTGTGGTCTTGTTGCATTCCTCATGTTACAGGTGACCTGGAACTACATGTTGCTTAGCCACGATTGTAAGCTGAACTTGATGACCGACATGTACATCAACGCCCTGGTGGTCATGGAGAATCTCACGTTTTTCGGGCTCCCTTGCTTCGCCATAGGTGGCGCAAGCATCAACTTTATCTGGGTGCGATTTCGCTATCGTCTGCTGGAGCTGCGGCGCGCCCGCCACGAACGATTTTGGTATCGCCTGCTACAGTTCATCAGGGAGCAGGATCCAGTTGAATGCTCAATGCGGATCACAATGCTATTTACCCTGATCGGTCTTTTCGTCGCCCTGCAGTTTGGAGATCAGAATGTTTTTTATTACCCCAACGACAATTCGACACAGAACCTGGTCTTCGGCAAGGACTACGTGTGTTTCACACAATTGCAACCTAGCCACACATGAGTGCCTCGATCTCCTCCAACTCTGGTTTGTCACAAAGTCTGAATATTGAAATACGCCTTTCACCCATTACCCGATGAGTAACCGTTTTATCAATAATCTTGTTTCTTAATCTGGATTTATGGTGTGCGCAATGTCTCGGTAAAGAGTGTAATCCTGTACCCCTTCTCCAGATGTGAATATAGCCAAAAAGAACTTTCGTAAAGCACAATCAGGCAAACAGACCAATAAGAACTGTTAATCCTAGGGTGTGCGTGTGTGTCTGTTTGTTTATATGTTCTTGTATGCAGAATACCGAATAGTTTCTTATGAAGAGAGAGAGACGGAATGCTGTGGGTCACAACAGGTTTTTTTTTTTTTTTTTATGAACCCCTTCCCTCTCCTTCCCCCATAGCCTACTTATATATACACACGCACTGTATGAAAGCAAAACGCGCGCAAAAAAAGTATGAACATTATACATAGTCCTCAGCTGATGTCTGAATCAATCTGATCACTCTAAATACCACTTTAAAATTTGACATGTCTTCTAATGGAATATAATGAAGTCATTTGTGCAATTCTCGTTTTTATGCCTCCGCTATATACGAAGCGTCGCCGTAGGCATTATGACAATTGTATTCGGGTTGTCCGTCCGTCCTTCGATCCGTCCGTAATCGATTTTGTGGACAGCGTAACTTAACCATCTGAGGTATCCGAATGAAACTTGGCATATCTCTGCAATGCCTGAAGCTACTTTACCACGTTAACGAGTTAACATTCTTTAGTTGATAACGTTATGGACCTTGGGGTCAAAGTTCAAAGGTCAAAAGTGATAAGAGAAAATGCTTAAATGTATCTCTCAGAAATGGCTCATGTTATCTTCATAAAACTTAAACTGCCTGACAATAGTCTATTGATATTTTTTGAGTCATAGGGTCAAAGGTCAGGGATCAAAGGTCAAGTGAAATCCCCCAATCTTGTATTTAAATCTGAAATTACACTATTTTCTCCATACCTTGAAAATTGCTCCGTGTATGCATTCACATTATTGAGCTAGGTATTATATATACAGTACATTTATTACTGCATTATGGTTTTGTAAGGAAAGATTTGGGCCATGGGTCAAAGGTTAGATGATAATGTCACTATTTTCGCCATATTTTGGAAATAGCTCAAGGTATTGTCATGAAAATTTGATATTACAAGTTTAGTGGTTATTTGTATAGAAAGTTGTGGGCCACGGGGTCAAATGTCGGAATTCCGAATGCTTGCTCTCTGAAATCATTTTTAGCCATCCACATGAAATCCAGTTCAAGGAATATATAAACACGAAACACATTTTGTGTTTTACCATGAAATTTTCAAACATGACATTGTAGTTTTTTACCAATCATGTAAAATTTTCGTCACACACTGTAAAGATGTACTACAACAGACCTACTAATAATTTGATATGGCGGAAGCATACCATGGCAGTCGCTATAGCGACATTTCAGTCTAGGGAATCCATTTCTGTTGGGGGAATGTCACCTGTTTTAGAGGTTTTCTCTGAGACTACTGGATTTCAAGTCCACTTCGAGACTCTAAAAACTTCGCTCAAATTGAGAGAGATTCAATTTACGGGAAAAAAAGAATTTCTTCTCTCCGTGAAGGTGGTTTAGTAACGATCAGTTTGAACAGAGATGTGGCTGGTGGGAATTACTTTTCTGTCGTACATTATTATCTCCTATTCTTGATGTTCATGGCGTATGACATCATCAGTTTCATTCGATATAATTGTTTATGCAGAGATATTACCGTTATCATTTTGCGGAGTCTTTTCATAAAAGATGACATTTCACTAATAAGTTTGATGTAATTAATAGAAAATGTAATGAATAAAACGTTTATACCTGGTTGTAATCTATTGTAATGAGACTTGGATGTGTCCTCATGCGAAAAAGTTATACGAAATGTAATGAAATCAGATATGGATTAATCTTTTTTGTGCAATTCGCGCAAACTCCAATTTAACTGTAAACTTCACTCAAAGTATAAATGCTCATAATTTATATTGTCGAGAAAAAAAAAACCAACAAATGTTAATGCAAAAAAAAAAATATATATATATATGTATAAATATATATAATGCTTCGTTTTACATAAATGTCAATAGAAACTATAGGTGGTAACTATTCGTATTTACGATTGAATTGCTGTATTTACACAAAGGTGAGTGGAAATTTTGCCCTTTATAATGTATTCAAAGCGCTAACACATGAATACACGATTTTCGAACATTAGATTTAAAGTGCGATAAGAGTAGAAAATTGGGAGAAACGTCCCATTTATTTACATTATCCAATACTGTTTCGTATCGTTATACTTGATATATATATATACAGATTTGTATGCCGCATGATTAGTAGACAGAGACAGATATAGTAGAGTGTAAGGGGTGGGGGACTTTAAGTTCTTATACGGTTCTACTGAAATGACTCGACCAAAATAAACCTTACTTTGAACAAAAGCAGTGAAGTAGGAGAAGAAGATGGTTTAAAATCTGCGTATTGTTGGAAAAGGGTTTCAGAGAAAAAAGTCTGTGAAAATGAGAGTTCACAGAGCGTTCACATAGTAATGTTCCATTTCACACTGTGTTGATGATTCACAATGTGTTTACAATGTTCAAACGATCGAATTTAACAATGTGAAGAGATTTCACACTGTGTTCACAATGTGTTTGCACTGTGTTTCACATTTTGTGTTTCACACTGTGAGATACTGTGTTCTTTTCAGCTGGGAAGTCAAGCGTGAGAATGTATTACACACAGTGTAAAAATGCACAGTGTGGGAATGAGGTGGTTATGGTGACAGACTGTAACCAATGAGATCCAATAAGGACACAATAAAGATGCATTAGGTTTATTATGATCGAAAATATTAACGAGGAAAGAGCAGTGTGGTGACGCAGAATTTTCTGAAAAGCGGATGGTAATTTCAAAATGGAACACAACCAAAGCGGCACAATCACCACATTTCTGAATACGATACGGTTATTTTGTGACGTTCATTGACGGTCGCAAATATAGGATCTTTGCTGATAATCAAGTACCGTATCTTCAAATCCACTCTCATTCGTTCATGGTCTCATTTCAGTGGCAATTACTTGGGTTTACCTTGCTCATTATATGTCAAAGATTTGACCCTGCGACTCAACAAAGAAAAGATACATCTGCGATTCCTGCTATCCAGCTTGGAGCTGGACTTTCGTCAGAAAAGAAAACTGAAGCAGCTCTCAAGTGAGTACGAATCGGGATTTAATGACCGTGCACAGATCTATAGTGAATAAGATTATGATATGCATTTTTAGCTAGGCTGTTTGTACTTGTAGCGAACAGACAGGGAATGCGGGCGTGTGCGCGGGGGAAGATCCGCTCCCACGGTCCCGAAGCTCACGCTTGATCCTTCAATTTCTGACATTCTATGTACGTTGAAAATCGGTAGCAAATGTGAGTTTAAGAGTTATATTTGTGGTACAGTCAAACCTGCCTAGCAGCCCCCTGTCCATAGTGGCCAGCTACAGCTGTAAACGGCCACTAAAAACAATTCATTCCGAGAGGAGCTAACCTGATTAATTCAGTCTCAAGTTTGTTCGTGGCAGATCTGTGAATGGACGGGAGGGGTCAAGTTGAGGCCTAATATTCACATTTCCATCTACTTTTTGAAAGTGCGTGGTCAGATTTTCACCAAACTTGACATGTTTTGTCGCTGGAGCGTAGAAGATATATTTGTGTACATGTGGGACAATTTCCCACTTATGGGGGGGGGGGGGGGGAAGCGTGGGGGAGGGCGACAAAGCTCCCATATTGAATAGAGAATCTTTACCATGTTTACTATAGTCTTTTTCTTTAGAACCAGAAATGATAAGCTATATAGTGCCGTAAGTATATAGATTGGTGACTGCAGTTTTAGATATTATACTCATACTGCATGGCAGTTGTGGTGATGGACCTTGTGCGTGTGTGTGTGCGTGTTTTTTTTTTTTTTTTTTTTTTTTTGGGGGGGGGAGGTGTGGGTGACCATATTAGTGCCTATTTTCACATTTTCCTCTTCTTAAAAACACATGGTCAAATTTTTGACCGAACTTGACAGGAATTATCACTGGGGTTACAATGTTAAGGACCCGAACCCCTCCCCCCCCCCTCTCCATTAGGGAATATACCCCCCCCCCCCCAAAAAAAAAAAAAAGAGGAAAACAACATCTTTCTTTTTTAACACTGAAAATATTACTTCTGAGTAAATACATTAGTAAAAGTGCTTTTAGGGGTTATGTAATTTGTGGTACATCCAGGGGTTGGACGGGGACCAAATTAGGTTCCAGATATTTTTACATTTTGATCTTTTTTTTTTTGATACTGCATAGTCAAATTTACTAAATACAGTGTATACTTGGCAGGTGTTTTACCAATGTAATAGAACAGTGGACTCCATGCCCCCCTGGAGGCCTAATTCAAAGCTGCCTCCCCCCCCCCCCCCCCCCCCGTTGCTATATTCTCTATTCATAGTCTGCAAGAAAGCGTATACGCAAATTTTACAATCTGAATTAAAACAGGGATCTTTTTAAGCATGATTATCAAGTGTTTGATTTGAGGTGGAAGAAATAGATATGTGTTCAAGTACAATTCGAGTATGTTTGCTGGTGTGCATTGTGCGTGAGGCTGTTGGACTGGTGCACGTCAGGAGACCGGAACCCACGTGTCATACCAGGGAGGTGCTAGTGCATACATGGTTCTAGTATGGAGTCACAATCGTCTTATTTCCTTTGCTAGATGCTCGATGCCGCCGCTCAAAAATATTTGAAGCATGTTCCAAACAGGATCTCCCGCGCAGATAGGAAGACAATTGACTCGTGTCTCATTGCATAATCACCAGCCAATTTCTAAGGAAGATATGTCTTTGTGATGGTATTCATTTTTCGCTATCCCTTCTTATGAAAGGTAGGTGGTACAGACACGAGGATGCGCAATCAGAAATTGGCAAAAAATGCTAAAATAAAGATGAAAATTACTCGACTGGGCATACCCGGGCACTAATCTGATATATCTATCAATAAAGAATTATACTTTAAGATTATACTCCATATTAGTTTCATTTGTGGAAATTAAGCGGAAAAGTAATAAAACCAGCTTGCCAGGATGGTACAGTTTTAAACATTTTCACATGATACAGCTCTGATTTACGCTTTTGCACAAATTTCTGGACTTTCTTGACTTTTGTTTTACATAATATGCTTTACCATTAAGTGAAATTTCATTTCATTTGATTAATAAATAAGCAAAATATGGCCAACATTATGATAACGTTCAAAATGAATCTTCAGATTGCTCAGCAAGACGGCGGCGTCGAACATCGATCATCAAAGGCACAAGTGCACCTGTGGAATTCTTTTGTACATCAATAGAAATCTGACAACTGTTTGAATAATTACAGCCAGGTGGAACTCCATGTATCAAACCTCCTTGGTCATACATCCCAGGAGTCTTACAGCCAAGGAGTTAGGTTACAGTTCGTTATTCCGAATGTTCTTTAGTCCGAAAATGTGATAAGGTTTGTTATTCCGAAGGTTCATTAATCCGAAAATGAAATAAGGTTCGTTAATCCGAAAATGAAACAAAGCTTCAATACGTTATGAACCCTATTTCATTTTCGGATCAACGAACCTTCGGAATAAGGAACCCTATTTCATTTTCGGATTAACGAATCCTTTGGAATAACGAACTCTATTCAATTTTCGGATAAACGAACCTTCGGAACAGCGAACCCTATTTCATTTTCGGATTAACGAACCTTTGGAATAACGCCACAAGATGTTCGGATTAACGAACCTCTAGGTATAGGGAATTTGTGTGTTTCGGATAAACGAACCTTCGGGATAACGAAGAGCTAGCACTCAGGAGTTATACAGCCCACGAGTCATACAGTCCATTAGTTCGACACCAAGCAAACAAGGCCCACGAGACCGACATTAAGAAAAAAAAGTGTTGTAATGTCGAACTTGTCGAACTTACCTAGTGCCGAACTCGTGGGCGTTATTTGCCCAGTGTCGAACTCGTGGTCTGTGTGACTCGTGGGCTGTATGACTCATGGACCTTTTCTTCTATGTCAAACTCGTGGGCTGTATGACTCGTGGGTGTCGGTCTCGTCTACTCTCGTAGGATGACCCCGTTGGACCGTTTGTGTGTGTGGTGATGTGTGTGTGTAGCTATGTTTGCTTATGAAGGTATAGGGAGGGGAAGCGGCTATGTAACTATGCAAATCCTAGGTTAGGCCTATTTAAGGCATTTTTCCTTTTCAGTTCTTTTTATTTTCGGATCGCATTTCAGTCCAACAACGAGGAATTTTTGTCGTGGAAAGGGTTGAATGCCGTTTTGCTAAAATCAGCCAAAGTTTGTCCCCATAATGATTTCGTTTAGAACCCGATGGGAGATTAATCGTTGATAGGTAATGACACAATCACCTCTTCTAGTTTACATACGTCACTGTTAATGACCTTTCGGTGAAAACGGGTGAAAGTGTACAATTCCATATTTTATTTAAAGTCCGATTTTTACGACTCTTACCATCATTCTACTCAGTTACTCTTATATTGAAGTCTACAGGCAGACAGAGTGGAATAGCAACTTTAAACTCTTTTGCATCGCTCTTTCCACGATTTGCGCACATAATTGACGCTGTTAATGATTATTCATAGCTTTAATTATTATCAATAGCGTCATGTGAAACACTATCTGGCACACTGATAGAACGTAGGAATGTCTTGCCCGAATCTAGAGTTGAGAGTGTCACATGATGTCATCATGCTCTATTTAGATGGTCTGAATATGACCCATTTACCCTCAGTGTTATCTCTTTTGAATGAAAGCTGCCCACATGATACATTGATTTGTTTATAGAAACCAAAGGGGATGAAAAATGGTCTGTGCCTTACGCAATGTCGTGTGTGTGTGTGTGTGTGTGTGTGTGTGTGAGTGCGTGTGTGTGTCGTTTTGTTATTAGGGGGGGGGGGATTAACCATGAAATATCTATAGTGTGTTGATGTTACGAGTATTTGGACTGGTATAAAAAAAAAAATAGGGACTTGATACAAAGATATACCTTCATTGCCATGTTCTGGAGATTATTATAGGCTCACTAATTACTTTCTTGTGACAGCTTGCATGCTTATATTAAAATAATTCACCCAGAGGAGATGTGTGTGTGCATGGTGTGAGTGATTCTGGTGATTTCTGGTATGATACACGATAAGACGTCATTTGCAGGTCCTAGATGCGTTTCTTCTAGGCAGCTTGAGGATACATAGGGAGATCAAGTTCCTGAAGAATATTATAACCTTTGATCGAAGATGTATATGCGAAACCACAGACATGGGTATTTAGGTATTAGCTATTAAAGAGGTCATTATTGGTGCGGATGATTACATTTTAGTCAGTGCAACCGAAACCAGTTGGTTGGCAATGATATCCATACCATTGTTTGTTTCCAGGTTTACAGTTGGGCTAAAAATGGCACGGCTCTAGACGTGTATATTAACAATCGCATGGATGATAGCCGGTGCCAATTTGGCGGGAAGCCAGTTGTCCTACTTATAGTGCAAAACACGCTTTGCATTAACAACACCCTGTAAACACATTCAATCCCTTCACTGATTGTGCAGTATGCTTTCATTTCATTGTATACTGCGTATGTGGTATGTGAGTAGGGCCTACTTACATCTAATATGTATAGGTCCCAATGTATGATAATAAATTGTATCATATCCGTTTCCAAAGGTACAATCTGCATTTAATTGACGTTGCTATCAACATAAAACCACGCTATGTTTTCACCGCGACAATACATAAATACAGCAGTTTTAGAATCACGAAGTTGCATGAATTAAAAAGTTAAATTGCAAATAATAAATTTAAAACAAATACCATCTTCAGGCATCTTACACGCAAGTGTATCTTCTGCATGCAGTTCAGCATGGATGTGAGTGTCACGTATTGCAAGTGGCCTAGGCATACACGGATTTTTCCAAATTGGGTCAGCATTCAAAGCTATTATAAGTGGGATTGACAGGTACGCGTATTAACGCGATCGCAATGCAAATTCCAAGAAATCTTGCGCTCTGCGCTATCCCGTTAAGTCACCCCGCGCTGACCGTGTGAACGTTAGACCAAATCGCGAGATTTTACATCCTATCATTCAAAGCGCACATCACAACAGCGAACAGCCAGGAATGCATCATAGACAAGTTGATTAAAAAGTACCTGAAAATCCAATATTATTGATATGATATCCCCGTCATTTCAATCATCAAATCGCTGCGTAACCACAGAAAGTCGCTCTACATCCGACTTGCTGTACGCATTCAAAGGAAGCGTCAAAAAGGATCACTTTTTATATAGGCACCTACACGATGTAAGCCGTCTTTTTACTTTAAAATGGGGTATATTTTCTTTCTACCGCCATTCACAGGAGTTCAATTTTTACAAGATAGGTTAATGAAATTTACAACTATGATCCTACATGTAGTGTTGTGTTTATTATGCAATTGAATGTAACATCTCTTTACGAAAACAGAATTCCTTATTGTATTTCTGGATAGTGTTACCTTGTTGTTATTTTCAAGTGGGCCTAATGTGAAGAAGCGTGTATTAACGTGACGCTATATAGGGGTTCTATTGTATTGTGCTTCAATATAATTTATATGCCATGGACGCATGTTGGTAAATAACACATTTTAAGGGGGTGCAAATTTGATAGGCCGCAATACACCATAGAGTCCATTTCTGAGGTGTTTGCACGCATGTTGGTGGCACATTTTTGTCTGAGAGTGACCCCCTCCCTCCCCCTTCCCCTTTGTGCAACCATATTATCATTTTGTTGGGTGTGTGTGTTTTTTTTTTCTCAATAGATCTAGCCAGTTTCCCCTTTTCTTTCAATAAAAGGATATGTTTAGAGTTATCAGTTGAATTGTGGTATAGGATGATATATCTCGAATCTATCTGAAATGTTTTTGTTTTGTGTTGGCAGCCAGATAGGGCCTATACTTCACAGTGTCTGCAGGACTATCAGCGGTTGTTCAGTTTATGGATGCACCGTCTTTGCCCAGAATGTATTCAGTGGTAGTCCCGAAATACTGCTTCGACGGACTGTTGTACCACTGCACTTGCTGCGGTGTTCCGTTCGATCATGCCTCCTGCATCTTTGACCAGACGAAGGTCTCTGTCAACTTCGATAGGATGTCGGCCCTACTGTGTGCCGTCGAGTATCTCTGGTGGTACTACTCCATACCACATGTCACTTTATGCAAGTGATGCCCTCTCCAGAATACATTCGGCTTGAACTAAGAACCACCATCAAGCCTAGACAGGACAATGGTCACGAGAACTTCTGGAGACAGCGTGACACGATTTAGGGTAAGTTGTGTTGTGGAAAGGTGTGACCAAGGAAGTGCTAGGTCCGTAAGGTCCTACCTCCTTGGTGTGATTAAACCCAGCCGCACACATACGACTTAAAACTATACGACTATACGATTTTGGATCTGAAATAAACAAGCGTGTTTATTCTGAGGATATTGTGATTCATTTCGGATCCAAAGTCTGTCAGTCGTGTAGTCGTGAGTCGTATAGTGTGCGACGTGCTGTTGTGTTCACAAATTTCAGAAATTTCCTTTCCCAACAGTTAATTCTGCAGTGCCAGTTCTGAAAAAAAAAAGAAGATATTTTGTTCTGAAGCATTTGCACTCGTATTGTACCATTGATTCATGAGGTCTGAATGTGGCATCCAATCCATGATCTCATTTCTTCTTCTGTTGCACTGTCTTTTTTTCTTTTTTTTCTCTCTCTCTCTTGTAAAGGTTTTAAATACAATGTGATAGTTTTTAAGTATCGATTTTGAGAATGACAAGTTTATGAACTCATTCGAGTTGGTAAAGTGTGATCTAAGTTTCTTGTCACTGTTCTTAGTGTATAGTCATCACAATGTCATGAGTAATACAGTATGTCCCCTAAAAAAAAATGCAATAGGATTTTCGCATTGATAACACCCAATATGATTAAATTGTCCAAATGCGTCTTCAGGGTCTTAAAATATGACATTTTAGCTCTATTTTGCAGAAAACCCCATTCAATTTGGTCAAGCGGTCACAGAGAAATGTGGATTGTTGTAAAGCATGTCATGAGTCTGGTTCTTCCAAGTTTAGCACTTGGACGCTCTTGGAACTGCATATTAATGTGTAAACACAATAAGGGAGTTCATGGTTAGCGCTTGTCTCATTGACCCCTTCACCATAGACTTTGAAATAACATGGACATGTGTTTGATCAAGAATTCCTTGTGAAGCATGGCATCTGTTGATAAAGTGCATGGAGAGATTTTGCTAAACAGTGTTGATGAATGACTTACAACTGTACATTCTAATTTCGTCCGAAACACACACATTGTTCTGACATAATTCAGATTCTCAAAGTTGCTCGAGACTTCTTTACATTTTAAAGTCAGTGGCAAATACACATACATTCTCATTTGACCTTTGTTTTGCACATGCGCAAATCACAACCGTGAACTCCCTTATAGACAGAACTTGGAGGGAAGAGATTCCTGACATGCTCCACAAATTTCCTCATTTCTCTTTGACCACTGAGGCAAATCGGATGGAGTTTTCTGTAAGATGTGGGTGATAAGTTGTAGTTTCATACCCTGAAGTTTTGTTTGGATTGCTTTACTATTTTTAAAGTATCATTACGGAGGGTCCCATAAAATTGTAATTTATGGGGGGACATACGGTAAAGTGCTTTGATGCCGACAGACCATTACATTCATTCATCAAAATGGTTATCAAGTGGAAATATGTCTTATCTTCCTCATGGCCCAGAATGACAAGCTTACTGTTCTTGCACCAATTGATTTAGAGCTCATCAGTCACACTGCTATTTACTGACGGGGTGTATCAAACTCTTACAGGAAGGGTAACATGAACATTGGTCTCATTTGGCGAACACTATTGACTGTAGGAGGGTTTTGCTGACTGAGCTCTGATTCTTACTTTAAAATGTGCTATACAAAGAACTATAGCATCGATAGAGGTTTACGATGGTTTACGTTCTCCATTCTGTCATCTGCATGATGGATATATCTCGCATGTAACAAAACGAATTATATATATATATATTTTTTTTATCTGCCTCTCAGCGGCATGCATTAAATCATCATCGCACAGCGTTTGCATTCAATGATAAACCCGGTATAAAGTCCTGATTCGGTCTCGACAAGGTTGTTTCAACCAAAAATCAAAATAAAGTTAATATTCTTGGGAAAAAAAAAACAACAACACCAACACCAAACAAATGTATACTGCGTATATTTTGATTCCCGGTACTACCACCACTTCTCTCTCTCTATCTCTCTCTTTCTCTCTCAGATATATATATACATATATATATATATATATATATATATATATATACATATATATATATGTGTGTGTGTATGTGTGTGTGTGTGATGTGTACTTCATTTCGGAAATATACTTATTTTAGGTTTTGCAACATTTCCTTCCCTATAGAATCATCCACGCAAGTCGGGCTGGTCAACTCTAACTGATAAAATCACCAGGCATAATTGCACGAAAGTTCCTTATGACCTTCTTAACATCTTGCGGTTTAACAAATTGATACTCTAAAGCGCTGACGTGCAACGCTCACATGCACTTTTTTACTCGTTTGTTTGGTTCAACAGGAAGTGCTGGACATATCACATGCCTGTAACTCGGCATACTGTCCCTTCAGGCGGTCGATGTAAAATCAAAATTAGGTTGTTGAATTCCACAGATCTAAACAACTGCTCAACAGCAGAAAGAAGTATGGACATATCATTTGCAGTTTACTACAGAAAATTTGATCGAAATATGTGTATTAGACAAGGGGTGCTGTTCGTTATTCCGAAGGTTCGATATTCCGAAGGTTCGCTACTCCGAAGGCTCGTTAATCCGAAACACACAAATTCCCTATACCCAGAGGTTCGTTAATCCGAGAATGAAAAAGGGTTCGTTAATCCGAACATTTTGTGGCGTTATTACGAAGGTTCGTTATTCCGAAGATTACATTGTTCGTCCGAAAATGAAATTCGGAAAAACGAACCTTCGGAATAACGAATCTTCGGACTGAAGAGCCTTCGGAATAACGAACCTTCGGAATAACGAGCTGTAACCTAGACAAGTAATGGCATGCAACAAGTCATCATGCATGCACGCTGGTGACTAATTCCGGATTTAGCATTTTAATGTCTCCATTAAGTACATGATTTCGTTTGCTCACGAGTTTAGTCCTAAAGAAAGTATGTATCGAAGTATACCAGACGGCATGAAGATACAAGACAATGATACGGAAACAATAATAAACGTATTTCTTTATCTTTAAATCATGAAAAGTTAAGCCCCAACCCAATATTTTCTTTGATCTAACAGACTCCAAACTCCCAAACTGGTAATTACTCACTTATATATTAACATGCATTTACTGGGTAGTGACTTACAGTGAAAGCCTTTCATCAACGTTTCATCGCCACTTGTCAAGCAATGTGTATAGCGACTTTTTATTTCATTATTAATTGAAGATATTGCTTTTAGGTTTAGGACTATGTTGATCTGTTGTTATTTTTTTTTAATTTGTACAGGAAAGGAAACACAACAAACCGTGGCATCCGTATAGACATAATCAAATACACGTATAGGCCTATGATACATGCAGTATCCGTATTTTCTCAAATTACTCGTTTGTTGGTCATGGATTTATACATGTGATTTCTTTTGATAGGTGAGAAATAATTATGGCATTAACTATGTGTTATCATACCATGCATATAATATAGATTACTATACCCGAGTGAAGTCGTGTATCAGACTTGAGGAATTTCATGTGTTTTGCTTGTAGTTTGATACCACAATATTGTTTGTTACTGTTGCGAGGTATTTCAATAGAGTGTTTAGGATGTGGAGATATTGAAAAGTATCTTTCTAGACATAAAGTGTATCTTAAGAATTTCATACGTTTTACGAATGTAACGTATAATTTTTACCATAAAATGCGTTGTAACTGCATGTCTTTCATCAAAATGGAGTTAAGATTGAATGTACCCTTAAATGAAAGTTCGATATCAACATGAAGAGATGCTAGGTTTTTACATTGGAAAAAGGCTACAAGTATCGGAGAGTATCAATATACTACACTGTTTATATCAACTTGAAACTGTTATATTGTATCGCATTGTCACTTCATAGTGCTCTGATTTCGTTTGATTGTATCCTTAGTTTCACATTCATTGTTGTTAAACTGTTTAGGTGTTTACAGAAATAAACGAAACTGTTTTTATGTAA
Organism: Diadema setosum; assembly: GCA_033980235.1. Classification (NCBI taxonomy): domain Eukaryota; kingdom Metazoa; phylum Echinodermata; class Echinoidea; order Diadematoida; family Diadematidae; genus Diadema; species Diadema setosum. The sequence goes on from CM067064.1 coordinate 15,410,237, forward strand.
TCATATAGGTCTAGAATTTTTACCAAACAAAATGCGTTGTAACAGCCTTTCAGCAACTTGGTGTGCGTAGTTTGGATGTAGGTCTGTATATGAAGATTGCCACGTCAACCTGAAGAGATGCTTAGTTTTGCATTGAGAAGAAGGTGACAGTATAGGAGGGTTTCAACATACTTCACACTCATGAAACTATAATATCGTATTGTTGCTCCTTCGTGCATGATTTCCAATTTTCATCGTTGATGTTGTTAACTGTTACGATGACAGAAATAAACGAAACTGATTCTTCTTCTTTTTTCGTCATCAATCAAAATGTAATACAGTCTTTATTCGTCCATGTGAACTATTCAGATATGGCAGTATGGTGTGTGACGTTTTATAGAGCAAGACAGTGCAGGGTGAGAGCTTGCTTGCCTGTGTGTCTGTGCGGTTTCTGTCTTGTTAGCAAAGGTCAGCAGAGTTAGATGTTGGTAGACATTCATTTGTGTGATTATAATCACAAAGCATTTTTTTTTTTCGAAAGGGAAAGTGATTGATGTACACTACGTCTGCAAGATCAAAACAGATGAGGGAATTTTGAAAGAAGTTAGACGAGTGTTTATAAAGGTACGGCAGTCATTACAGATGGCATCTAAGTAATAGCCATACCTCGATTGAAAAGAAAATGATCCCGTTGGTCATCTCTCTTTATACGACATATTGCCATGCATTTAGCAATATAAAAATCTGTTGATATGGTGTTCATTGTTTGTATTTTATTGTTGATTTATGCCTATGATAAGCTTAGTAACGTTTCGTGGCCCGGGTGCGATTTATTATAACCCCCCCCCCCCTCTCTTAAATTTTCGTATTTAATTGTATCATAAAGAATTTATCGCTGCAACAGGCGAGTGTTTGAATATTATATCATGTGGATGAAGCAGTGGTGATACAGGAAGGGATATTGGTGTTTACATTAATAAGTGCAATAATTGTATAGGCATGATATGAGTTAAAAGTGTCTATTTTATTTGTAAATGTCGGGATAATTTATCACGTTGTATGTGATATTGTGTGTCAATATGTCTCAGTTTCAGTTGCCCCCTGTGATACGTCTTTGACGTATACTTAATAATTATAATGTATTTGATGTTTACTTTGCTGTAATATCCAATGTGCGAATCAAAATGTCCATTGTCCAAGTGATTAGTCAGTCAATCAAACCATATAGGTAGGAATACTCGTTGGTTTTGCACGCAAGACAAATTACAAGAAGACGATCTCATTAGTACATTAACGTTCTTTCGTAAACTGTATTTCCTGGGAGTTTTTTTCAATGTTTTTGTCTTAAACTTGCAAAAGGAGTCGATAAGCTCTGTCCGTTGGAGATTATAAAATGAAGTAGGTGCCTACTCATCTCAGTTCTTAGGTCTTTAGCAAAACACAAAGAGCAGAATGAAAATATTTGCTATAAAGCGATATATAGGTATTATATATATACATAACATGTGTGTGTGAGTGTGTGTGTGTGTATCTTCCTCTAGCTCAAACATGGAATAGGGAAGAAACCGGAGAGATAGTACCTGTAACAGGAAGTGAGGAGGAACATATTACAAGTGCATGTAGCGTCCTGACAGAATATTGTGCTGAATGTCAGAAGCGTTGTTACTTCATTTAAAAATGGAATTCACGAAACAAGAAAATCCTCGTGCTCCATAGTTCGGGTAGTAAGGTAATGCGTATATAGAGATAAGACATCCTCTATATCTGTGCCAAGGCATCATTACTCGAACGGCAAGAAGGATTTCTTGACCTATATGTTGGCAGTTATGATAACATTCCTGAATGAGGAGGTTTCAGATGATTTTGAATGTATATTTTGTGTGTGTGTGTGTGTAGGATAGGTATGCTTTAACACACAAATGTATGTGTGTATACACAGTTTACTACATGAATATCTCCTTCATGTCCTTGGTGGCACCGCACAGAAATTGAGTTAATGGAATTCATGTTCATAAGGAAAGCGGCATAGTTCCTGACATACTCTTCAAAGACCATGAGCGATATCCAAAAAGCTTTTAATAAATCAGCCAAGTGATTTTTTTTTAAGTGTCAGCAGAAGACTAGAGAATCTCCGACTGGTTTTGGAGTTGCCCATCTTATTGCTAGAGCGAACTGTGCATGCGTAGTTTCGCTTAGTGATAGAATTTCGATAATTATAGTTTCGATGTTGTCAAAGCGCCTGCGTTTGTGCACGAGGAAACTCTCTTTTGCAATTCGGCACGCCTGACTGAGGCAGGTGGCAAACCATCGGCGAACAGATTTGGTAGCCTACATACACCTAAACGTGTATATTCTTTGTACTGGTGCAGACGAAAAGACGCTTTTGGTTACAAGACACCACCAACCACCGGACGAGCTGAGCCTTGCGCTTCATCGCCTAGTGGGTCTCGCTACGGACCAAAGGACTACATCATATTCAGAGGGTAAGTTGACAGACTCACTTACATACAATGTGTTTGATTCTAATTATTAATATCAGTCAGGATCTCGGAGATAACACAAATAATTGTATGTGACCGCATCATACCCACATCCATGTCAGAGATACATTATGACATCAGTTCTTGAAAATGTTTTTGGTCTCCACCAAAGACAGAATGTAAGTCACAGCATAATTATTAGTACTTTCTGCTTTCCAAACAGGAGAAAAAAGATGGACATTATCACAAAGTATAATATTTTCGCCTGTCTCCTTGGAAGACTGAAAAAGCCAGTTATTGCAGAATATCTCTAAATACATGTAAAGACATATTCGTAAGTGTACAATTATGCTCCGATACGGAAACTTAATCTTGTTGTAATCAATCAGAATTCGATGTTTGTTTATTTGTTTGTTTGTTTTTCAGTTAGAATAAATATCTTATCTGTCCATTATATTATCTTATCAAAAGTTGCTGTTAAAAAATTCAATATTTCATCTGCCATAATAGGTTATTTTGTCAAAGACATGAAAACGTGCAGTCATGTTTGTAAACTATTTTTTGCCACTTTCTTTCCAGTCGGTCATGATTTTTTTTTAATGGATTTTTTTTTGTTTTTGTTTACAAGAGACTTTGACCGCAGAATTCTAGCAATTTTTATTGATAAACATTATTCTAAAATTGTTCATTGATTAAGGAAGTAGCATCAATTGAATGAAATCGACGTAAGTCATCAAGAAATGGGGGGAACGCAGACATCGGTTCCCTGGGTCATTTTGCAGTATATGTAGCCGGGCCCTATATTTTCAGCTTTGCAAAGGAATGTTAAAGAGATCGTATGGTTTTAGACCTACAATTTTGTATATTGTCGGGTTTTTAACATTTTTCGGTGAAATAATGAGAAACCTCAAATGAAATGTGAGAGCATGTAATTTGAAGATCACAGTCACATGTACACACACACACACACACACACACACACATATAGAAATCTCTTTCGGTAGTGTCATTTATACAATCTATATAGTCACAGACCACAGCCTTTGTCCATATCATATTAACAATCTGTTCTTTCTCTTTCACGCTTCCACATTCTTATGCTAATGAAATTATGTCAGTTATCCATTCGGTCATTTTCATAGATAAGGCCGGATTATAAACGAAACTTTCTCAAAATTCTAAGCGATCTTACATAAAATATGAAAAACTATCAAACTTATAAGTGAATGGCAATTCAGTCATTTCCACAGCAGGTACACTGGATATGGTATTAATGCCACTGTTGAAGTACCTTTGGTGAGAGAGTTAATTTGAAAGTCACTCGACTGAAGTTCTTCCTATCAATAGAGTCAAATCCCACAAATCGACAGAATCAAGCCGGACATGAATTTTGAAAGCTTCCCAATTTAAACTTTTTTTTTAAAATTTTGTGCAATATGATCATAATTAATTTTCATGAAGGGATTACAACACTGCCTCAAAGTCTCCCATTAGCCACTCAAGGAAAGAATACATCAAAACCAATACGGACGGGGGTTGAAACATGATTGTTTTTACAATTTTTTATGTCATTATTTTAATTCCATACTCTTTCTCACACCCTGTGGCCCTTGTCTCAATCATTCATTCTTGGCTATCCAAGTCAAGGCGTCTGTTTTTGTATATATGATAATCGCTTTTAATTTTCATATGTTATGGGAATTGAAAAACAATGATCGGATATTATAATTAGTGCCTTCCCGGAGTGAAAAATTATAGTTGGTTCAGGTGATGATGAAATACAAGGTTTGTGTATACGTTGTTTCGAAAACCTATTAGGCTATGATAATATTATCTGATGAAATCACGCTAAGGCGATATTATTTTTCTCTTCCTTGTTTACCTTCGTCCCGAGCTTTCGTCTTTTCATTATTCGTTCAGTCTTTCTTCCCTTCCTCTTTCTTTCTTTATTTTTGTTCTTTCTCTCCTTTTCCATCATCTCTATCATCCAAGACCTGACTTTATTAAAGGGGAATTCACCCAAAATATATATTTGGTTGCAGTGAGTGCAGCAATATTAATAGAAAGTGTCAAAGTTTGAGGTAAATCTGAGAGGGCTCTCAATGGTTATGAATTAAAACAAAAATGATGCCTCCAATCGCTAAGAAATATATATAGCTTAATGAAAGATCACTTGACTGACCCCCTACAGAAGATGGGGAAATGATATTGCCCGTAACAAAGTAGGCCCATTGTGTCCATAGCAATCATGACAAGTCGAGGAAATATGAACTTTTCGTAAAAACTGAAATCTTGTGGAAAGCTCTCTACATTTTTCGGTATTAGAATTTCCACTACTGTGACATTCCGAATTGTTTTAGCCTTAAAAACTATAAAGATTCATAACTTTTGAATTGATTTTCTTATTTTCGTAATGCAATCTTCTACCATTTCTGCATTCACTGCATCCAAATAACATGCTTGGGGTAGATTGTAACCTCTAAAGGTCACTGCGTCCGGGTCAACTTCTGTAACAGAGTATCATGACGGTAATATTTTTGCATGAATGTTCTTCTTTTTTTCACCCTTTCCCCTATACTCTAAACATGTACATCTGAACCTTGTAAAATGTGAAAATCATTTGTTTAATGTATTTACTTTATGATGACTATATTACGCAGAAGAAAAAAACTAATGAAATAAAGCGAACTTTACCACTTACAGTATTTCAACTGATTTAGATACAAATCAAACAGACAGAACTACAAAACTTAAGAAAACGGTCAATTTAGGTATCAACCGTGTATATAAACATAAGGCCATTAACCAAAATAATGAAATCTCCCAACAAATCTTACTTTGGTTTGGACGGAAAAAAAGAGAAGATATTTCGCAAGAGCAATTTCCAATCAACAGTTTAGTAGCTACAATTCATCTGCCTAACAGGTCATCATTCCTTGTTTATCACAACTGTACAATAATGACTATGATGTGCAGTATATGATTCCAAATTTTGTGTTCCATCTTTGAAGACATCAAGCAGAGTATAGTGTTAGACATGTAAACATTTGTGAAGATACATTTTTCACCTATTCGCCAATTTATAAAGTGAAAATAAATCCAATTTCAGTGCCAGACTTTATCAATCGGTGTCCATCACCTCATGTAATTTGCATAGTGATTATGACCAGTGAAATGCTTTACAACATTTTTGTATTACTTTGAAAAAACACAATGGTCTCACGCTTTGCCAGATTGTGACGGGCGGGTTTCACCATTAATTTTCTGATTGAATAATTCCATGCATCATAAGTCAGCTTACACTAGGAGTAAAGTACTCAAAATTATCAGTCCACTTTCACAATGTTAAGTCTTTGCATTATTCTTTACAAAGATAACATGGGCGTACCTGAGCGAGATCCCCTCATACGGGCCAACAGCTCTACGAGGTCTTACCAAACGGGTGAGAGCAGTGGCCGAAGACAAATCGGTATATGTACGACATCGTTCGACAACCGTTACGATGGCGATGACGTTCGACGCGACGACCCGAACTTGGGACACAACAGAGGAGGTACATCAAACGGGAGAACCTCTGCTGTGAGCAACCAAGTTAATGGCGTTGGTCCTACCGCGAGGGATGATTTCACACAGGGAACCGAACCAGGAGACGAATCGTCGGATGGCAGTTTGCGCAGTCGTGGCAGACGTCGACGAGAGACCAAAAGTGGCGAGAAGTGGCCGTGGTTTCTGTGGCTGAGCATGAAGTACCTGGGTCTCTTCTGGAGTCGGTCTGTGGTAGAGAAGCGAAGTTGTCAAGACTGCTACCAGAAGAAGCTGAAGGAAGCTGATCTAATGGCTCGACATGGCTCTGGTACACAGGTGACCATCTCCAACAGGGACAGTCTGAACATGAGAAGAATTGTACAGACTGTATTGTGTCAATAGCTTTTACCACTTGGATATAAAAATGTGCGATGAGGCCTTACTGTTTAAAACTTTTAATTTATGTTAAGGCGCCAAGTATTTCCCGTAATCTACGCTTCTGTTTTTGGCTAGTTTATCGTATTTTTATAACTGTCGTAGGTATTGTCTTCCCTGTAAAAAGTGCTTGCAAATATTTTACGTTCATACCCTGAGTGACGAGATGATACCATGCAAAATGATAAACTGGAACAGCCATACACATAGGTCAAAAGAACAAAATGAACATCAAAATTGTATGACAACTGACGTCGAACGCTTATCACAAGGAGAAATTCGTTTGAGTTCAAGAAGAAATGCTGATAATTTAAATCAGTTACATGATATCAACTAATTACTTGATCCAATTCTACACTAGAGATATCGAATACGGCAAGTCACATTAAATTAAAGCGGGATGTATACCATTATTATGTGGATTGAGTGAATGCAACAATGAATTCGTAGAGCACATCAATAATAGTTTGAGGAAAATCGGGCAAACCGTTCAAAATTCATGTTTGTTTGTTTTGTTTTTTTCTTCTTTTTTTAAGTGTAGGTGCCGCCATCGCTGCTGATGGACGAGAAGACTACAGCAGTTCATGACTTTACTGTATAGGATAACGATGTAAAGAAAATATAAAGAAGAACTCAACAAAATGATTTTTTATTCTTCTAACATAATGAAAGAGTACTTGACTTGCCTCTTTCGGAAAGCAGGGGGAATATTACCTTTTCATAATATGCCAAGAGCAAGTCAAAGACATGCTTATAGTGCACTTTTGAAGAAAAATGAAATTTGTTAAATTATTTTTAAGTCTTCTTTATATTGTTGTCCTGCGGTGATGTCACAAATTGTTGCTGTCTCCTCATCCAGCGATGGCAGCACCGCACCAAAACTTTAAAATTCGAAGGGAATTGAATAGATTGTCCGATTTCCCTCAAACTTTACTGATGTGTTCTACTAATATTGCTGCATTCACTCAGTTCTCACATATATTTTGGTGTTGTTACCCTTTAAAGAAATACAGTGAACGCTGGAAGCTCAAATGCTTACGAAAATATGAATATTTCCAATCTTTTAAACATTTATAATCACGAAGCATATAGCTGTGCCAATTCCCATTACGCACTGGATGACAACTCATATCCTGAAAGTGACGGAAAAACATAATTTTCACATGATCTGTATTTTTAAGCGGGATGATGAAAGAAAAAATGTCGATTTATCCCTTTCCTTAATGAAAGTGGTATGCGTTAATCAAAACCAGAGCCCTTTCTTCGCAAAAAGCTCTTCACGCTTTTTTTATATGTCATGTTTATCGCAGTTACTTGCGGCTTTACGACGTCATGGTCAGTCCTATTTGCGACCCCCGGAGATCGGCATCGACACCGATATCGACACCATTTTGCAAGTTGAGAACTCGTCCGATGGCATGAGGGTTGCAAATGGGCCGCTGAAGAAGACTTCGAGAAGCACCATTAATAATAGTGATGTTGACGACGATGAGGGGTACGCTGTGACGGACAAAAGCGAGGCCGACACAGCGGGTGACGATGACGATGGAAGGAAAAGTCGATGTCGAGTTTGCGACGCACTGTGGTGGGACGGTAAAGGCCAATATCGCACGTACAGCGACAAGGATATCGGTGAGGAAAGTTTGTTTGTTGAATCAAGTTTTAGATTTGCCCCTAGTGGACATTGGTCGTTGGTTGGAGCCCAACCCATTACTTCTTTATCATGGCATAGTAAAACATTGAATAATCGGTACTTATTTACGTCCATGAGAGGCAGTTTGTTGGTCAGTTGCAATGAAGTATTCCATCTTCTAACAAACTCTAGCGTGTAGTCTGGGATTCTAATTTCTGTTGGACAAAAACCTTGTGTGATGTAAGACATTTTGCGGACGATATGAAAAATAAGTCAGTGGCGGGAATGCAGAGCCTGTGTATATCATGTCCTGTTTCCTTAATTTCTCTTTCTTTGCACATTTTTTTTTTCATTTTCCACGATGGTATATATTACTTTCTGTTTTTGAGTGGGTCATATGGAAGAGCACTAATCAGTAAATGGGCTTCACAAGAGAATAAATTTCCTCTTATCTGTTAGGTCTGCGCGCATGGAATCACCGTGGCAGTGGAGTCCTGTCTGTGCTCCTGCTCTGCTTGTACCTCTCCCTTGTCCTGTACGATGCCCTCTTCTATGCCCGTTTGTACTGGGGAAGGAAGAAGGACCTCCTACGATACATCAGTTACATGTCGTATCTCATTTTTGGCGGCAGCGTCCCGTTCCTCTGCCTCTTCACGCTCATCCAGAACATTACGAACATAACACGTTTCGCCCATTGGCCCCACGCCCTTGACAGTCGGTACATTGTGCGTCGGCTGCAGTATCTCGACCTCCCCGAGCGCGGGCTGCCAAACAAACTTTTCCTCGTCGCCTGCGTCGGCTACCCAACTTTTACCGCGATCTACCGCCTCCTCTTCTACGCAGTTGTTGTCAACTCAGCGAGCCTCTCTCTCCACAGCTACCTGGCCATCATCACCTGTCTGTGTGTATTGACACTGTACGGGGTGTTCTCCTACATCATATACCTTCTGAGAATCTCCTTCGAGCCCCAGCTGAGGCTCGATGTCAGCTTCGTTCGCCAGCACGTCAACCACCTGGACATGTGCAGAGCAAAGCTTGCTTCGACGGTCCAAGACTTCAAGACCCTGCGACAGCTGACCAATGGGTGGATGGTGATGGTGTTTGGGGTACTCACCTGGTCTCTAGCCACTCAGGTAAGGATCGATGTCTTTTTTACTGACCGTTAGCTCTTCTTCTTCTTCGGGCCGGGGTGGGGAATTAGACCCACATACAACACTACCCTCCCCCCCCCCCCTACACACACACACACACACACACACACACACTAAAAACGTTCCTCAGCCCATGCAATTATCGTCCTCAGATAATTTCATTAATGACTAGGAGCTGTTTGTTAATTACTGCACCGTCAATTTTACTTATCAAATTGACAGTTGGTTTGATTCACTCATTCTCATTAGCGCCATATCACTAGGTCAGTTATATAGATGTACTTCAAATCATCAGTTTGCATAAGGCACTTGATGTGTCAAATATGCATGGGTGACAGTGACACACAAAGACATCTTTTTCATTTCCGATACTGAAAAGAAAGGAAAAGACTTTTATCTGCATGTCTTATGATAGTATGTATTTGTGCATGGTGTTGTATGATGCTGGAATGGGTATACACTCTTAAAAAGGACAGGGTAAATCAGCGTTTTGAACGGGGCGAGGAGTGACAGCGTTTTAAAAATGTTGTATTCACCCCTTTTCTTGCTGGCTAGTATCTAGCACATCTAACTGCTGGATTCAGCTGGATAAAAGGGTAAATACAACATTTTAAAAACGCTGTCACTCGCCCCTTTTAAATGTTGATTTACCCTTTTCTTTTTAAGAGTGTATACTCATTATGTGCAGTTGTACAACTGCGGTCATTATGTGATGTTATGTTATTATTCCGAAGGTTTGTAATTCCGCAAAGAATGAATTACTGTTCGTTATTCCGAAGGTTAGTTAATCCGAAAATGAAAGTAAAAGGTTTCTTTTCGAAGGTTCGTTCATCCGAAAATGAATAAAAGGTTCGTTATTCCGAAGGTTTGTTAAACCGAAAACGAATCAAAGATCGTAATTCCGAAGTCGTTTAAATATAGGCACTTTCGAGCTTCTTTTTTTTTTTTTGCACATTAACGCACATCATTTCATTTGCGGACTAACGAACCTGCGAAATAACGAACCTTATTTCATTTCAGATTAACGAACCTTCGAAATAGCGAGCCTTTATTTCATTTTGGGACTAACGAACCTTCGAAATAACGCCACAAACTGTTTTATGTTCGGATTATTCGGAGCAACGAATCCTATTTCATTTTCTAATGAAAGAACTTCTAGGTATACAGAATTTGTATGTATGCTTCGGAATAACTGACCCTCGGAATAACGAATCTGTTTTTTCATTTTCGGATTAACGAACCGTCGGAATAACTAGTATGTGTCACCTGTTTTATACAGTTGTCCGTGTGCGGTGTGCTATTGCACTTAAAATGCAATGTTGATTGGTCATCATTGTCTTGGCGATGTTTTATGTTACTATTGTCAAAATTAAGAATTGCGTAACTGTGGTCATTATAGGGTAATGTTTTCGTCTCGTAAGTTGTAATCATGCAAGATCGAACTGTGATTAAATGTTTTGTTTTGTTTTGTTTTTTAGTGTGAACGTAATGCGATATTGTGTATCTTGCTGTAGGTTATTAACCAAAGAGTTTGTTAATGCAGGTAGGCGCAACATTGTGTTTCGATGGTGAAAATGTGATTGTGTTCTATTCTGTCCATAATGCAATGTTGCATTACTGAAACTGAAACTGAAATTCAATTCCCGTAGTCACAATGGCCATTTGCGTTGCACAGGTCATAGCTGCGTTAATGTTGTGTCAACATTGTCATGTTATATTGACATGTCTTCGTTTTCATATCATATAACATTTTATATAACATGACAATGTTGGCACAACATTAACGCAGCATGACCTGTGCAATGCAAAATACCACTGGTCACCGAGATCATAATGCAATATTGCGTTCCTCCTCGTTTCAGGTGACTTGGAACTACATGCTGTTCAGCCACGAGTGCAAGCTGAACTGGGGCATACAGATGTACATCAACGGGCTGATGGCGCTGGAGAACCTCATGTTCTTCTGCCTGCCTTGCTTTGCCATAGGTGGCGCAAGCATCAACTTTATCTGGGTGCGATTTCGCTATCGTCTGCTGGAGCTGCGGCGCGCCCGCCACGAGCGATTTTGGTACCGTCTGCTACAGTTCCTCAGGGAGCAGGATCCAGTCGAGTGTTCAATGCGGATCACGATGCTTTTCACCCTGATCGGTCTTTTCGTCGCCCTGCAGTTTGGAGATCAGAATCTTTATTATTACACCCCTGGCAATTCGACGGATAGCCCCTCCTCTGACAGCAGTTACGTGTGTTTCACAACATTGAATCCTAGCACTGACACATGAGTGATTGTTTTACAATGCTCAAGACGCATCAGGGTCTATGATCCAGTTTTGTTTCCGAAGCTGAAATGTCGTGTTGTCTCCCATCCAAACCTCTGTCAAGAAGTATGCATTTGGTTTGATTTGCTGATGTTAAACCTCTGGAAAAGATTGAACAGATATAGAAAAACAGCTTATCCTTATGATGGTGAGCCTGCTTTTAGCTTGTTTCTTGTTTGTTGTTTATTTATTTGTGCGAAATACCCTTGTTTTAGACATTACGAATTCATATAGCCACATTAGCAAATCAAGCGTGTGTAACAGAAAAAAGAAAAAGAAAAAGATGACCTGCTTTCTCACAACAAGCGTTACATTCAAAACATAGGCAAACACTTCCTCTTGTTGCTTAATCTCTCCTCATCATTCATTTCGTGATCCGGAAGTCGTAGAGAAGCTGTGGAGATCTGTCGTCACCAACCGTCTGTGTCCTCTCTTTCACAGAAAGATTAAAGCATCTAACTATATATTATACTTCCTTCATTACTGGTATAATTCTACAGGTTTACAAAGATTATACCACACTTATGAGAAAGTAAAATATCTTGGAATCTGATATTAAAGAGATGAAAACCTGCTTCCGGCCAACAACAAACGAAAGAAGGCAAAAATCGAGGTATAAAAGAAAAAAAAAAAGAAGGAGGAGAAGTTCTCTGGGAGAAAGGGGAGGAGAGTGTCTGTTTCTCACTGTTCATTGCGGCTTTGTACAAATCGTGTTCACTGATCGGTCTACATAATAATATTGTCATGTGACCAAACATGGAGATATTGATACATTTTTATTGCTAAGTTAAAGATAAATGACAATTGAGAAGGACTTGTCAAACTGTGACGTCATATTATTTATGGTATAGTGCACTATTCCATGAGTGTGACTTAATATTCGTGGTATATTCATCAATGGTCATTATAGACCATTGTGTAAAATCACGTCCACTGCGCGCGGTACGCTGATCGTCTGTGCAACAGATATACACGCATGTGAACAAGTAACCAAACTACTGCAATGACGTTTATTGTAAATGAAAACATTTTGTATTTCATCCAAATATTCGTTTGGAGATATAAAACAAATAGATCTTGCACTGTTTCCAGCCTCTGGTGAAATTTTGGTTACCTTCGTGATAGGATGAGCTCTATAGTTTCTTCAGGACTGCGACCCGCTGCAGAAAATATATAGTACTATGCATTCCTGTCACCTCGGTATTAATAGGGAGCTTTAGATTTTAGACGCGCGGACGTTCAAAGGGGAAAAAACATGGTCTGAGCGTGCGCAGTAGCGCACGTCAAGTTAATGCGCACGCTCAAACCATGTTTTTTTCCCTTTGAACGTCCGCGCGTCTAAAATCTAAAGCTCCCTAATTATGAATCAACCAGAGACTCTCGGGGCATTTGTGTACACATAATGTGTGTGTGTGTGTGTGTGTGTGTGTGCGCGCGCGTGTGTGTGTGTGTGTGTGTGTGTGTGTTTCTCTGTAAATTTCATACCCAGAATCTTTGTCCGCCGGTGGATGTAGTAAACACCAAAAGTATGTTTATTGAAAATGCAGCGATATAGCACTTCTTTCATTAATTCATGACCATTGCTGCACATGTTGTGATACCAGCACATTACTTTCTGTGGTGCATCTATTGTGAGACCATACATTACAGAAATCATAATGTTGCTAAACCGTATCGTATACATTGTTGTGACTATTATGTAACAGGAAAACAATAACAAAGAACACACATCACTCGAAGAAGAAAACCCTGTTCGTTTGTTTGTTTTTTGTTTGTTTGTTTGTTTTTATTATAAAGCCGCAACATTCATTTGGAGGATTTGACTCCAAAATTTGCGCAAGTTGTTATCATCTTTTTTTTTTGCTTGTTTTTTTTTTTTTTTTTTTTTTTGGGGGGGGGGGGGGTAATGAATGTCGGTTTGACTTGGCTTTAACGAAATCATTTTGAACAAACTATGGTTTCATATTATGTATGTTTATAATTGTTGCAATACATTGTTTGTTTGTTTGCTTTCCTTCAAATTATATCCACAACAAAAATGTGATATCGGAAATAAAATTTGATTTGAATTAAATGAATTGCCTTATTGTCACCAGCAGCAGTATTACAAAGTATAATGATAATCATCCAGAAGTAAAAAGAATGTTTTGAAAATAGTCAAAATTCAAAATACCCACATGCTTATGTATAAATTAACGAATAATGAGTGCATGTCACTCTAGTCATTTCTCTGCTTCATTTCTGAACCAAATCTCTTTCAAATCGTTCGTGGAAATTAAACTTTTACAGACATGAATATGTAAATAAAAGAAGAAATGTCTCCCTTGCTATGACGAATGTGCACTGTGAAATATTTCTCTGAAATGAATTTGGCATAAAGATCGTATGTTGTTAAACAAATCTTATTCTCGATCTCATGAGAACGGTGAGCAATCCTAGTGTCTGCTTCATTTCATTCCAAAGCAGAATAATGATGTACTTGTTCTTTTCTCTGCTATTTTACATACAGTCTGTGTGTATTCCTGCTATTTTTATGTTGTTTACAGATTTGCAGAAGAACAGTTTTGCTGAAGCAAATTGCCGTGATTAAATAAAACAATTTCAAACTGAACTGAACTGAAACTGAACTGTTTTGGGGTTATTTGAGTGGGCCTCCCATGATAAATTTTGTCATAACGAGTTCCTTTTTTAAGTGCATGAATGATTCTCCAACAATATTAAATGGCATCACCATTTGATATCCAAAGGACAATATAAAAAAAAAATCAACATAATTTGATTTTTTCTAACATAATGAAAGAGCACTTGACTTACCTTCTTCAGAAGACAGGGGAATAAGATTCATGACTCTTAAATCGTCAGTAAGAAGTCGACGGAATGTGTATACTTTTCACTCAAAGAATTACAGTTTGTGGAATTCTCGTGATAATATTAATCTTTGTATCATCGCCCTACATCACGAATTGTTGTAGTCTTCTTATCCAGTGATGACAACACATGGCTTTAACAAAAACTAACTTAAAAATCTGATTTAATTTGAAAGCTTTGTCCAATTTTCCTGAAACAAATATGTATAATTGTACCCAACTATTTTTGCATTTAATCCAATAGGTTAGTCCCCTTCAACAGCTATAGAAGTGTAAATCTTAAATAACTACACATCAAAACAGTTTTTGGAATTGGAAACTTTACTTTGAATGAAGTGCTGAAACAAGAGACGTAATGGTGTGAAAATGTAAACAAAATCTATATGCCTTTATAATGATAATTATGACCATCTCTAAGCGTCCACCTTTTGTATGTATAATAAATGAACGTCAAACGTGAAATGATTTGATGTAAAATCCCCCCCCCCAAAAAAAAAAAAAAAAAAAAGAGAGAGAGATTTCTTTATCACTCTATTCGAGGACGAACATGGTGCTCGTAAGAATCCTTGTATGTACAGAAATAAGTCTGGTGACTCTGAATTGACTGGTTCTGTAATGTATTCAGATTTTATGCATGAATGCTTTGTTCCTAAAAGTTACCCTTAAAGGGGAATTCCAGTGCAGTTAAAAGTTGCCCTGACAAGAAGAAGTGGAAGTTTTTAGCTCAATAAACTAATGAAAATTTGATCGAAATCGTGAAAATAATGAAGTTATGACATTTTTAAGGTTTCGCCAATATTTCAGGAAACAATTCTTGAACAGTCAGTATGAGTGTGCAAATTGTGAAGCGATGATGTCATCTCCTCACAACTTGCCACACAGTTTGCACATACCATCGCAATTTTGAAATTTCCAGTTTTCATTCAAACCCTTATGTCCCAGTCTCAAATCATGATATAAATCTAATTGATTCAGCTAGGCATACATCAGTAAGAGAAACATTAAATTTCCATCATTGTATTTTTTTTTTGGGGGGGGGGTGGAAATTTGTGAGGTGATGACATCATCAGCTCACTCATTTGCATATTTTGCAGAAATGAGAGAATCTTCAGAATTTCATAACTTCCCTAAGTTTTGTCTAATTTTCTCAATTTTAATCAAATCTGCACAGCACCAGTACTCGTAAGATTTTACTCTTTCTTACTAGACTAACTTTTAACTTGACTGCAGTTCCTCTTTAACAACCACAAAGTTTGCCGTAGAGTTACCCCGCCTAGCAACAAATTTGTGAATTCCTGCTTGTGGAACTTAAAGGGAAGGAGCAGGTGAATGAAACGCTTCTTTACTATTTATATGCTGCAGGAAAAGAAACCTTCATGAATTGCAATACATTACAGAAAAAGCACGCTATCAACATACTAGGAAACCATAAATGCGACATTGATATTTTGTGGCACTTATTGACAGTCACATATTTGGAATACAAACACACTGACATTATTTTTTTCCCAGCTTTATTTTCCCAATTCACATGCTGCTTCATAAACCAAATACATGCATGATAATGAATAGTACATTATTGGGAAAAAAATAACATAGAAAACTATGGTATAAGAGCTTGTCATTTGCTCACATGAAAATCAAGACGATTCTCTTTCATATAGCTATAATACGTTCTGTATTTTCCAAATGCTTCATAGAAAACAGAAAAGGACTTAGAGTTGGAGTGATATTTTTGATTTTACAAGAAAATATAAAATATTTTGCATAATAGATAATTGTATTCACGAAATGTCCTCTTTCAACATGAAAAGTTCCAAAACATATTTCCTCATCTGTAAACATAACATTGCGGACATTTTTAGCTTTGAGCCAAAGAAATAATTCATGCCAAAAAGATGACACATGGGCACACTAATTCAGAAATAGATGTATTAATATCTGTGGATGAGAGTCACAAAACTTACTAATTGACGAATCACTGATACCTATTTTACATAGATAATGTTGAGTAGCGATTTTTCTATGTACAAACTTAAATTGAAAATTACGAATTCTATTCTCTATCGATGAGCTATACAGATCAAAGAAAAACGAGACTTCCATAACAGAGAATCTTGTAAGTTCAACAGTAAATCAGTTTCCATTTTACTTGATGGTCTGTCTCTGAGAGCGTGGTTTTATGTTTTTGTACAATATGTGGGTAACAAAATTTTGAAACTCTTTTGGCTTTAAAAATTGTTCAGCAGAAGATCACAAGGATTCGAAAGTAATACAACATTTTGACAATGTATATTTTGTTTTATGGTGAATTTCCATAGTCGAGGAATTGCATATTCTACTGAAAAATAAACAAAAAATAACCCTGGATTAAATTTCTGTAATATTTGGTCATAATTCATAAAGGAACCATCAGGGTTGATAATATCTCCTATATGTAAATCATGTTTGATTCAAACAAATTTCTAGAAAAAATAGGCTGACCATCAATTAAAATATGGGAATTGAACCATAATGGCTGATATTAATTCGAGCATATACTTATTATACTATAGTTCTATAACACTGATCTGTTGAACTTCAATACTCTCAGTGCATGTGTACCACAAGATATGAATATTCATGAATATGATATATAATATGAAGAGTTTTATCGCAAAACGAGCTAACTAAAAATGCAGGATATCTTTAATAATGACTTCTAGAGTATTCCTTGTTATATCGCAAGTGAAGTATTGCTGGTAAGGTTTAATTTTGCTCTATATCTGATGATGGACTTACTTTGAAATGTTTAAAAGTGGCGCTTAGCTCATTTTGCGATAAGACTTTTCAACATGTATATGTATATATGTGTATATATATATATATATATATATATATATATATACTAGTATATATATATATATCATACGGATACGATGATGAATATGTATACATAGTACATTGTATTATACGATTTGCGAACAGGGCCTACATTATGCATGGTATAGCGCACGTGTGCGTGTGTGTGATACGATGACAGGATGTGTTTTCATAATGCTCGCAATAGGAATCTGCCACAGTGCACTCCCCTCTCCCACTTTTGTTGTTGTTTATTCTCAAGCCACGTTACACCTGTCTGGTCCTGATCATAGCTAAGGTTATTCTTAGAACAGTTTCTTCAGGTTTACCACACGTTACTCATACGGAATAAACAGTAAGCCTACACTCTAAACTCCTTAGATTTTAATAGATTGTAGTCACGGACCAATCCAAACGTTGGATTGAAGTTTTCAATCTAATAGAGTTAGAATTCAATCTTATTCGGTTGAAACTTTCAATCCAATTTTGGATTGGTCCCTGACTACAATCTATTAGATTGACTTACAATCCACGGAATTTAGAGAGTACCATAATCAAACACAATCCAGTTTTTCACTACTCGAGCGTTTGTCACGCTGAGGTGAAATTTAGAAAGGATTAGAAAAAGATTGGAAAAGCAAAATGATACTATCATCATGCACATGACAAAACTAAAATGAGAAAGATTATTGCACGCAAACATGACCACATGTATAGGCTGGATCATCGGGTTGGGGCGGGGGCACCCCCCCCCCCCCTTCCCGGAATTTTAAAACTCCCTTTTTGTTTGAACTCAGAGAAAAGATTTTCAGATAACTTTATCAGTATTTTTTTCCCACCTCGTTATCCCAGTGTGACACACATAGCATTATCATTATGACATTTTTTTTTATTTCATTCATTGCCGGTGAGCGCTGGGCACCGTCCTCAACTTGAGCCTTGGTACGTGTAGAAGAAACTGAAGACACATGAGTGGAACAAGACGTGACAGATACCACGATATCATTTCATTTCATTTCCGACAAAAGTATACAATACAATATGATATTTGCATATACAGAAATAGAGTACAATGTGACTTTTGAATATTCACAAGCGGAATTAAATTTGATACAATAAACAAAACATAGCAACTGATTGACAAATTGCCCTTTGAAGTACATCGACGTAAATAAGCACTGAATTGATCAGTGTTTTAGTAGTAGCATAAATAATAAAAATCATGGGCGTACATGAGATCGTGATCAGGAGGTCGTAGGTTCGAATCCTGCTCGAGTATGTACGCCCATGATTTTTATTATGGCTACTACTAAAACACTGATCAGTTCAGTGTTTATTTACGTCGATGTAGGGCAATTTGTCAATCAGTTGCAATGAAAACATCTCGACGGAAGAATTTCATGAATTTGAAAAACAAAACATAGTTTAAAGAGATGCAAAGGCAAACTGCAACTGAATCGTATCAAGGAATAGATGTCGAAATGTATGGGGGAACTGCTTAAAAGCCTAGCTTGTAAAATACAGTCCCCTCGTAAGTAATAAAGCTATAGTAATTTAGTAAAACGAAACGATAAGACAAATTGCGTGAGAAAGAGAGGTAACATAAAACAGATCACACAATATTGCACACACAGACAAAAACGAAGCAGCTCTCTTACAGGCGTTGAAAGAATAGACAAGAGGTCAAAGAGTACAGAAAAGAGAGACAGGAAGAGGTCAAAGACAGGGAAAGAAACAAAGGAGGAAGAGTTCAAGGGTCAATCCCACTGAGCATCAAATCGTCCCTCATTTTTTATTTCTCTTGCATTTTCTTTCAATTTTTCTTAACATTCATCTCAAAGTGTGCACCATGGCAAATCGCTGAATTTCCGATTCCAGAAATGTAAAACATCTCCGCCCCCCTTCGGACCATCTCCATATTTTTTGTTTTCTATTTTTTAGTCAATAGTCTTGTCTGTTTACTTCTATTTCTGTTTCCTCTCTCTCCTTTTTCCCTTCTTTTCTCATTTCCCGCACACTTGTAGTTAAGTTCACCCATTTTTTCCCTGTGAGGTGCCCACATAGTACAAGCACAGTCTTTTGAGTGGGTACCTCCATTTTTTTTTTTCGCATAATGTATAAATATGTTTCAGGGCCGGTGTCACAGGCGATCCGTTCCGGCCAGTCGATAAGTTCCGCCGGAACTTATCGGCGGACTGTGGCCGGTATATAAGATCCCCCAGATCCAATCGGCGGGATTTTTGCCTCACCGCCGATAAGATCCCCCACCGCCGATTCGTTCCGGGTCTCTACCGTACAATGTATACAAAGTGGTAATGGGGAAACACCCCTTCAGTGAAATGTACTCTTCCAGTCTCCCTCTACAGCCAATGAACTTCTCCAAATCTCTCTGACCAGCCAACCGAACAAAGTTGCCAATTTGAAACCCGGACTACAAAGCGATTCCTTTTTCCCCTCCCTTATCTCTTTCGTCGTCATGGTGGCCATGGTACAGTCACAGAACTCTGCTCTGTAGAGTTCTGCACGATGTGACGTTGAACATGCCAACCTCTCTCTGATTTGAATCATTTTGAACAGAATAACCGAATGAGTAACTGTAATTGGGATGTTCGGCATGCTTCATGTTAACTACTGTAATACAAGGACCTTCATATTAAACATACTATGGGCTCAAATAGTCCACCTTCATTTTAATGTCTATTTTCAGGGCACAGAGTCTAATCATTTTAGTGCGATATAACGACCAATATGGTCGTCAACGTCATACATGCATGTTCGTTTGGTTCATTATTTTTTCAGTTGTAACAACTAAAAATGACGCGATGAATTTTGTTTTTGTGTGTTAAGTTGTCTTTATTATATGTTGTGTCCGTGTGTATGTGCATATGAATGTGTGTGTGTGTGGTTTTTTTTTTTTCCTCTCTCTCTATTGGGGAGGCGGTCTATCTATACACAGAGATTACTTCAAACAGGAAAGGTATTCTAAAGAGATACAGTATAGTTTTGGTTGAGATGGGCGATTGAAAATTTAACGTTTTGCAAGACTTGTAATTAGAAAGCACATTTGAAATAGAGAGCGTACGATTCTAAGAGAAATTGAAAGTACATTATACAAAATCGGTTTTATACTGAAAAAAAGACATGTGTAGTGGGCAGATAAGGTGGGTCCATCCTTTAATTAGGGTCTCTTTGTTTATACAATGCGAATAAAAAAAAAAACGCAACAAGATTTGATTTCAAATTTGTGAAGATTGTGTTAACTTTACACCAAAGTGAGTAGCAACATCTTAAAACCATATGATACTCCTCTTCAAAATGATAATTATCTATGCATACACGGTCATGGATGGCATAAGTAATCATTCTTTTTAGACAATGGGTAAATTGGACTTGGGACCAAGTTTAGACCCTGCAAGAATCAATGCACCTTATCAGAAATTAACTTAACAAATTAATGGAATAATGAAATTAATAACCACAACTTACCATTGTTTTTTCGGATATCTCTTTTTAACATTACATCCCATGCCCCTCAACATGGCCACCATTCCTTCCCACACAGAGATTAGCTCTTTTCTACATCTCACGCACAACTCTGCGAATCATTGTGGCTTGATGGCGTAGAGCTTCAAATTCAGTGATTCTTTGTCTCAGAGTTGCAATGTCAGGTTGAAGGGTAATGAACACTTTGCTCTTGAGATAACCCCAAAGGGGGAAAAATTGCAAGAAGTCAGATCCAGAGATTCTGGTGGCCAATGGCTGCACACCATGATACAAGGCAATCACCCGATTTCCAAATACCTCAGCCAATCTGTTTCTTACTGCAACTAGTCGATGGGCTGGTGCGCTATCCTGTGCCCATCATAGGCGTCTGAACACACCCCTTTGTTGCACAGGAAAATTTTCCATTAATTCAGGAATCACATGTTAATTTAGAATTTGTAAGCATCCATTTTCGTTGCGGTTGTTTTCAAAGAAGAAGGGCCCTAGGTATGTCTCACCAGTCTGAACATTAAAAAAAAAAGTGAATTAAAAAGGATTTATGCTGGTCTCACTAACTGAAACTCAGCCATCCGTGACCGTGTAAGAATAAATAAGATGTCATTGGAAAGAGGAGATTATATGGCTTTATGATGCTGCTACTTACTTTGGAGTAAAGTAAACACCATCTTCACAAATTCGAAATTGAATCTTGTTGCTTTTTTTGTACGCACTGTAGCTACATATATCTCAGCAATTTGAAGCTAATTTGTGTAAAATGAACTCTGAATTCCTAAAAGAATTTACTGCTGTTTAGTATTGCAGGTTTCTCATTGTTTGTTCTGAACACCACCTTATAGTCAACACTGTACCATCCGTTCAATCTTGAATGTCTTCCCTCTCCATGATAGGGACTGAGGCCCCAAAAAATATCTTCTGTTAAAAGGGGATGGCTTGTAACTGATGATCGGGAATCAGTGGGAATGCTGGGGGATGATTGTTCCAATCCTTGGGGGATTCATTTAAGAGTGCATTTTTGTTCTGTGAAAATTATTTGCTTCAGAATGGTCTCATATTCAAGTAATGTGCAATGTAATGTTTCCGGGTTAGCATGCCTGTACATCGTAGAGTGCATGCAAAATATGGGGTCATATATCACAAACTCACGTAAATTTTCTGACTTCTAGTGATACCCTATAACTTGAATATCCAAACAGTGCACCTATGTCCGGAATCTGGTGTTCCATAAAAAAAAAAGTTACATTTTCTCTTCGTAAACATTAAGTTTCATTTATATATGTACATACATTTTTAATGGAAACACATATTATATGCACATGTAAAAGGTGTGAAGCCAATAGTGGCGATGGGATAGACAGAAATTGAAAGAGATAAGAAAATGAAAAACAGCTATAATAAACTACATGTATAACATGAATCGACAGGAAACAGACAGAAATATGGCTTAATGTACCCCAAAATGGCATCTTTTTAGATAAAAAGTAAAAAGGGTAAAAGCGGTAGGCTAACAAAGAGAGAAAAAAAACAACACAGAATAAAAAATAAAGAATAAAGAAGAGATTTAGAGTGCGAAGGAGAAAAATAAGGAGAAAAGTAAACAAAGGAAAACTTTATTCATCTCGAGTTATAATAGCTTTACATCAACAGCTTAAAATAAAGAAATTTTAATCCATGTATCCATAAATAAATAAATTCAATTCAGTTCAATTCAATTCGTATACAGCTGTATATCAATAGTTTTTGTATACATGTAGTTGTAAGTGTCGGGTTAATGTATTGTTATTATGGTGCATACGTCAATGTATGTTAATGTGAGTGAGTTTCATTTTGTACTCTATGACATGTCTGATTGTGGTGTACCTGTGATGTATTGAATGTAAATTTTGTTGCGATATCCAATGTATAAAGAATTTCCAGAGTGGACAATTTAAGTAATCAATCGATAAATCTCCTCTTCCGTTTATCCTGTTCAGCGTGTAGGCACTCTCTCTCTCTCTCCTTCCTTTAATTTTGTTTTTGCTCTAATCCTTTCATTCGTATATTCCCCTCAGTTTAGTCATGTCACGTTGTTGTGTCTCTGTTGTTTCTTTCATTATGTCTTATTTTTTGCATTATGCATAATTACGCACTTGTAATTATGATAAGTATTTTTGAAGATATTTTAGAGTGGTCTAAAATCTACAACCAACGCTTTTTAGTGGACCTCTTAGTTCTCATTTTTACCCTGCAAACATAACTTTGTAATACCAGTATGTGTGCATATCTTTATTAGTTTGTTAATTACCATTGAATGTCATACTTTGTAATGTATACTTGCTTATGTTTGCATTTTTGATTTACTTTGTGTTATGTTTTGTTGAAAGAAAAATGAGAATAAAATAGATAATTGAAATGAAATCCAAATGCATAGCTCCATTTAGTCCCCTGCATACACGGCATACACATTAACAATTTGTTTGCAGACTATTAGACCAAAATTCTTTTTTTGTTTTGAAGTACAGCTGAACAATAATTTTCTTATCAGAACAAAGCTCACCGAAAAAAAAAAAAAAAAAACATGTTTATCCTTGCTGTACCCTATCAGCAAAACCTCCCTCTCTCTTCCTTCCCACTTCAAGCAGTCTCTTATAAATGTAGGACCTATAACTATAGTATTATCATGCTCTTTCGTTGAACTGTTCTTTGAAGTTTTGTCTATAAATAAAGGCTAATCGTACACTGTCTGCGCAACGGCTCCAGATGATCGACTCGTACGTATTTGTGCATGCTATTTAGCTAATACATTGTAGGCGCTACTTGTACGAGGTTATAATATGATTCATTTAAAGGGAAATTATCAGAACGTAAAAATAGGTTTGTCCTTAATATCATTTAAAAAATGAAGAAATAGCTTTCTTAGATTTTTTTTGGTTTGGTATCAGCATCCACAATACACAGATATTATTTTGTTTTTAATGAGGCCTACTCGCACAACCCGGATAGGATCGGCGGTTGCGGAACGTTTCTGCGTACGGCCTATTGTGCGGTATATTCGTTCCGCGGAACTAATCGACTGGATTCGACCAGTATATCGGTTCCCCCGGAACCCGGAACGGATCGACTGTGACACCGGCGCAGTGCTTTCAAAAGTGTGGGGGCCCACTTCCGGGTTTCATGAGCTAACAAGCAAAAAAAAAAAAAAAAAAAATGGTCCTCAGCTCATCTCTCCCCGTCCACTTCCGGGTTTCTTCAGCTCCCAAGCAAAAAAAAAAAAAAAAAAGGGCCTCAGCTCATTCTCTCCCCTCCCATTTCCGGGTGTTATATATAAAAAAAAAGATCTTCAGAGAAAACCTTACCGCCGTCATACTTCAAGATCTCTATCTATTTCTATTTCAGTGCCACTTACGTACTTCCGGGTTGAAAAAAGTGTGGGGGCCCAAAGAGATGACACCTTATTCCTTTGTATGGTGCACAAAAATAGTGTGGGGGCCCGAGCCCCCACGGCCCCCACGGCTGCGCCGGCCCTGCAGTGTTTGTATAAAAATGCCTCACTTTGCGGCTGACAAATGTTATTCTTTGCTATCTATGTATCATTCCTTCAAACGCATGTCGAATTTATAGGGCCTACTTTTTATACATTCTGTTGAAAGAAGTGAAAATAAAACCTTTGAATTGAATTGAATTGAATACAGACTTTAGTACAAGTGTATGTAGGCCGACAATGAAGACGCATTTAGAAGCCTATATTACGAGAGGTGTGAGATATCACAAAATTAACTATTTATAATCATTGCCTTGAATATTCATTTTCACCAGCGCTGAACTTCAATTCTAAAAAAGCCTAAGTCCCCCCGCATGGGAGGCTTACAAGCTTGAGGGATACCCCTACCCCTTTGGGATCGGTCTATCTCCATAGACTTTACACAGTGACGACGCAGACTGAAAAAAAAAAGAGATGACAGATATCACGATTTAGCCTTCACATAAAATTGTCTTTGAATATTGATTTTATCACTATGATTGACAATTTTCCAAACATTCTACAAAAGTGCACCACAGATGGTTGAAAAGCTTCCTCGTGTGGGAAGGGGTTACCTCCGCTCTGCCGCTGAGCTCCCCTGCTTGCGTTTCCCACATAATCTATTCTTGCCCCTAAGTAAAATATCCCTGTGTATGACTGTGCACACAAACAAGAGAGACACAGCGAAGACCTCTTCTATCGTGGTGTTTGATTTCCCTTTTCCTTTTTTCTCTGTCCAGTTTCTTTTTTCCCCAGCGTTGGGTATAAAATGAAGTACTAGTACATGTACTAGTAAGTCGCCCTCTGTAGTTGGTAAAGCTACTCTCATTTTGGCAGAGCAGCAGCATACATCACGTGACCTTGTCATTTTCCCTCTTCGTTCATTTTAGTACGTGATCGTGGGGATTGAAGCGAATCCCATGCTTACATAGGCCGCACACGCTATTTTGTATTGCACACATTCACTGTGTGTGCATGCTGTACAAATGTACAACGCACTGACACACGTACACCGTACGTATATTATACAGGCGCGTTTTTTCACTGCTCGATCGTACCCGTACTCGACATTTCATCAATCAATCATACACTGTATTTGGAAAACATCGGAGCGTGTTCGGAAGCTGGTATTTTTCTCTCCGAAAGTGTATTTGTATTTACAGGTAAGGACCTTGTTAATCTTGTGTTCCATCATCTCGTTCGTGTTTTACGAATGGAGTGATTTAAACCCCTTCCGAGTGAAGGTTAATGTGCACGTTTTGTTGGCAGCAATCGTCGGCTCAGCTCAGATGCATGCACGGATGGGTATCGTAAGCGCAATGCAGTGCAATCATGGTCGTAACTCGTATGCGCTCTCCATCTCACTCTATTCTACTTTGCTTGGCCGATTCAGATTGGTATGAACTGCTGCGCCAGCATTTCACTTTCAACTACCCCTCACGACCCTCTTTTAAACCAGTCTCTGCAATATATCCTCTTTGTTAACTCCATGTCGACGATATATATATTATTCGGTTTGCCTGGGTACTACTACTACTAGGTTCTAGATCTAGTCCCGTCGTTCGCGCGTAGAGTCTAATGTTACTAAAATTCATTCAGTTTCACGGTCGGTCTTGCACGTTGTGAAATAGCCAGCTTCTTTCATCACTCGGCTCAGGGAAAGAGATTACAGGATTAGGCCTACAGTGTCCGTGTATAGTATAGAACCCATCTAACGGTTAGTCTAGAACTTCTAACCATCTAACGTTGGTTAGCTAGTCTGCTTTTTATGTAGACTTCGTGACCGTGGTAGAGGGAGGTGCTGCCACCACTGCTGGTAATAAATGTCTAACTGTAATTGCGTTCAAACTTTGATACATTGATTGGGTCATGACATTGGCAGGTCATTGCATTGTAATTTTTTTTTTTAGATCTGGTCAAAGACTAACGTTAAACAGAAAAATCTGTCGGGATGAGTCTTTATCTTAATCTTTTTTTCCTTTTTTTTTAATACTGTATCGGCTCTCCTCCGCATAGATCTATAGGAGGGAATCCGTAAAGCTAGACGCAGTTTCTGTTGTGCGGAACATAGATTGTCTAGGGGTCTGCAACTACATTTTTGTACAACTTTAAAGTGTAGGCGTAGATTTATCACCAATGACCAGATACAGACCAATCTTCCAGTCACTTCAACATGTTCAAAAACATGTTTGGCAAACACTAAAATCATATATAAGACCACTGGAAAAAAAAGTTGCTGAAAGTGAAAAAACATTTCTGTTTGTTTTGAAAGCATGAATCATACAGTATGGCTTTCATCAGGATGGTGTGAAGTGAAGTCACTCGCACTTTATGCATTGCACTCTGCAGGCTAGTTGATAGTTGACACTGTTATATTGTAATAATGATAATTATTGGAAATGTTGGTGGTATTTAATATGATTGCTGAGAAATGACTGCTGCGTACAGCAAGCCGTCCATATTGTATACACCCTGTACATTTGACCATAGCACCATCTAAAATTTGTCCACCAGCCACATGAAAAAACGTACAGTGTCCACATGCTTTTGCATGTGGTTGAATTTTGGCACGGTCGAATCTTGGTGCAGGTTTTTTTGATGGATATGAGTCTTGATTGGGTAGCATGTACAGTGCATGTGCCATTTCTGTCGGATGTCCAGCTTTGAACTGGATGGAGTAAAACTCACATGTGGTGGACCATGGGACCAGTCTTCTCCTCTGTAAAGTGGATCAAAGGTGATGGCGCTCAGGCCCACCTACTGTACACCTGTAGTTCATTATCACCGTACTTGAACCAAAGTTTTTAGTCATTTGTTGAAGTAAATTGGAAGGATTCAGAAAGCATACAGGAATGACGATGGACCAGAAAGGAATGTTTCTGAACATGCATGTACTTTGGTAGATTTAATGCACTTTTTTTTTGAAGGGTAATCCGTATGTCCATCAATCTGTGAGAAACCAACTCTTTAGTCTTACAAATACAGAGTGTACACATCTAATGACACAAGGAATCCAATTTATATATATGTACCCTAGAAACAAAAACATGTAGATCCTAAATAGAGCCCGAGAGGTGCAGAAAACTCTAAATCTTTGAATTGTTCTTTCAGTGTGTGCATAGCGCCTATTCCACTTTTAATTAATTTCATATTTTACATTCCTCTTTTTTCTCCTTCTTTTTCTTCTTCTTCTTCATGTAGAACGTAGTGCAAGATTTTGTGACTTCAACTCTGCCAAAAATGTCTGGGATTGCGATAACAAGATTGTCAGAAGAGAGGAAAGCATGGAGGAAAGATCATCCATTTGTGAGTGTTTTCTGTGTTTATGTTTGTTTGTTTGTTTTGAGGTACTTGTACATTGTATTATTGTAGAAACAGGAGAATACATTGTAGCATTGTCTGTGGTAATGTTAGCAAGCAATACACTTCTACATGCGTAATCCATTTTACTGTATAATGCACATTATGGTCATCCATGTGATCCATCTCTGATTGACAGTTACTGGTGATTTCACTGTTTAAAAGCTACTTTTGGTCATCAGGGCAAGCATCAGATAAAATTTAAGGGAGGGGAGGGGACAAAGGGAGGGATTTAAACACCTGAAGTTGGTTACAATTATGTTGTTTTAGTGTTGGCAGGCTTCTACCCTCTTTCCTTCCATTCTACAAATCTACAAATCTGATTTCCTGATGGTAGGATATTGGTCTGTGATTGGGTATTAAGAGAAATGAGTGGAGGTATGGGAGGAATACTTGTGTCAAACATATCACCTGTTTAGTTGTCAAGCCCATTGATTTGAACCCATTATAAAAGCCAGGAATTTGATATGTTATAGATGAACCCCAAACTGTATCATCTGTGTAGAAAGTAATTGTTATCTTTGTTCTTCTTCATATTCCTCAGGGTTTTGTAGCTAAACCAACCAAGAATGCAGATGGCACATTAAATCTAATGAACTGGGAATGTGGTAAGATACATTAAATATCTGCACAGTGCAGTGGTGGCTAATAGCACCACTGACCCTATTCTTTCCTTGAAATTGATGGTCAGAGATGCACTTCTGACAACATTGTATCATATGAACACCAACGTTGAGTGAAGAGAGAACAAATGCCGCAAAAGCTGCTTTTGAATTGATCATGTGTATCTTACAATGCCAATGGATGCCTTTGCTGAGGCAGGCGAAGAATCTTTTAATGGACAAATTCAAAGAAAAATGGGCAAACATACATGCTCAGAATGCAGAGGGGAAAAAAAGGACATTTTCATGCTCTGCTGAGTAAGATTGATTTTGCTTGTTTTTTATTTTTTTGGATCAAGATATTACCCTTGGTACATACTGGAACATACATATTATGTGTTCTTTTATTTTTGCATTAGTTTCTGGTTGCGTGAAATACACAAAAATTTCCACTTTTACAGTATACAAGAATTAAACAAGACAGAGTGCTCTTGAAGAGAGTGGTCGCCATAATCCTATTGAACAAATCATAGCACTTGATGATGATAGTGTAGCTCATATCAAATGTTTGCTGTTTGACTTAATGTTGGTGCTTAGTTTAATGGAAATCCTGATCTGATGTTCTAACTTGACAACAGTCATGCTGGATTTTATTATGTTTTCTGTGAAATAAAAGTAAACACATCAACAATACAGTGTTATTGATGGTGACAGAGAAAGAAAGGAAAAATTGTCATTCTTGAAATATCTGTACCTGAACTAATGTGCAATGACAGTAGGAAGCAATGTTATTTACTCTTAATGCAAGACATTTGTTATATTAGTTTTCTCTTGATCTAAAACTTTTCTTCTGCAAACACATGAGATGACTGCTAAAAAGATATATCCAGTTGATATACAAGTAGGAATTTTGTTTGAACATCAAAGAAAATTATGTCAGATTCTGAATGTGTTTAATATTCTTCTTCTCTGTTGTGTTTTTTTTTTCCAGCAATTCCAGGAAAGACAAATGTAAGTGTAAAATATTTTAATTTATTTCATTAGTATCAGGGATTTCATTATGTATTCTACTCTGAAAGGGAAATTTACAGTCATATTGAATGTTTAATTGTAGTGAAGGACACTACCATATTATTTTAGTCAAATGCAGGACAAGCTGGTTTTCTTTTTCATGGTTATCCCCCTCTTCTCAGACATTGAAAATGATTGTCATCAGCCACAGGTCACAATTCTGTGTTCAGAATTGTGATCCAGTGTCAGATGTGAACAACAGTACTTTAAAGGCCCGGTCACACTGCCCAGAAGTTGCATAAACGCATGAATCACGCAAGAAATTTGGTTGTGTGTGCTTGTCAGTCGAGAATTTTCACTGATTTACGCGATGAAAATCACTAACAAACCATGCACTTTCAGCACATAGGCATGCAAAGGCCCCTAGGACGAATTCATGGTTGTGCGCGACGACTGAGGTCCACGGAAAACCACGCATAATCTGCGCGTTATCACTAATGAATTGCGTATGAATTGTGCATGACTCGCGCGTGACCACGACAGCGGCAACATTTTCACGAACGATCACTGATATTCCATGCATACTTCGCACATTGTTCGCGTAAGAACTATGCAAACTGCAGAATTAAGAGCATTTTTCTTGTGCTATAGATTTTTCAAAACTGTAACTACTTCAAGTCTGATATTTTTTTTCTTTTCAAGTTGCATTTTATTTCTGTTTTAATCTATCACTTTTTGTGTATATATATTTGCACATTTTTCTCTGTATCACATCCATTAGCGGACCACATTACCCAAATCGTTATTTACTTGTGATTTGCTAGTATATTTGCCATCCTGGACTAAATATGTGAATTTCAATTTATCTCTTTCATACTGTAGACACCATGGGAAGAGGGTCTTTACCGTCTTCGGATGATCTTCAAAGATGACTACCCAACAACACCACCTAAATGTGAGTTCTCAGTTAAAGCTTGACGTTATATAGTATTTCACTGAGTGGCCAGTGTTTACAAATTTTTGGTTTCATCAGCATTCATATACAGTTGCAATAGAATTTGCTGGGAGTTTTTATTCCTGCAAACAGTTTTTCTTGTCGCAAAGAAATTTGGATCATGTTTAAAATCTCCTTGTGACAAGAAAACCTGTTTGCAATAATGAAAACTGAACTCATTGTAACTGCTTATGAACCCTGACAAAACCTGAAATTTGTTACATTTGCAAATATTCACCGCTCAGTGAGATACCACCTTTGACAAGTATTGAAATCCTTTTTCCTCTTTCGTTGTAAAAAGATGATTTTAATCTTAGAGGAAGTTGTGTAATTCTGGAGGCAGTCAATGTTATACAAATTCACTTACAGTAAAACTTACTGTCATGCAGGTTAAGAGGAATTACCAGTTGCCTATCAAAAGTATAGGTGTCCCTGTCCAGTGCTATGGTCATTTATTGCTATATTAGGGTTTGTGCTTAATAAAACAAAAACAAACAAACAAATGTCACACAATAGGGTATTTCGAAATTGCATGGCTGTCCACAAGCGGGAATTATTAAAATTAGAATAAAAGAATATGAATAATTCATTAAAATTTACAGCTGTTGGTATTGGAGGAAGTCCCGTTGGCTGAACTTGACACAGCGCTGTACCGTGATGCCTTTTTGCATTAGGCACATTGAGCAAGAGCATGGGATGAAGATTTCCTTCTCCTCCACCAAAGTAAATCTAAATGGCCATCTGTGGCATCGTTCAGTCTTTTCAGAAGCATATCTCTCCATCTCCCCTGCAGGTAAATTTGAGCCTCCCCTGTTCCATCCCAACGTGTATCCGTCTGGCACTGTCTGTCTGTCTCTCCTGGACGAGGATAAAGATTGGAGACCGGCCGTCACAATCAAACAGGTAGGGAGCAAAAGCAATGCCTGCGCTGAAATTTACTTAATATGAACCTTAAAAGTTTGTGAATTGCAAGCGAGTGATTTATTTTTAGCATTTTTTTGTTGAATGGGCGTATTGTGAATATTTTTGTAGTTATAAATCCCACATAAGGTCTCCCAATGTGCATATAAAATGCCCATGTAGTTATTACTGTGTCTTTGTTCTCACTTGATATCTATTTAGTTAATCATGCATTTGATGTATCACCCATGTTTCCTTTTTTTTTCTGAAATGGCACTTTGAGACTTGCTAACATGTTTAGAGAGAGAGAGGGGAAAAAAAGAAAGATATTTCAATATTTTTTCCCAATTTATTTTTTTTTTCCACATCTTCTAAGGGAAAGTAGGTCTCATCTTTTCAAGCCTTGAATTCTTTGGGAAAATCAGTTATTCCATCATTTGTTTTAAGAAAAAAATAGACACAGATATATGAAATGTATGCAGTTTCAAAAGCTTCATGTTTTAATGCTTAAACTGTACACTGCTCTCTCAGAGCTTCGGAAAAAAAAAAAAGTAAAATGTGAAACAACAACTAATGGTAAGGCAATAAATTATTCTTTTGGTAGTCTTGGAAATCTGAGGAACTAATTATTTGAGTTAATTTCCCACCCACATAGAAAAGTAAGAGCATATGGATTTGGATGCACTTTGTAGGTCAATGGAGAGAAATTTGTATTTGAAGCTTATGAAGGATACATCTCTGTAGGTACCGTGAATATTCTTGGCATACCATGCTGAAATTTGTTTTCCTGTTTTACAGATTCTGTTGGGTATCCAGGACTTACTAAATGACCCTAACATCAATGACCCAGCTCAGGCAGAAGCATACACAATATACCAGTAAGTGATTCTTTGGATACACCAGAAAGGGCAATAATCGCATGCGTTTGGACCAAAAAAAAAAAAATGTTTGCAGTTGGTGTTGAGTTGTGAATGATATTGTGTGGAGGTAAAGCTTTTTTTTGCTACATACAGGATGGTCACTGTATGAGCTGAAATTTCACAGTGGTTTTATTTTCGTGATGCCTTTGAATTTTGAAAATACAATGCATGCATGTAAAAACATGCAAAAACAAAAACGCCAAAAAGAAGAAAAAAAATCCTTTCCTATAATAGTAAAACGAACGAACAAACCATTAAGCCATGCTAACACTGGATTGCATGCAGTATATCTGTAGCATGCTGCATGAGCCAAGACACGAAGCCATATCTGGGACGTAACATCACGCTAGTGCATCACCCTTTACTTCAAATGCAGGACACGCTACTTGTTATGCCTCCGCAACGAAGTGGCCGGAGGCATTATGTTTTCGGGTCGTCCGTCCGTCCGTCCGTCCGTCCGTACGTCCGTACGTCCGTCCGTCCGTCCGTCCGTACGTCCGTCCGTCCCGTTTTGTTTTTGTCGATATCTCAAGAACCGTGTGGTGGTTTTACATCAAACTTGGTATGAGGGTATATCCTTGGGGGATAATACTTTGTGTGGATTTTAGGGTCAAAGGTCAAAGGTCACAGGTTATTTTGTGAAAAAAAAAATTGAAATTCCACATATTTCTCCATATCTCGCAGATGGTTCAAGGTATCTTCATAGAACTTAGTATATATGCTTGTACCGATGGGCAGTGATTATCTAGGGAAGTTGGGGGTCATGGGTCAAAGGTCAGGGGGGTCAAAGGTCAGGGGGGTCAAAGGTCAAGGTCAACTCCTCAAAATATCACTACTTTCCTTAAAATGCAATATGCCTGAAGGTTTTTTTTTTTTTTTTAACTGGATGTATGGCATGTATTACCCAATATATATTTTTGGGGAAGTTTCTTGCCAAAAGGTCAAAGGTCAAGTGAAAGTACTAAATTGCACTTTTTCCTCCATATCTCGAAAGTAACTCAAGGTATCATCATGAAACTTACATATTTATGCATGTTCTACCTAACAGTGATTCTCTGTGGAACTGTGAGGTCAACGGTCAAAGACCAGGTTTAGATAATGCTATTTTCCCATTTGATACTGAAATTATACTTTTTCTCAATACCTTGAAAATTACTCAAAGCATAAACTTATAAAAGGGTCAAAAGTCAAGTAGACATCATTAGTTCCCCAAATACCTGCACTCTGACATTTGAATAATTCATCCAATTGAACCTAGTTCTAGGAAAGTGAACATTCAGCACATTTGTGGCAAACCTGTCATTTTAATATTTTGCCAATTGTGTGAAACTGTCATCATACATTGTCAAGACATTGTACTATAGACCTATTAGGAGAACCATGCATGATGGCGGAGGCATATCAGTCGCCGTAGCGATATATCTAGTTTATTTACAGGGAATCACTGTGTAAAAACATCCAATAATAGATTTGCCTCTTGTTAATTTTTTTTTTTTTTTAATTTTATGAAGGGTGAAGTAATGCTTACTATACCTTTGCAACCATGAAATTAACAGCACAAGTAGAAATTTGTGAGAGTATCTGTACACGATACTCTTGAAAATGAAACCAGGGGTAGTAAATCAAGTGTTACGCATTCATCTCTCTTTCAGACAAAACCGGATGCAATATGAGAGGAAGGTGAAAGAGCAGGCGCAGAAGTTTGCCCCAGGAGGCGAGTTTTACCAACAACAAAGCACCAAGGCATAGACCTTGCTGACCCGGTGGGGGACTGCACACGGGCCACGAGACTCCCCGCCTCTTTTCCAGAGAAAGAAACAGACTCTGTACTCTTGAATGGTGGCGTAAATTCACCAGTGCACCTGACTCTTAATGTGAACAAAAGACCTGGTGAGGAAGAGCAACCAATCAAACTTCTGCCTCAAGTTTTTGGCAGTGGCTATGGAGATGCCGACTGTGCGAGAGGGGAGAATCCTACCAGCTGTGTCACCGCCAAAAAGCTTGTGGAGTTTTGATAGCCATTGCACAGTTTGTAGTTTGCTGCTTTGTCCAGTCGCCTACCTTGTCCTTTTCAGTCTGCGTTTCATCACAACCTGTGTTTCGTATTTTACGCTTCTTTGTTCCAAGAAATGGTGGGGAAAAAAGAGAGAGAGGAAAATGATGAGAAAGGAGTGTATTTATTCCAGTTTAACCAAAGCCTAGTATGCTTTTGTTGTCCCCAGAATTAAAGTAAGTTGGTAAGTTGTAGTATTATGCATGTATTGTTGTTGAATAGTTGTGTAAAACTCATCAGGTTTTATCCAATCCAAGTGCTGTTGTGAGATTTTGGGGGCCGTAGACCCACCCTTCACACTTGCAGAGATGGCTTGAAGTCACACAGTTGACTGTTCACCATATTCACACTCCCAAAATGGCAGTTCTCTCTTCACTACAGGGCAGGATTTATTGAAGCAGCATGGTCTCTCCCGTGTGATTAATGTTTGTCCTTCAATCTCAACAATTTGTATCACCAATAGGCTCGTTGCGGTAGGAGTGTCAGTAGACATTATGGTGTAAGACGAATTCCTCACCAAGTGATAATACTGTATAAGCTGTTATTTTCACATACAGATATTTTTGCGAATGAGTAGGTCATGACCATTTTTGCGAATTGACACCGACGCTATCGTAAGTGCACTATTCCCTTAGTGCATAGCGACATTTTCATGTGTTAAACTCGCAGACTGATTTTCGAAATTTGTGAATCTTAAAGGTAGGGGATACCTTTTACAGACCTCCCAAAATGCAGCAAAACATTAAATATGAACCTCAGGGGACTTGTTTAGGCCACTGCTGAGAAATTTGGAAGTCAACAGTTATCTACAATTTGAATAATGCACAAAACTCAACTACTCAGTAGTTCTGTGTGTCAGCCACACTTAAGCCTTTTTGTTGCAGTCTTCTGTACTTTTTATCTATAAACACAAATCTAAAAGTATAAGAGCTGATGTAATAACATATAGAGTGTGTGGCATGAATGTATATAGAAATGTTTGTAAGTTTTGATGAACTTTCTTCACAAAATATACATGATGGACACACATGCAGCAGTGCATGGGTCTGCAAAGGTAGCCTAGTAATGTACTGGAATTTACGGTGAGCCCCGAAAAAAATTCAATTCAAAATCTAACGGTCAATAAAAATGTACTAAATGTTACCTTCCACTTTCAATACTTTATGGGAGTTTCTAAAATGATACTCTCTTCAACATACCACTGTATTTATACAACTCTTTATTTGAGGCATGCAAATGGGATTCCCTACCTTTAAACCCTCGCAAAAATAACAGCTTATACAGTGGTCAGAGTCATTCCTGTGCTACCAGATTACCCTCTCTATGTGATTTTGGCCGGAGGGAGCACTCATATTTTGCTCTCCTTTACTGACTTATACATGCACATTTATACAAGATTGCTTACATAATTATACAAATATGGGTCCTGCTTTCATCACTCTTCTTTTGCAAGTATGAACATGCTCCTTGTTTATAAAGGCCATTGAGAACCTATGAGAGGACAAGATTTGGATTATTACATATTGTCAGGGCCTGCAGCACTCTGATACAAGTAGACCATGTGTCCTCTGTCTCTGTTTTGCTGAATCTGTTGGAAGGCTGCGTATCTTTATCCGTAGACACGTCAAACAGCATTTATCCCTTGGAAACAGGCGTGTCATGCAGTTGTTGATTCAGTGCCAATCTCAGTTGTAGTGACTTTCATTGGACAGTGTGATTGTGTCTCTGAGGTAGTCTTGTGTATGTTTAGTTTCTATCAAATTATTTGTACAATATCACGTTTCTTTCAATTTCATACACTAATATATGTTTGGGTTGTTTTGTGTGTCACATATCTTGAAGATAATCATTTGCAAATTGTGTCCATTTACACTATGTGCACATTTGATGAGTAGAAGTGACTGGGGTTAAAACCACTGCATAGTGTGGCTATATGGATGAATATTCACCAGCAAAAGCACTGCAAAAGCAAAATTTTAAGCTAAGCAGTTACAGACAAGAGAGAGAGGTAGAAAGAGAGTAAGTGTGATACCAGTACTGGAGATGATATTTGAATTTTGGCAGAGTAGTAGAAAATGTGACAGTTTGGACTCGGGGTCAGTCATCATTCATATTATCCCTCTGGCTTCATGGAATGTTTAAAAAGGCTCCAAGGTTGTGACACCATTTTGTTGTGTATGCAAAATGTCATTCAGTGTAGACACATTTCCACAAGAATCAATTTATTTATCATACTGCTTGAGGTAGATAGTCTGTGGCCACCTGCAAAGATATATTATCTTGATGGTTAATTAGGAGGAGTTGTTATGGTATGACAGATGAAACAACAACACAAGGGACAGTGCAGTCCAAGAATAAAAAGGCAATCTCAAAATGGCCAGAAAACACCCATGTTTAAAAAACACAAACAAAACAGACTCGTTGACCAATAACTACTCATGATAACTGTACATGTAAAACTTTTTTTCATAAGAATTCTCAGAATGTTGCCTTTATTTGACTGCATTCATTCCATTGATGTACTTGTGTTCAATACTTCTTGAAAGAGGCTTTAAGTCTACACTTTCGCCAGAGGTCTCTTGAAATCTTACAAGTTCATGAATGCTGGACATGTTGGTGTAAATCATCAATATCCTATCTTCAGAACAGTTAGAGCAGCTTGTCTTTGAACACTGAAAAATCAAACAAACAAAAGTGAGCTATGAAGGACACAAGTGTATGCCATGATCAAACATCAGGACTGCATGCCTCACCAATGTGTAGAACATTTGTAGGAGAAACCTATTTTGAAATGACAGATACACATATACAATGAATGGTCTACAAACTACACTTTGTATGTAAGTATAAATGTGATTGTGATTTGAATGCCTGTCTCACATACTCTGAAGCTTCATTCAAAATACCTACAATCCTTTGTCTACTGAAGCACTAATATGCCAACTTAGTCTCAAAACTTTGCAATAGAAAAACAGAAAAAAGGATTATGTGAGTAGATGGAATATGCTGTATCCATTTTTTAGCCACTTGTCCAGTGTGCTGTGTCAATGGCAAGTGTGTTTCTACCATGTAGAGACCCACATAAACTTTATTGGGGAGATTATGGGGGAGGGAGAAATTGGCATTTTCTACTTCTGTTTTATAGGTTGTTTTTGGGTTTTTTTTTTCAGTAAAAACATCAAGGAATCTGTTTAGAATTAAGGGAAGAAATTTTGTATTTGTTAAAAAGCTTCCGATGTTTCTATGAAATTGACAATTGGTACATTTAATTGCATATGCTTGATTTGGTCTCAAACGCCCTGCTAGTGAACACAAAATTCATACCAGTATTTGAATTTCCTTGTATTTCCTGTTCATTGTGACATATTTTTCCAGCCCCAGTGACACAGGATGAAATTTGTCAGTAAATTATTTGTTCTGTGTAAATTGAATGTTTGTGTCTATCACAGCTGTTCGCAGTCATTATAATGTTTCTTTTGGACTGTGTTTTACCCGTGACGGCTTGTGTGTGTATGAGATGTGTTGCGTTGAATAATCACTTTATGGCTGATTAAACAAATAGGCATCATTCAACCAGTGATGCTTGGAAAAGTAAGTTATTCTTCCATGTTGCTTGACTTTGTAGCTTGTCAGGTTTATAGGGCATCCCTGCAAAAAAAAAAAAAAAAGTTTTTGGCCTTGACAGTAATGAGCTTTTGAAAACAAAATAACAAAGAATTTTCAATCAATTTGTAGATTTTTTTTTTTTTTGGGGGGGGGGGGGATGGGAGAATCACTAGATATGTAGTGCTTGCTCTATAAAGTTCAAACGTTTTCGGCAAAGTATGTCTATGCATATGTTCTGCATTTGGGTGACGCAGTGTGTTCTGATTCCAATTTCTTACGTTGAATCATGGCACATGTGTTTGATATACACATGTGGGTATGTACACGAGCAGGTTCATTGTCATTGGGTTCCTCCCGCTGTCTTAGGTATGCACAGCAAGCATGAGAAACAGATTTCTTCAGAAGTATGTGAACTCATCACATTTTTTTTTT
Source organism: Diadema setosum (assembly GCA_033980235.1). Lineage (NCBI taxonomy): Eukaryota > Metazoa > Echinodermata > Echinoidea > Diadematoida > Diadematidae > Diadema > Diadema setosum. Next base: position 15,448,341 of record CM067064.1, read on the forward strand.
CATATATTTTTAATTTGTTATTTAATTTTATTTTTTGGCGCAAATGCCCATGTGAATAGGGGAGTAAACAAGTTGTTGGCAAACATTTTCTATTGTGGTAGTGTCAATTGTGTTGTTCACTGTGGGCATCACCTCTCTCCTCTTGCAAGTTTCGTGGACTTTATGCTTTTGTAACACCTGGCTTGTATGTTCTCTTCAGTGATCATTGGAATCATGTATTCTTGTAGGAGATACAGACATTTCTTCACATCTTTTGTGTACAGTGTATATGGGAACATGCTGCAATGAACAAGTTGAGTCCCAAGAGTTTTGTGCATTATGTCACGCAAGGATACAAATACTAGAGCGCTCTGGGATGTGTCACGCCGTGTTCTTGTGCTTTTGTCTCTCTCGTGGGCAGCACCAAGAGAATGTGCAGACGTTTATGGGCCAAAGTCTACACTCAGATGCTCTCATTGAGGAGATTCGAGGAACCTTCCGCTTACCTCGACTGAGAAATCTTTTTTTAGTCAGTGTTTTGGCAGATTTTCTGTCTGATGTGGCAGTGTTCATCATTCATTCGAGTCTCTATGATGCTGATCAAAAGCTTGTCATTCATCTGCAGATATTATATTTGACTTGATCAGACTGAAAGGCAACAAAATTCTATATTCTATATTACACACATACACTAAAAGAAAAAAAAAAAACAGTAGGCAAAGCCAATGTAAATACAGTAGAAAGGTGTAGGTTACCCCAGCAAGGAAGTTATTGGTATTAATTAGAACCATTGATATAAAACGGAATTTAGAAGGAAAATGCCAAGTATGTTTTGTACCATTTGTAGAAATGGGGTGTGAGTGAGTAGTATGCTTTGGAGCAAAGTTACGAGGAGAATGTTTCAGAAGTACATGAAATGAGGCATTTTATATCCCGAGTGTGAAATAGCTAAATTAATGGGACATTGTGTGCATACAGTCCTTTGCTTGCGTGGCACCAGATGTGTTGTGATACATGTATTTACTGTAGGTCCACTGGATATCACATCATATGCTATGCGATACTAGACCAGCAGACGGTTTATGACCCACTTATCATCAGGAGTTCTTACACTTTAATAATCCATTGTAATGCTCTTTTAATTCAACCATTTCTTACTCTGCTCTAAATGATTTCCTTGTTTGGGGTAACTTATCCACAAACTACCTGATGTCTAAAGGCCATTTTACACGATTGTAAATATCCTTAATCTTACTCGCGACAGTAGAGTATAGTTTAGTTGTTGAAGTAGATATGCCATATGGCAGCCATGTCTATGTCTTGTTGCATGGGCAGTCCTTAAGACTTGTTTCATATTGAATCGAAATGCATTGCAAATTCATGTATTACACCTCTGTGAGTGAACTTATTACAGGAGTAGTGACCTCAATGCATCGATAGACAAAGGCCATGAATTTTTGTAGTGTTGCTGCAGGGTATGTACCCTTTGGGGCAATCCAATATGGTTGTTCTTGCAAGTGAAGTTCATTTAGTTTTGCGTGGTTATTTATTTTATGTAATTTTTTACCCAGGTCTAAGCCAGAATTTCTCCTGGCCGATGAAATTAAATCTTTTCATATCATATTCCCCAACTTGATCTCACCCTTTTTTTTGTCCTTCGGATATCACCAGATATAGGCCCTTTCATTTGGACTTGTACCACTGATGCAAAGTTTAAAAAAAAAAAAAAAAACTCTTTTGTCTGTTATTTTTGTTTGGCTGTGTTTTGTGTTGTGTATTGACAATTGAAAACCCATGTCCCTAAAATGCAACCAGTTCTGTCCATACATGAGCAGTTTTTGTCATTCATGGAGATTACTTGCCTTAGTGTAACGTTATGCTTGCCAGGAAAGAGCTGGCGAGTGTTGAATATGAAAGATTTCTGCAATACTGATGGAATGAATGAACAAATACAGCACCATTAGATGGTGGCAACTTTTTCCTGTCTTTGTGATCATAGATTTCTCTGTTTCAAACAGAGGGGATTTAATGACTCATTAATTGCTGTACTTTTCTTTGTATCTGTAAGTGAGGGTATTGTTCGTGTGTTTTGGGATGTTTTTTTTTTTTTTTTTTTTTTAAGCCAAACACTTCTGGACTCCTAGTCTGTTTAAGCTGCAGAATACATTTTGCAGCCGTAAATATAAAATTAAAGAGCAGTTGCCACTCCCAGATTTTAAGAAAAAAGAAAGTTTCCAGTGGAATGAGAGTTGATAGATGTAGGATTGTTCCCATGTTGAGTTCTGTATTGGTATCTGATGTTGCAATGCATCCACCAGACTCTAGCATGATTATTTAAGATACCCCTATAGGTTCATGTTTAAATGGCCCGCTATATTTGGTATTTTCTTTTCGCTCTAGGTGCATGTACATGAGGTCATTGTCCCTAGTGAATTTCCCATAATTGAGTTTTCTCCAAGATGTCATACATCTATCATTTATTTCTCTCAACACAATTATGACCTCTGTTACTACAGCAAGAGTTTGAGTTGAGGCAAGCTCATCATGAATTTGATATTTGTAATGCATGGTCGTTCACCCGATATGTTGGAAAGAGCCCTCACAAATTGTGTTCTGTTGTTTGTGGACTTGTGATACTTTTGGTTTTGTAATAAATTGCCATCAAGAGCAACCAATTACGATATGTAGCGAAAGTTTTTATGTGCCTTTTTTTACTTGTCTAGACGAGTGAACAGAGTCATCAACATTATATTCTACATCTTTCTATCTGCATATCCATGAGGAATTGTACGTTGCTCCCATAACTCCAGAACAATTGTCTTTTATTTACTAACACTGTTGAGCCTGCTGCATTGGGTAACATACACACAGACAAATTAGGAACATGTGGAAATTGGGGTCATAGGTTTGGGATGTAAGTGTAACAGTTAATGGGATGTCATAGTTTTGATGGCTTTTCATGATGCTCGGGCATATATACCTAAGGTACACATCTATTGTTTATATTGTGAGCAAAGCCCTCAAGGACAAAGGTCACCGAACTTTGGCTGATAGTGACAATTTTCACTGGGGGGGGGGGGGATATGTAGATTATTAAACACCTGTTCACATGCAGTGACCAGTGATGAGTCAGGTCACAGTTTACTTAATATTTTGCAAAATATAAATTATCAGAACTATAGCTATGAATGACCTGGTGCAAAATGTGAAAAAAAAACAACAACAAACCAACATGAATGTAAGCTGATATGAGAGCGCTTAAAGGTATTATTTACCATTTGAAGATGAAACAAAACCCAGCTTTAGTGCTTCAAAATAGTTCTAAAATGTGAGTTAGGAATAGAAACAGCCAGTGTAAAAGTGTTAATCAGTATAATATGTGTTAAGTATTGTTAAATTTACAAAATGTGAACAATAGTTGTAATAACGTTTCTAGAATAAACCGTCTATACAGTTATGGCTTATTGAGAAAAATTGTGATACATCTATCTCTTTATACAACTTTACATTTTAGGCCTTATTGCAAAATTTGTATGTGGAAGGATGTTTTGTGATACAACTGACCTACACATATGCATCAAATGTGATAACTCGAACATTTTATTAATTCACTGCTTCCAATGGTAAACATACCTTTTTAAAGGTCAATTAAGGGTCAGATAGTGGTCACTGTGCATTGACTAAGAGCCATTTTCAGCTACTGTATACCATCAGCTGTGAATGTCCATTAATTGCTACAAATATGTGGTAAAGAAGAGAAGTAGAAACAGAAATTGCATTGAATTGACATTGAAATCAAAAGGTGAGAGGTCACTGAATGCATTATGATGATTATATGGTGTTATGATTACAATAATGATCATAATATAATAAATAAGAAATTATTGCTTATTATATCATATTTATCATATGAGAATCAGCAAGCTGTTGTAGAAGCATGAGGTAGTGGCAGTAGTAGAAGTAGTAATAGTGACTACAGCAGTTGTCGTAATAGGCCTACATGTATTGATCATAGCTGTATTATAGTACAAAGTACCAAGACATATAGTGGTATAATTCATGACTATAGAAACAGAATTGATACCCCCGGTCTACCCTGATTGCTTTTTTAAATACTTTTTCTCTACAGTCAGGCTGCTGAAACAACGAGGTAGCTATAGAGAATCAGTCAATGAGTATCCATTTTTTAGTGGAATGATTTTTCGTATAAATCATTGCAAAATTTGGTAGGTGTGATATATACAGACAGGTTCTGCATTTGTTCTTGTTTGTGTGCATGTTTTTTTTTTGTTAATTTGTTTGTTTGTTGTTATTTGGAATTTAGTCACTAACTTGCACGTGTAGTCCGCGGGTCAGACGTTTATAAATAAAAGAGCAAAAGCATTAAACAAAACGAACCCACTCGCTGAGACAATGACAACAATTAACGCAGAGGTAGACATCCCTCTTTACGGGTCATTGCACGGCCAAGTATACACTGCATTACCTTCTCTTTCTAGCTGATATATGCGACGGCACGAAAACTGTCGAATTATGCAGATTCAGCAAAATTTGATAACAAATTAATTCACTAGCACCAATGGTAACAAAAAAAAAAAAAAGTTTCAATGTATATTTCCCGTATCAAATCGTGCTTATTTCATGATACTAAGAAGATAATGTATTCATATAAATTTATCTCCGGATAGATGATTTCGGAGTACATATTATACAGGGCAAAAGAGTTTAGTAATAACGGTACTTGTACATGTACGGTATGGTTGTTTCCGCTTTTGCCATGTGTCATGCTTACAACAAAACACACACACACACACACACACACACACACACACACACACACACACACACACACACACACACACACACACACACACAAAAAAAAAAAAAAAAAAAAAAACCTGAGCCAGCTACAGTGTACACGATCACGAGCATTGGGTTTTTTTGTCGCGACGTGTAACGTTATTTTATTGAAGCTCAATTTCGCTGATCCGCACTACCACTTTACATCTGCGTACAAGACACAATGATCGAATGTATCATCTCTGGAGTGCAGCGTTGCACGCCACGTCAACTCAGCCATCTTCTACTTTGACACGAAAGAGAGCAGACCACCATGAATATTTTCCGTTTAATTGGGGATTTGTCCCATCTTCTGGCAATCATATTGCTGTTATGGAAAATATGGAAAACAAGGTCGTGTGCAGGTAAGTAGAAGAGGTTCCTCGTCATTTCTTTGTCTCTTTGCTTCGTGGAGATTTAGTAGTACTTTCAACTTGTCTGAGCTGCCGCCGCTGCCCTGTGCGGCGAGTTCTACGTGTTATTGTATGTTATTTTATGGTTCGAAAAAAGAAAACGGCATCTCAAATTGTTTGAAAGTATCCCCAATTCCTTGGGCCCTTGGCCTTTTCAGTATGAAAATTTACCCATGAACAATTGTATGACGGTGTTCTGAGGAATAATGTTGTGACTCGTATGCTAAGTTGTCCTTTACGTGACATATTTCCGATGACACCAAGAAACGTCAAATCATACATGTGTCTTGTGTACAAAACTCGCGCCGGTATACGGTACCGCCGCGCCGGCCGGTAGCGCGGTACGGCCTCGGTCCATCCCGCCACCGCAGCGCAGCTGCATTTTGGCAGCAGTAGCTAGCTAGCGAGAGATGCCTGGCCTGACCTGGCTGGCGAGATTGAGAGCTACCTGTTGTACATGTAGAAGTTAAGTACCGAGCTGTGGCTACTAATTTAAGAACCATGTTCAGTTCAGTTCACTTCAGTTTATTTTATTTTCATTCATCATAAAATACATAAAAATACAAAGACACATACAAATGACATACATTTTATATGTACAACTACAAACTTAGAAAAACTTGTTTCAGTGCATGTGAATGGAGATCAACAAAAAGACCTTTAAAGTCTTTATGACATGTTAACCCTGGAAATATAAATATTACATGTACATTAAGAAGGACACAAACACAACCGCATGATCATAAAATAAGTAGATAACATTACAAAAGTAGCCTTCAAACAAATCAGTACAGTAGTAACATAGGAGGAAGAATACAAACTCATAAGATGATCTTTATATGCACGTTTAAAACCATTAAGGAATGGGATATTTTGAAGAAGGAGCAGTAAACTATTCCAAAGGATTGGAGCTTTAAAAAAGATAGTGTTTCTACAACTGTGTATAAGCATTTGTTTGTGTGGACCAAAGGATGGTGAAAATGACTGGAGTTTTGCGTATGATAATCATAGATACTATTATCTAACTTAAACCTGTCCACTGTTTTGTTGCACCCTATCGTTATTAGAAAATAACGATATGTAAATTTTTTTCTCTAATTGTAGAGGAGAAGAAACAAGAGTCTCTCCTTCGTGAATCGTACCCTTGCATGCTCAGTGCAAAGGAGAAGTTTAATATACCCTTTATTAGCTTTATAGCAGGTGTTTATAAAATATGCCTTTTTGACAAAAAAAAAACAAAAACAACCCAGCATTTCTGTTTAAGTTGTGTGTACTATTCAATCACAACAAACTGATCAGCAGTTTGTCGCTGTCCCTTTCAACATTTTTGGCAGCAACTGTTTAAAAATTAGTGTGCGGAGAATTAGGACACACAAACAAAAATCATGAAAAAATTGTTCTTTATTGTTTTTGGTTTGTCTTTATTCTTAAAGGGAAGATAAACCCCAAGAACAATGTGGATTGAGTGAAAGCAGCAACATTAGTAGAACACATCAGTGAAAGTTTGAAGAAAATCGGACAATCGATGCAAAAGTTATGAATTTTTAAAGTTTTGATGTTGGAACCGCTGGATGAGGAGACTACTAGAGGTTATGACGTATGAGTGGACAACAATACAAAGAAAATATAAAGAAAATTCTGCAAAAATCCATTTTTCATGAAAATTACAAATTCCATCAACTTGATATTGATATATGTTAAGGGTAGCAATTATTCCCCCTTCTTTCTGAAAGCGGTTGGTCCATTGTTTTTTCATAATTCTAGAAAAGTGAATTTTTGTTGAATTTCCTTTATATTTTCTTTGTATTGTTGTCCACTCATACGTCATATCCTCTAGTAGTCTCCTCATCCAGCGGTTCCAACACCAAAACTTTAAAAATTCATAACTTTTGCATCGATTGTCCGATTTTCCTCAAACTTTCACTGATGTGTTCTACTAATGTTGCTGCTTTCACTCAATCCACATTGTTCTTTGGGTTTACCTTCCCTTTAATTGTAGTTTTATCGCAAAACGAGCTAACTCCATTCTTATTAAGTTGAGATATTTGTGATTTAAGCTGCTAAAAAACAAAGAAAATATAAAGATACAGGATATTTTTATGCCTCCGCCACGAAGTGGTGCCGGAGGCATTATGTTTTCGGGTTGTCCGTCCGTCCGTCCGTCCGTCCTTCCGTCCGTCCTTCCGTCCGTCCGTAATGAATTTTGTGGACAAGGTAACTATCGAAACCTGTTGAGGTATCCTAATGAAACTTGGCATGTATGTGTATTAGGGGGTGAAGTTGTGCCTATCAACTTTTGGGTGCACATGCTCAAGGTCAAAGGTCAAAAGGTCAAGGTCAAATACATAAAATTTCACTATTTCCACCATATCTAGTGAATGCCTGAAGATATTTTCTTGAAACTTAGTGTATACATGTATTACCCAATTAAGATTCTCTGGTGAAAGTTTGGGTCATGAGGTCAAAGGTCAAAGGTCAAAAGGTCAGGGTCAAATACATAAAATTTCACTATTTCCACCATATCTAGTGAATGCCTGAAGGGATTTTCTTGAAACTTAGTGTATACATGTATTACCCAATTAAGATTCCCTGGTGAAAGTTTGGGTCATGAGGTCAAAGGTCAAAAGGTCAAGTAAAAATATTAAAACTTCTTTTTTTTCTCTGTACCTTGGAAAATTGTTCAAGGTATCTTCATGGAACATAGTATATACATGTACTGACTGGAAGTGATTATCTAGAGAATGTAGGGTTCATGGGGTCAAAGGTCAAGTGCAAGACTTCAAAATTTTACTATTACCCTCATATTTATGCAATGCCAGCAGGGTTATTTTTTTACACTTGGTGTATGCGTGTGTAACCTAATAGAAATTCTCTGGAAAGTTTTTTTTTTCTCTTTTTGCCTCAAAGGTCAAAAGGTCAAAGATCAAGTGAAAGTGCTGAACTAACTTTTTCCTCCATATCTCGGAAGTGGCTCAAGTTACCTTGAAACTTAATACATATTATGCATGTTCTACCTGAAAGTAATTATCTTATGAATTTTAGGGTCAAGGGCCAGATGAAAATGGAGACAATTTACTATTCAATTCAGAAATTGCACTTTTTCTCCACACCTGTACCTTGAAAATTACTCAATGCCTAAATGTATGAATGGGTCAAAGTCAAGTTAAAGTCCTTAAATCCCTAGATACATGCTCTCCTATTCATCCAATTAAACCTACGTCAAGGAAGGTGAACATTCAACACATTTGTGACAAACTTGTCATTCCAATATTTTGCCAATTTTGTGAAAATGTAATCACACAGTGTCCACATGTACTATCTAGACCTATTGGGAAAATCATGCATTATGGCGGAGGCATACCAGTCGCCAAAGCGACATTTCTAGTTGATAATATCTTGTAGAAGCTTCCTTTTCATGTCACAAGTGAGGTATCCTTATAGTATTACTGGAAAGATTTGATTTTGCTCTGTCTGATGATGGACTTTAAATACTTTCAAATGGGGCTTAGCTCATCAATTTTGAATTAAAACTTCATAGACCCCTATATGCATTTACAATTAGCCAAACACATCGTCTGAAAGACATTGTATTACCTGAAAGTTTCATACAGGATTTCAACAATTCCTCTGGAATTTAGCTTAAACCTGTTAAAATCAACACCCTCTTCTTAACTAGTCTCCATATCAAAAATGTATGGAAGAGTGACTACATGTACTGTAAAACTGTAGGCACATGGAACATCAAAGCCAGTGGAATGCTATGCATTGAATCGTACTATAGAACCTTCGTAAATTTGCACGAATTGGGAAGATATTCCACTCCTCTAAGACCTCTATCAGCTCCCTGGTTATTGGCATTTGTTGTACAAAATTGTAGGTTGTACCTATGCTTCTCTCAAGTTTGTCTATTTCTCATGCATGAGTTACAGAACCGGGAGCATTAGCCTGTAACTCACAGGCTAATGCTCCCGGTCACCTATCACCAGCACTTTAATTTAGCAGAGACAGTACCACTCACTGTATAAAGTAATACTCAGTTATAGTAGGTCTACACAAGTAGACTGTAATACTATGAAGTAGTTTCTTGTGGCTGCCAGACTTAAAATGCCACAAATAGAATAGAATGGGAGATACTGTACATCATGCTATACATGTATATCTAGCCTAACCAATCAGTACTAGAAATTAAAAGGGTTGTTTTGGCAAGCTCAGTATTTACTTTAACCTTTCCCCATACTGTACTGCTTTGAAATGTGGGAGAGACTGCTTTATGGGTAGGTTCTGTCTGTATCATGTTTGATTTTTCTTTTTTCTTAGTTTTGTTTTGTTTGTTTGTTTGTGTGTGTGTGTGTGTGTGTGTGTTTCCGTTTCCCAGCATAGTGATGTAGGCCTACATGGTGTATGTAAAAATTTCTCTCAAATTGGAAATTTGTGCTGGCTTTGTTTTTTCCTTCTAAAGCAATGACATTCTGGAATGCAATCAGCTCAATCCGTATGAATTGTCATCAATTTGTTGTACATGTATTCAATTACACAGAAGCAAGCAAGAATAAATTCAGAAAAGGGTTGCTCTTTTGACTAATATGGAAATGCATAGTCTAGTTGCTTGCCACAAATCTTTATTTGTAGAGCGTGAATTGTGTCTGTGAAACCTTTGGTCATACCAGGGTACATGTACACTTGTACCATGCTACAGAGATGACTTTCCCTGCTGGGCAAACAGTTATTATGATATGTATCGAAGTATGATTTGTCAAATCTGGTATACCTGACTGGTAGAACCCCTCTGCTGTCGTCTCCTACTAATAGTAAGATGCTTCTTGATTTTGTATTTTTAATCACCATTTTTTACATGCGCTTCCCACATTGAAGGCATTTTTCATTTTAAGCAAAGTGCAAATGTTAGATGTTAGACTTTGGAAAGATTTACACCTTGAAATGGAAATTCATGCTAAGTAAGAAACCTTTTTTTTTTTGGGGGGGGGGGGTCGGGGGTTGTGTATTGCGTTTGTATCCTGTTTGTTTGCTTGGCTTTTAAAACTTTGTATGTCTGTGCTGTTTTATGCTTATATCAGTGAATGAGGTCTGGGGTCATAGGAACCATGTGACAAGGGGCTTTTCTAAGTTTGATCATGGGATTGTTGTGATGGGTATCTGCATATTCTTCCTTTCATATTTTTTTTTTCCTCCTGTCACTGCAGGCATCTCGGGCAAATCGCAGGTCCTGTTTGCCCTCGTCTTCACCACCCGCTATCTGGACCTCCTCACCAGTTTCATCTCCATCTATAACACGTCCATGAAGATCATCTACCTGTTGTGTGCCTACGCCACCGTCTACATGATTTACGTCAAGTTCAAGGCGACGTACGACAGCAACCACGACACGTTCAGGATTGAATTCCTGGTGGTGCCTGTCGGTGGACTGGCATTCCTTGTCAATCACGACTTCTCCCCACTGGAGGTAAACTTTGCTGAAACTCCCCTTCGGTTGCCTGCACTGAGAGAATGATATAGTGACATACAATTTTGTAGATGTCATTCTGATAAAGGATTCGGCAGCTATGTGTGCATGTACATGTAGGCTTAAGTGGAATTCATAATCCAAAGCAGAGCCATATCCAAAGTGTTGCACTTAATTTCAGTGTATGCTTGCTGTAGGACACATATGTGCAAACTGTCCACGTATTGAATTTTGAGGAGGTAGCAAAACCAATAGCAAAATCAGAACTAGGAAACTTGAGTTTACAAACATGGTTTTAAAAAAAAAAGGTCTTCCCTTCCAGACTCATCAAATATCTTCTCTTTTTTTTATTTCAGAAAGATGAAAGACATGAACAATTGCATGCAGCAAACAGTAGCTCTCTGTAACTTTGAGAAATGATTTTTTTTTTCTTACAGTGTGTGAAAAATCTGAATTAAAATCAGAATACCAGGTAGATGATAATAGCCCAGTTGGCTATATTTATGATCAAACCACCAATTCTCTCCAAGTCACAAGTCTGTCTTCCATTTTGCATTTGCATTTCATATTGTAAATGTATATATTCACATTTGCTATTTCCCAGGGGGATTTTTTTTTTTTTTTTTTTTTTTTTTTTTTTGGGGGGGACATATTTTGTGCAACTGTGCTGTGTATACATGTCTTCTCGAATGGGGGGGGGGGGGGGGGGGAAACGAGAGAAAGAAAAGGCGAGTCAGTCTGAATGATTATAAGAGATTGCATAATTACATTTTTGCAATGCATTTGTCAAAAACATATCAAATGTCATATTCTATGAGCTTACAGATTGTTGTGTGTCATGATATAACCTATTCTCCTTCCTGTCAGATCCTATGGACCTTCTCCATCTACCTTGAGTCGGTGGCCATCCTACCGCAGCTCTTTATGATCAGCAAGACGGGGGAGGCAGAGACTATCACCAGCCATTACCTCTTCTGCCTAGGAGCCTACCGGGCCCTCTACATTGTCAACTGGGTCTACCGCTACTACGCTGAGGGCTTCTTCGATCTCATCGCCATCGTGGCGGGCTGCGTTCAGACAATACTTTACTGCGACTTCTTCTACTTGTACATCACTAAAGGTGAGTGTTGACGCTGTCTTGAGTGCAATTCTGGGGCTGCTTTTCAGTGAATGAAAGGGAAGAGATTCAAACTTTCACTAATCACTGTTGCCATAGCAATAGCCAATCAGCTTCCAGTGATAAGGTAATGCACTCAAAGTGCATTGAAATTTTCAAAATTAGATATGACCAGGATTATGTGCAAAATAATGTGAGAATACCAAGGAAGCAGCATCTACCAGAAGGTTTTCAGTGGGGAGTTTTTCCTCATGTCACTGACATGACATTAAAAATGTGATCTGAAGACTCTTTCCACAAAGGCCCGAATTCACGAAGGTGGTACAAACAAAACCATGGTTTAAACCATGGACAAAAACCATGGAGTGCCAGGTGTCGCACGGAATAGTTCGTCACGAAATTGGTCATTTCGTCGATAAAATGACAGGTTTCGTTAATGAAATTATCATTCCGTGGACGAAATGTTCATTTAGTTACAAAATGTTGTCATTTTGTTACAAAATAATAATTTCATCGACGAAATGACTGATTTCGTGACGAAATATTCCATGCGACACTTGGCACTCCATGGTTTTTGTCCATGGTTTAAACCATGGTTTCATTTGTACCATCTTCGTGAATTCGGACCAAAATGTCAAGATTGTGCGTTCTTCAACTATGCAATTTTTCATCTTGTGTGTGGTTGACCTCTGCAAGGTTGGCTTCTTGAAACTGCCTTGATTTTGATGTTTGAATGCTGGCAGCCATGACATGGAGATTCTCGTTAGGCCAAAACATATTTTTCAGAAGGGCTCAATATTCATCTTCCACTATTTGGAATTTGCTTGCAATGTATCGATTTGCCAGGATGAGTTGTTTAAGATCAAAGGGGTAAAATAATTTTGATCGTATGCATATGCCTTTTTATTCATGAAGAGCCGTCCCTGTTCAGCAGTGGGTAGGTGGAACACAGTGTGATGATGGATTGTGCCCTTAGCTTTCATATTTTCCAACAATCTGCATGCAATTCACTCTAGCATGGAAGATCGGTTGATACTGCTGTGGCCCAATATGTTTATTACTGATCCTTAATTGATTGCAGAAAATCTTGACAAATCGTAATCAGGTATGCTCTGAAAGTTCTTCCGCCCTACCTTCTAGGTTAATATTTCACAGTTTTGTTGTTACCCAACTGAAATTGTGTTATTATGGCATTCTTTGTCACATTTCTTATTCCAAAGCCTACGTTTTAGAGCAAAAATCGACAGTTCTGCAGGCGTATGAGAACTATTTGTTCCCTTTAATGTCCTATTTTCTCTGTATATTCCCTCTTTTTGTATATAAACTGTACATCTCTCCCTCTCATTCCCTCACCCTCCAACTTTCCCTGTCTTTTCTCCCACAGTTATGTATGGTCAGAAGCTGTCGTTACCAGCGTAAGGGTGCCACTGTCCCCGAGCTGTAGATTAAAAAGAAAATCTGGCGGAGCAGACAGCCACACCTTCCTGGGTTGCACTTGCCACATCACTCCTGATGTATGGAGGGTCTGCAGAGCCAGCTTGTATAGATTACACATTTTTTCTCTTGCTTGCTATATTTTTTGTTTTTGTTTTCCACATTTGAAATAATGTACCCCCTTTTTTGGTTTCCGTACATAAGAATATTGTTCTGTACTTGTTGTATAGCATTTGTTTTGTGTACTTCTTCTTCAGCTTGCATCAATATGCGTAACTGTTGAATGCACAAAGATGTTTGTTGTGAGGAAGAAAAAATTGTGATTTTGAGAATGAGGAGACAGAAGTTTTTGGTTATCCTAGGTAGGTGTAGGAAAAAGCTTGTTATTTAAAAGTCTGCTTTTCATCATACTGTAAATGTTCATGCGTCCGTTCCATTTCCTTAGTCAGTGGAGTGAGGATGTTGTACAGATGTACATACTGGCAACAAATACTTGATGTGAAACATTTAGATCCATCTATTTTTCATCTAACGAAGACATGTGCTGTGAAGATCAGTTCGTTTGTTCCAGGAGCAGAGATTGTCCTGGTAGCATGATGTGCATACATACATGCATTGTAGAGTTACGCGTGTCATTCGTATGTCTCTAGAGGCTTGTCAAGTAGACTGTCAGTGATAAATAGCTACAAGTCAGTTCGTAGCTAGCTGTTAGTCAGCGCCGATGCCCCAATATCGAAGGAAACATTTTGTAAGCTGTATCTTCAGTTTATCACAAACCATGCCTCATATTTTCGTGATTAGTTGTAAACTCTTCAACAGGTAATTTACAATATTTGTTTGTTTGTTTTTTCGCCTTTATAGTGATTTTTGTAGATAATGGTCTTTCTTGATTCTTGTTTCTTCAATTTTGGACAGTGTAAAACTTGAACAAACATCAGGGTATCCTCTCGATCCTGTGATGATAAAGCAGTAAGATGGAATTTTATATTCTCAATAAAAAGATAAACACTGAATGCTTACTTTGAGATCATTTTTTAAGCAACTTGAAAATGGCGGGTTACTTGAGATGTAGGTCAGTCAAGGATGTGATGCAAGTTCAAATTGTACAGTTGTTAACTCCAGAGCATCACATGTCCAGTGCTACACAACCATTGAAACTGAGATAAGGGGCGCTGGCGCAAAATGTAGAATCAGTGAGAAAAGTATATTCCCAGCTAACAAAGGTAATCCAAACACTTGAGACATACATGGTATAACACTGTATTTACAACAGTAGAGAGCTATTACACAATACAAGACATCAGAGAGAGAGAGAGAGAGAGAGAGAGAAAGAAGAGGAAGTTACACTCTGTTTCAGTTTATAGTAGCATGATGCAAAGGAGGAATCTAGTCAAATATATTTAGGCTGATATTGGTTGTACTAGGAAACATTTGTGATGGTACACATACCCGTGCACAGAGCTACTGTAAAACCAGAAATTTCCGTGTGCATTTCAGCTTTGCGAATTTTGCGAGAGCCAAGATTCGTGAAATTAAAATGCATGTGAAAGTTTTTGTCTACACTAAAATGGCCAGCAGAAATTTGTGAAAATTTCATGCTGTGAATAAGGCCATCGGCTCAAATTTGCAAAAATGTAATAGTGCAAATATTTCTTGCATTGCAGCATGTTATGACAATCAGTGACAGTGAACCGTGCATAAAGTTGACTCCTTGGCACTGAAAAATGGCCTTTGCTGTAATTGTCCCTTATGTTGAGTATTGATTCCAATTGAATTGTGCTCTCCTGTGAACCCTCGACTTGGTCAGGTTTTCGTTATTTCGTAATCTGACTGTGTCTGCATTCAAAGCTTGTTTGTGTTCAAGCAATTGCCTCATTCAGGTCATCATGTTTCATCACGGCCCTGGCCAACTTTCTACGGTCATTTTTCTGAAGCAAGACATCCTCACAATATTGTTGATAAGAGTGTATATAGTTGTAGCTATTAAAGTATCAGAACCAGTATACACATATAATGTGCAACGTCTCTTTTAACCTCGCCAAACAAATAAATTTGTCGTCTGTACCTTCTCTAAATATGCATTTATTTTGTATGTGTGTACTACACTTGTATGTTATTTTCTGAGATGACAAATTTCAAGGTATCTTTTTTGTTGTTGTTGATATCACACAAGAAGATTAAATGTTTGCTATTCATCTTGAGTGCCTTTCACACTCTGAATTTATTGAGGTTTAGCACTTCAATTAATTTTCGCATGTCAGTGCTCCTCTTACCGAAAGTACATGTATTGGTCATTTTGTACTTCAAAGAAACTAAAAGCTGAAGTGAGTAAATTGCATACATGTACATGTATAATAAAACTGAAGTGTAATCCTCTTGGGAAGTTTGGCTTTTGGAAGAACTTGAAATTGAAGCAATTTTCATAGGTGATTAAAGCAGTCACTGCAGTGAATCTGCACGCAATAGATGAGAAAGAATAAAAAGAAAAATGAATTCCAGCATAAAGGTAAAAAGTTCGTGATATAAAGAGACTGTCATTTGTCTTATACAAAAATGATTTGTAGCAAGAGATGGTGACCTATAAATGTATATTGTCTTTTGACATTTGAACCACGCGGCTACCGCTCGCGACAAACGTTTGACTAATGGTGTGTTCACACACACATTGTGTATGCATTTACGAAGAAGTCATCTCATATTTATAGGTAAAGTGATGGTGAAGTGTAGACTGCTGTGATAGCCTGTATGAATTTATGGACCATGATCAGAATTTTATTTTGAACTCCAGCAAAAATGTGTTAGTAATTTTTTCTGCAAGAAGTTCAACAAATGATCCATGTCAGGTAAATTGATTGTTGATATTCATACACTGTACGTATATCTTTGTAATTCCTACTGATTTTTTTTTTCCTGTTAACCATCAATTTTTATATAAATTTTTACCATTCTGGAAAAGTTGAGAATATAGGTAGAATCTTGTTCCTGTATGAATGTTGCACAAGGACAAGTGTAAATATGACACAAAGTTCTTTATGTGCATGTTTTCGGCTAGCTAGGTAGTGCCAAGTGGCGTTGCATCCAAAGTTTTCCAGCCAAAATCCTCCTTTTCATGTCCACATGATGACATGGCTGTTTTCAAGACGTATTAAAATCATGTGATGGGGAGACGTGACCTAGTTCTGACAATGGAGTTTCATGTGTTCACTTGTCTGTGTCTATTCGTAAAGAAAGGTTCAGCATCAAGACGCGCCGTTCCTGTTGAACGCATTCCTGGAAATGAAAGCCGAGAATTTGATTCCTTTATCGTGCGGTAAATGGACTTTCCTTGTCCACATTTACATTTGTATCATGTAGAAATTAATTGACAGTACAAGTCGGTAACTGTGGACACCTTCATCTGCCATCCTATTACAATATACAACAATCACAAAAGATCATGTTATAAAGAGAAGCAGTTATTGTTCAACATAACAAAATATTTCCCCTTTTAATTGAACAAGGTGTAAATGACTGATGTTTTATCGGATATTTGCCTTGGAAGGCAAATTACATCTTTGCATCTATTCTGAGATTTACCAACAACAAAGCTGGCTTGTGCGTTCTCTTCATGAAGAAAGTCATTCGTACATGTTCTTCAACAGCTACAGAACACGTACTATACAATACTATACAAATTCAGTATTTCGTCCTCACATTGACAATAACATGTCTTTATTGTTTACATATTTATGTACTGCTGTGAAATTCATTACATCATCTGTGCACTTCAGAAATGCACAATGTTTTAATACCTGTGTGTGAAAGGAGAGCATGAGAAGTGGATACATGTACTGTATCAGAATATGGATATGCAACATTATAGTTCTGGAAATTCCCAGAAAATGTGAGCATCTGTCATGTGATTTCAAATCACCAACACATTCATACTTAGTACATTGGAACATCTTACACATATGTTTTGTGCAGATAGCTCACAGATAGGCGAATTAGTAATGAAAATGCATGTGATTCAAACTCGTGACATTTGTAATGCTGTATGTTTTGATGAGTTATTGAGTAGCGGATGCATAATGATGTATGGATGGTGTAGTTGAAAGAATATGAATACAGTGGAAACTCAGTACAACGAGATCCCTGAGACTAAGACGATTTGTTTTTGTTTGTTTTTTTTTAATGCAAGATATTTTGTTATATCAGTAGTCAATAAACAATACAAAACAAAGGACATAAATTCATTGGGGCCGAAGAAATTAGTTTGCTGTATCAGGTATTTTGTTATATCAGATCTCTTTATATCGATTTTCCACTGTATGTAGGTACCTACCTTATCATCTCTCTCATGAAAAGAAGGACGCTAACATTAGACAATGCCAATTCTCTGAAAATCCGCGCCAAAAATCCAGACCTGGTTTCACTCTCGCGGGTGTTTGCAGGTTTTATTAACCAAGTTAATATGTTGTTATGATGTTAGTGCTGTTCTTGAATATGGAGAAACCGGTTTCAGGTCATTAAATGTTCGTACATTTGCTTTTCAGAATTAAAGAGGAAATCCAACCCCTCCCCCCCCCTCCCCCCCCCCCCCTTAAAAAAAATTAAAAACTTAAGAAGAAAGAGAAAAAACCTACAGAACGTCCCAAAAATGTCAAAAATTGGATAAGAAATAAGGAAGTTATGACATTTTGAAATTTCACATTCCTTCAGAAAGTATTTCTTGATCAGTCCTATATGAATATTCAAATGAGTGAGCTGATGATGTCATGCCAACACAATTTTTCATGTGTTGCATATGGGATTCGGAAGAATTATATTTGTAGCTAATACAGGTGAAAGCATATTCCCACACCAAAATATATCAGTTAACATTATTTTGTTCTCTTTTATTATGGGTAGATATAAGACATGTTTTATATTCATACAGCTGAAATATGAGATTCATGTCTGAAGGCCATACGAAATGAATAAGCAATTGTGAGATTAACTTGCTGATTTGAATATTCATAACGACTGATCAAGAAGTGTTTTCCGAAAAATTTGGAGTTTTCACAATGTCACAACTTCCTTATATCTTAACCGATTTTGACATTTTTTGCACTGTTCTGCAGGGATTTTTTTCCTCTTTCTTGTGAAATTGATAAAATTTTGGAGTGGATAAACCGTCTAGTACGTCTTTCTGACTTATGCCCAGTCTATATTGCTGTCCACATACTGCATCAGTAATTAAAAATAAACAAACAAAACAAAACAACAAAGATGCAGATGTCCTTGATCTATACCTCTGAAAACATTTTACTGTCTTAGACCAGCCCCTATGGTCGAAAAAAAAACCCACTTCGACGCCGGGTTCGACACATCCATTTTCCTATCTTTCTATCACTGTAATGGGCTTGTGGAAGAGATGGTTATATTGGGCAAAATGGGGAGGAAGTTAAGGACGGATAGATAATAGGATACATTAATTAATGTGATGAATGAGAGGGTGAGAACGAATGAGTACAAGATGCGACCTGTAGCCGACATGAAGCGTTTATACAGGATGCGTGGCAGACTTACGCGCTGACTCGACATCAAGGTGTGAATGAATGTGTGAGCAGCACATACCTAAGCGATTCTTGAGAATCTCTTCTGGTGGGTACGTGTGTTTAAGAGTGAGAAGGCCTTTGAAATGCGTATTTATTATGGTCGGCCTACGTATACAGAAAATGCATTATGACACTATAATAAGGCCTATGTGTGATGTGACTTGAATATGATGGTAGATTTTTACTTCCGCTATACAGCATGTCATTAAGAGTGGACTCTTGATTGTGATATTGGTTCCCACTGACTTGCCAAGTGTACGATGTCAGTCTCATCCAGTCTTTTCAGTGGAAGATCCAGGGAGGACCGCACCGCGCGCA
Organism: Diadema setosum; assembly: GCA_033980235.1. Lineage (NCBI taxonomy): Eukaryota > Metazoa > Echinodermata > Echinoidea > Diadematoida > Diadematidae > Diadema > Diadema setosum. Next base: position 15,467,481 of record CM067064.1, read on the forward strand.
CGCCCCGCCCCCTGTTTTTCTGTTAAAACTAAAGAAATAAAAAGGAAAAATGAGGGAGCGGTGCATGCGCTCCCTTTAATTTTGTAAACGCTTTACGGAATTCCTGGATTTGCCCCTGCATAATTTTGGTTCGTATTGAATCGTTGAAAGAGTTTTATGGTTCCCTCCCCGTCGGATCCTATTTCATAGAGTATTTTGGAATGTGATTACGTTTATGTATGACTTATAAGTCATATTCGCTAATAATAGAGAGTCCAGATTCAATTGCAATAACTTTATGCTCACACCTGATTGGTTCTTATCTGCCTGTCACCATGCAATTGATGGTGATTGGTTGCAACTTGCAATCATTGCCAACGGTACTAAACTGCCCCAACCAATGCCAACAGCGAAGTTTTGCGTCTGATCGCCGTCATTGCTTGGACTGCCTATATATCCATGGCTCCCCGCCCCCACCCCACCCCACGCCTTCTCACTCAGCAATGATCAAAATGGAAGCAAATTTTATAACCTATCGTGGCAACGCCATGCAGTCCCATTCTTTTAATATGTTTTCTTGATCCTTTAGCCATGTTATAGAGCAATGGGTATGGTCATTCAAACAATTTAGAGGCGTGACCTGTCTGTTCCAAAATGTTTTTGTTTGTTGTTGTTGTTGTTTTTAATGCAGTCATCATATATTGATTTGGTTTGAGTGGGTAAAACCAGCTATGCGATTTGGGATAATTGAGGTAGGCCTATAACTGTATATGCAACTGGTACTTATCCGGCCCTGTTTCCCCGTACTACGGAGCTAAAAAACAAAACAAAACAAAAGAAAACAAATCCTAAACTTAACTGAACAAACAAACGAACAAACCCTGATTCCTTTGCCTCATCTTTTATGCTTTACATTATATAAAGTGATGTAGTATATTAATTATGAATATATACTCTGTGCTATCATAATAATTTTCTTTTATGCCTTCCTCCCCTTCTGGTCGTCCTTTTTGTTTCAATCATTAATTTTGACTGTCTCGTTCTCCTCCGCGCATACAGTAGCCTTTTGTCAAGGCCCTCTCGCTGTAACGGACGTGCGAACGGACGAGCGAAGCGAGTCCATCCGCTGGGCTCGCTACACCATACAGCGAGAGGGCCTTGACAAAAGGCTACGCATACAGATGCAATCGAGTCTCTTAGAGGACAAGCCTACAGTTCATAACATGCGGATTGAGTGAATGCAGCATTTAAAGGGTGTGTACAGTTCTGGTCGGGGTGAGGATTCAGCTTTTAACGTTTTGCGAGATATTCAGAAACCACTCTATGAGATGTCAAAGAGCATGCAATTCTAAGGGGTATCAAAAGTTTATTTGATGAAAATCGGTTTTGAAATGTCTGAGATATCCAAAAACAAGGTGAAACAAAGATATCCTAATAAAGTTGGGGCATGTCGCCTTTTATTATTATCACTTTTGGGGATATCTCAGCCATTTGAAAACCAATTTTCATCAAATAAACGTTGAATCCTTCTTAAAATCACATGCTCTTTCATATTTCATACGATGTTTCTCATTATCTCACTTAGGAATGTTCAAAACATGAATCCCCACCTCAACCACTATTGTACAGTCCCTTTAAAGTAGAACACATCAGTGAAAGTTTGGGGAAAACCGGAAAATCCGTTCAAAAGTTATGAAATTTCAAGTATATTCGCAGTTACTGCTGGATAGGAAAACTACATGTAGAACGATAAAAGGAAAGTAAAGAGAATTTCAGAAAATTTTATTTTTTGAAAAAAAAGTGCACATTTCCTCGACTTGTCACTGACGTATGTTAAGGGTAATATTTATTCCCCCTGCCTTCTGAAAGAGGCAAGTCAAGTGTTCTTTTATACCAGAAAGTGAAAATATGTTAATTTTCTTCATATCTTCTTTATATCGTTCTACACATGTGACATCACAATCTGTTGTAGTCTTCTTATCCAGCAATGACTGAGCAGAAATTTTAAAAAGTCATATAACTTTTGAAAAGATTGTCCGATTTTCCTCAAACTCTCACGTATGTGTTCTTCTGATATTGCTGCATTCACTCAATCCAAGGTGAACATGTCCTTAAAAGAATTACTGGTTGAGATGAAGATTTAGTTTTTAACTTTTTGCGAGATAGTTAGAAACCTCTTTGTGAAATGTTAAAGAGCATACAATCTTAAAAGGAATTCAAAGTGTATTTGATGAAAATCGGTTTTGAAATGACAAAAACAAGGTATAAACAAATCGATTGTAATATGTGGTGGGTCCCACCTTTTACTAGGATCGCTTTCTTTTGGATATATCTCAGTCATTTCAAAACCGAATTTCATCTAATGAACTTTGAAATCCTCTTATAATTATGCCCTTTCACATTTCATTACAGATTTCTCCATCCTGCCAATGTTCTCATTATCTCACAAATAACAGTTGGAAACCTGAATCCTTATCTCAACCAAAATTATACTATCCCTTTAAAACCTCTCATTAGCATATAAAGGATACAACTGTGTGGAAATCGAAAGGCAGAACAATTTATCTTTCTTTTTATACCCTATGATATCGTATATACAATCAAACACCTCTTCGTGTTTTGTTTCTATTGAGCTAATATTTGGCGCTCCTTGGGAGAAACTTGGCATTACGTTATTGGCCGATATCGCGTCGATTCGTTTTGATTGTGTGCTCATCAAACAAGATCCATGGCTTGGGATAGCAGAAGGAATATGTTAGTCTTTGGCCAAGGCTTTTAAGATCTTCTTACAAAAGAGTGCTTTATTTGAGATTGAGTTTATATTTTGGCAGCGACATGACCACCAGCTTTTCTGCAATTTTATTCTGAACTGTCATGGGGTGGGTTTTTTTTTTCTCTCTCTCTCTCTCTCTCTCCTTCTCTCTCTCTTTTAACACTGATTCACGGAAACGCGCATGCGTGAATGACTTTCGAAATTTCACGACTGGTATTCTCAATGATCTAAATCCAATGTTCATTTTTCTGTTTAGTTTATGCTGTTAATTGTTTTGAGAGCCAATCAACTGTAGAATATATGGAACGGGGTTTCCTGATAAAATTTGGCCTAATTGTTGTGACGATGTATTATCAACATAATATTGCATCGGAAATGCAATACGCACGGTTATTATACACGATTTACATGTACATTGAATCTCGTGGAGCAGGTATAGGAATTGGGTATGAGGTCCAATACGTATATATACGCATTTGTTATCAGTTAACTTTGCCGTATTAGCTTTTGGGTTAACGTCTGGTAGATGGATAACAAGCAAATCAATGTCGGATCGAAGTTCGTGGTCTTTTATTACATTTACCCCGAAGTGACCCCAACTTGAAGAAGCTAGTTAACGATGAAAACGTACACGCCTCTTTTCCCTGTGTGGTAGCCGGATCAGGAAAATCTCCTAGAAATCCCCTCACGGCTCAGTCAGCTCCATGATCCAGGCGTTCACTTCTTCTGTAACACACGTCTCTCAGGATACAAACAGGGTGAGTTAAAACAGTTCAGACTATGATGATAATTGTTGTGTGCAAGCACATTTCTCTCCCCTATAAAGTTACTCAAGTTCTAGCTGTTCTATGCCGACGTTTACTGTACGTGGTTGAATGTATTATCTGAAAAAGCGAGTTCATAATATTGTTCCAGTGAGTATCATAAAAGGTACCTTTGACGATCCATGGAGCTAGCTCCATTGTCGGACGTGGTTCATTTTGTGCTCTGCGTTGAGGCACGGTGTTTAGCAACTTAGCAGGGCACCTCCTCCCTGAACCTTGTCATGGAGGAAATCTTTCGCATACTAGTAGTCTTTCGGTCAAGGCAGCAGCCCTCGCTGCCCCTCCCAATGTTTACTGAAATGGTGCAGAGCAAATTCCGTTGCACATAATCATAATAGTGTACACACATTCAAGTGCACACATGTCATTGTCTGCTGGATTTTTCACAACCACCTCACAATACACGTAGGTTACAACTCAGATTGTACAATAGTGCAGACGAGCGTGTACTAGTAGTATTATATGACTGTGTTCTGGGTGGCTCTTTCTTTCTGTACCGGGTGTTCGAAAAATACGTTTATATAGATAGGGTTAAGGCGCGTTGATGTTAACCGTGACATACGACCGTACACCAAGAACAAGAACGTGTCGATCGAAGGGCGGCGTTAGCAATGTGCAAACAGGTGGCATATAACAAGCACAAGAGGAATAAATAGATGGAAGAGAAATACTTGAAAGACTTATATGCCAAGAAGGAACCGATCGCCCCTTTTATATAATCCTGCAATGTGAATACATATGTATTTTGCAAGGGCATTACGGTCGTGAATAAACAAAAATATACCCATAATAGATACGATACACATTCATTCAGACACACACACACACACACACACACACACACACACACACTAATATATGCCCCTATGTCCTACATAACATTTAGGTACTCCAATACGTATATAATATATTTAAATGTTAAAGGCTAGAAAGAAAGAAAAAAAAAAGATATGTTTATAATGCAGATATTGTCCTGCATGATAATGAATGTTCTGACATCGACATACGCGATCACTATAATGTGCACTCCCTCGATCTCTCACGCAGACCTGAAAATGCAGCTCTCTTCAGTTTTGGTGTCTCATCTCCTGCTTGTCGTGAATCTACTTCATCATGCACAAGGCGAAATGAAACCGACTAAATTTGCCAAAGGTTTGTACTATCACATTATATGATATTGTTATCATTATGAATATATGTATATATATATATATATATATATATATATATATATATATATATATGTATATATATATATATATATATATATATATATATATATATATATATATGTATATATATATATATATATATATATATGTATATATATATATGTATATATATATATATATGTATATATATATATATACATATATATATATATATATATATATATATATATATATATACATATATTCATAATGATAATATATATATATAATTATCCAAAAACCTATGTAAAAGTTTGGAGCCAACTTTAAGTTTGGGACCTAATTGTTTTTGGATTTTGCAGCCATTTCCAAACTGATTTTAATTTGATAAACTTCGAATTCTAGAACTGTATGCTCTTTCTCATTATCTCACAAAAAAGTTAAAAATCTGAAGCCCCTTTTCAACCAAAGTTTATATCATCCCTTTAAAGCCATTCTTATTATCAATCGCCAGACTGACCTTTATTATTCAGGTTATGATTAGCCTAATATGATAACCGGGCGATGTGCTGTATCATGTATTAGTTATCCAATTATCAATAGTTTATAATGTTTGGAGTCATCTATTTCATTTTAAGGATTGGATGTTGATAAATTGGGCAAGCTTAAGCCACACCCTGTGTACTGCCCTACGAAAGTGTCAAATCGTCATCATGGAGAGAAAATACAGAATGCACAAAACGTTTGATTACATGTGCAGTTATATAAGTCAAACAGTCAGTCGCATATCATTCTTAAAGAAGTTGAATCTTCCAGCGTACTCGGGTGAACTCTAGAACATGTTCGTTCCTCTTTTTCTCCGAAAGAGTTTTCATAAAAGTAGGGGTAATATTAATCGAATCCCAGTTGTTGGTCCCAGTCTTACTGTCTTCTCCATTGACCAATATTATTGGTGCTGTGACGTCCCAGCCCTAAATTAATTTCTTAATCCCCATCTCAAATTCCACGTCCGTAAACCCTTGTTTCAAATAAACTTAAATCCAAAAGTTAGTTCTAATCGAATTGATATTATCTTCTACAGTTGTTCTAGTAGGAAATTAAACCCACATGTGAGTGATAGAATTAAGTTTGTTACTCTGTCCATTTATGTGTTCATAGAAATCTTTAAGCGCTTCTTATTATCATAGATCATAATACACTATGACAAATGTCGATATGTTGAGAAAGTGATGTTATCACAAACTTTCGTATAGAGTGAACGCAAGAAAGTGCAGAGTTTCGAAATTTCAGCATCCTCTTCTCAAATTACTGGATCATTACACTGATTCAAATGACACTGACTTGTTAAAAATAAGTCATAAAACTGTGCAATATTGAACGTGCGAGTGATTGATAACGCCTGGTTGTCATTAATCAAAACTTATCAGACAATCTCGGCAATCTTTGTACATGTATTCATTATGAATATAGCCTTCACCGAATCAGTTGTACTGATATTGCTTGTGGAGTGTCGAAAATATAAAGCAAAATGGAACGATTCTTTGATGTATGGTATCGAGCTGAAATAAAAATAAGATTCATCTGATTGCTCTTTCAGAGGTGGTTTGCGAAGGATGCCATGCAGTTATAGCAGGTATGAACATGGATGGAGCTGTTCTTTGTATTTATTTCATTCTCTCTCTCTCCCTCTCTCTCTCTCTCTCTCTCTCCTTGCCATGGCATTGTCAAATAATACTTCGTAAGCAGTTGTTAATGTCCGTGAACTACGCAAAGATATTTTAATCAACCAACAAATTTCTTCATTGACTCTATTCTAATTTCTATGTTTATCTTGGTGTCCTTTATTCGTTAGTGTCGTAATTATGAGATAATGCGCTTTTGCAAGATTGTTTTTCGGACAATCGGACGTCACATTCAAGGTGGCTTCGATCCGAGATAAGTATGAAATACACTCAGGGTTATCTGCAGATCTGGTTTGGATAACTCCGAAGAAGAATCGTAACTACAAATCGAAGTCGATCATACGCCATGATTTTAGATTGACCGTCCATATAAGTCCATATAATTAGATTGACCGCCCATAATTTAGATTGACCGTCCATATAAATCCATATAATAGTGATTGATCATAAAGTAACCACAGTGCCCTTGATACAAAAGGATTCATACAAGAGACAAAAGAGTCATAGTGATTGTGTGCTTATGTGTGTTTATGTTTAATTTATTATTAGCGTAATCTCGATTGACCGCATGTGCAGAGAGTCTTGTCAAGTCTTTTATAACTCCGCTTTATACGTCGGAGTTGATGATTACAACTGCTTTTGTATACGACCTTACACTTCAAACTTTACTGGAGTTGTTGCCAGTGAGTGTTTAATTTTGTATTTGCTTCCAGAGGCGAATAAGATCCTGGGTAAGGGGAAAAGGACCGACAAAGTGGTCAAGAACACGATGAAGGCCGTGTGTAATGTCCAGAGACTGAATTCGTATGAGTTCAGTCCGCCCAACATGAACAAGGTCTGCGACTATTGGACAAGTGAGTATTACCGTGTGATTTTGATGATTAATGGATGAAAATCAATATGGCGGTATCAAGCATATTATTTTGTAGTAATGTACACGATGAATCATAATGTGAATCATAACAGTTACTACAATGGTAGTGGCAATAATGATACCATGAATATAGTCAGTCAACAGGGGCGGGTCCAGGAATTCCGTAAAGGGGGGGGGGGGGAGAGCACCTTTAAAAAATTAAAGGGGGTGCACGCGCCCCCTCCATTTTTTCTTTTTATATCTTTTGTTTTAACAAAAAAAAAAAAAAAAATGGGGGCGGTGCGCCCGGTCCGCCCCCTCTGGACCCGCCACTGGTCAATAATGATAACATTAAAAGCAATTTACAATTTCCCCGTACATGTATACAATTCATGAACTAGTGATTAAAAAAACAAACAAACAAACAAACAGAGCAGTGATTTTCTCATCATGCTTGCTTATACGAACATTATGAACATTATTACATATTCATATTCTCATATCATTTGCGATTATTGTTTTTATATACTTATCCTGTATGCATGTGTTCATCATTGTCACCTATAATTGCTGTTCGCATGAATGATCCTTTTTTTCGCTGCAACTGATCGACAGATTGCCATACATCGACGCAAAAAGATACACCGCGAACATTCAGTGTTTTAGGTACACAATGTAGTGGCCATGATACAATCGCATATTATTATGGCTGTGTATATAATTCTTGTTATTTTTCAAACAATCTCTTCTTCCAACCCAGGAAAACAGAGATCGAGAGAGAGAGATCGAGAGAGAGAGAGAGATCGAGAGAGATAAATAATATCAAGAAGAGAGTGTATACAAAACAGAGTAAAACATGAACAAAAACCAAATTCCAAAATGATAATGTGTTAAATGATACATGGTGTGCCGGTAAAAAAGCTTAAAACCCATTCGCCTCTCTTCGCATCGATCCCCTGCTATCTATAACTAATATTGAATTAGTGTCACGTCCTTTCTCCCTCTGCTTCTATTCCGAAGCTATCTTGTATTGTGCATGATATTGGTGAAATTGGACGCTACTTCGACTATTTATCCATCTACACACACACACACACACACACACACACACACACATGCACAAACGCACACACAAAACACACACACACATCCACACAAATACACACATGTGTGTACATAATTATAATATAAAATGATGTGTGTGTGTGCGTTCCTATGATATAGGGCCCAATTAAAGAGAGATAATAGATATTGTATCTTTCACATGCTGTTCGCGTCTAACAGCTACACATACACTTCAAAATCATATTGAAAATCGCCACGATGAAATAAAACCGCGTAGACCCACTATCAAAACTGTTTTGTTTTTGATTGTTTGTTGGTTGCTTTTTTTTTTCCTGCGGCATTATCTGTCCTTTGCTTCTTCTGTCCAGCCAACTACATGTCGGAGATCACGTCAGCCCTGACCAACGGTCTACCCGAGGAGGAACAGGAGATCGAGCTGTGCTTCGTGACCACCGACATCTGTAAAGGAGTCGATCGATCCAAGTTTAGGATCAACAAGTATCAAGGACCGGTGAGTTCAGAATCGATTATAAGCTAAGAATGAATACACAGTACAAATTCACATCATCGACGTTATTTTTTTCCTCTCAATAATCACCTTTGAATAGTTATCATTTATTTTATTTCCTTTTTTAGAATCCAGAATTCACTGTTACTGAAAACAACGAAAAAAGTTATTAACTTTTATCCTATGTTGACTTTTTTCCCCGACTTTTCAGACCCAGAGCATTGTAGCATTTAGTCCCTTATAGCAACTCATTAAGATATAATCATTCATTTATCAAAAAGTCATTCGTTTATCAATTTGTCTAAAAAGCCCTGCAATTTAGCACCATGTCCGATCCCAAGCGGAAATAAATTGTATATCGCTATCCATTCTTTCAAGAAGTTATCCAGTAAATGTCGGCTGAAGATGGTGCTTTTTATAAAGTTATTGCAAAATTAAGAGTTCAGTCTATCCCTTGTTAGATTAACCTGTCAGAAATGAAAGTTACGGTTCAGCTTTGATTGTTTTTGTTGAATGCGGGTAGGGGGGACTTCCGGTCGCAAAGCTACAGGCGAAAATATGAATACTGTAAACTTTGTAAGGGGTGCACTCACTGACGAGAAAAGTCATTTTTTACGATGATTTCATTACGCTAATCCATTTTTACAATTCATATAGTGCGTATATAGGTGGGGACAAATGAAATATTTCGTAAACAAAACATAAGAAGGGTCACCTTTTTTTCAATTATGCTGTATGAGCTTATTGCTAAATATATTCATTTTGTTAATTTATCTTTAACATCTCTATTTGTTTTACTTCTTGTTCAGAGCAAGAGGAAAATACAAGCTGCAGTAAAGGCGGCGAAGGGTGAAACGGACTCCATCGCGCAGGACGGGGAGGAGGAAGAGGAGAAAGCTGACGACGACGTCACAACCACGGAACCAACGCCGACGCGGACCGAACAGGAAGAAAAGGAAGATGAACCAAAGAAGGAGGGAAAGAAAGAAGAGAAACAAAAGAAGAAGAAAGGCTCGAAGAAAGGAAAGAAAGCAAAAGACTCTAAGGATGAACTTTGATGATCATCGAAACACCTTTTACTTATCTGGATATCGAGACAAATTCCGTAAATGAAAATACAAATTGAAACTCACTAATGAGGGGGCATAAATTTTGAATACCGGTACTATCTGTCGCGTACTGAAATGCTATACTTTTGAATATTTCGTTTTCGTGCTTAGTGTGTGTGCTATAAGTCGCCAAGAAATGAAACACTCGTTTTACGGCTAGACCTATAGCTATTTAATCAGAAAGTGTCCATGTAACGGCATTTACATTGTATTCATACCGTTTTGTGTCCTTGTTTTATCTGAAATGTACTCTATAGGTTTCCCGTCCATTTTCGCCATCATTTTTAAATCAGTTATTGAAAACGTGTTTTCTATTTCGCCTCGGATACTGATGGAATGTGCCAATGCTAGTTTTAATGAATTTTCGTCTTTGTCGATCAATTTTGAAAATTTGTCATTAAATTTCGTGCTTTGTCGCCCATTTTCGTCAGCTGCAATACAAGTTCGTCGATCTCAGCAGCCGAGCACGAGGCAACAAAATTAATTTTGTCTATTGGCATTCATTTTCATCTGTGTTTCACTCTAAATCGTCTTCCAAATACACAGTACATTATGCTCTGCAAATTATTGCCTTAATAATCAGTACTACGTCTCTTTAACTATACATAAAAACATATTTTCGTCGCTTATATAATCATACCTAACACTTTTTTTTTTTCGTTCATAGCACTCACTTTCTCATAGCTATCCAATCGACGGAAATGGTTTAAAATCTAGCTGGTTTACCCTCTATCATAAGGGCCCATAATGCTTGAATTTTAATGACCATTTAATGATTAATTTGTTTGGAAAATGACGCATTTGATCCTGCACTCCTATTCACTAAGCGGCAATTTAACGACGAGTTACAGTGACAGCTTTGACGAATATGAATGCTTAGCCTTTCAACTTGATTGACAAAATGTGAATATATGGAGGAAAATTTGATGAAATTAAACCTATTTAAGTTAGTAAGTTCCTTCGGACGAAATTGAATCGAAAGTTGATGAAATTGAATGGGAAGTTAACGAACTTGAATTGAAAGCTAATAACATTGAATGAAGAGATGACGAAAATGGACAGGAAAGCCTAAATCGTCATGGCATCAAGTGAGTGGACAATAAATCTGAATGACAAGCATTAGACCGGTTAAACAGCCTCAATAGCAGAAAACTTATAACGTTACGTTTGTATAGCGTCAAGGGGAAATCGAATGAGAGCCACCACCTATCCGTCAATAGGCATGGGGCGAGAGTTTAGCTGCAAATCTGATACATTCTCGTGTGAATATAGGCTTTCCTTCATGTAGGACCCTACCACTGAAAGGCCGGAATATCATGCGGAATTTTTTTTTATTTATTTATTTTTTATTTTTTTTACTGCACATTGTATTTGATTGGTGTAAAACAAACGAAAACAAGGTAAACGTTAGGATCATTAAAGAATAACTACTGTATGACCATCTGATTTATGGTTCAATACAGATCGAGTATATGAGTTTTGCAGTACGTTCTGTCGCAAATTCAAAATACTTTCTCCTCTGAGCCACGTGACTGACGAATATGTAATACAGAAACAATTGACGCAGAAAATGTTTATGTACTTTTTCATAAACACGTATTGTACATGTATTACATGTACATTGTATATAAAGACACATGCGCAATCATCACACACGCACATGATACACTGGCACAAATAGAAACACGCCTCAATAAATTGGCCCGAACTTAGGCATGTTCGAAGGAAAGACTTGTTCGCCCCTCCAATATGGACGCATCTCATATTAGGCCAGCATTCCTATTGGATAGGTACCAACACATTTTTCTTTAAACCAAAAACCTGGATTGGTAAACTTAAAGGGACTGTACAGTAGGCCCTACTGGTTGAGGTGGAGGTTCATGTTTTGAACATTCCTAAGTGAGATAATGAGAAACCTCTTATGAAATATGAAAGAGCATGTAATTTTAAGAAGGATTCAACGTTTATTTGATGAAAATTGGTTTGGAAATGGCTGAGATATCAAAAAAGTGATAATGATAATGATAATAAAAGGCGACAGGCCACGCCTTTTATTAGGATCTCTTTGTTTCACCTTGTTTTGGGATATCTCAGCCATTTCCAAACCGATTTTCATCAAATAAACTTTTGATACCTCTTAGAATCGCATGCTCTTTGACATCTCATATGATAGTTATTATCTCGCAAAACGTTAAACTTACACCTAAGGATTTGAATTGCACATGTATATCCTCGCTGTGCTTAAAGGACAAGTTTACCTTTGTAGACATGTGGGTTGAGAGAATGCAGCAATATTAGTAGAACACATCAGTAAGAGTTTGAGGAAAATTGGACACTCCGTTCAAAAGTTATGAATTTTTGAAATTTCTGCTCAGTCACGACTGGATGAAAAGACTATTATAGCTTGTGATGTCACATGTGTAAAACTCTATAAAGAAAGAATAAAGAAAATTCAACATATTTCCATTTGTCTCGCATAACAAAAGAACACTCAACTTCTCTCTTTCGAGAGGCAGGGGGAATAATATTACCCCTAACATACCTCAGTAACAAGTCGAAGAAATGTGCACTTTATTTAAAAAAGTAAAGATTTGTGAAATTCTCTTTTTATTTTCCTTATATCGTTGTACGCATGTGACATCATACACCGTAGTAGTCTTCTCATCCAGCAGTGATTGCGCAGACACTTTAAAAATTCATAACTTTTGAGCGGATTGTCTGATTTTCCTCAAACCTCCACCAATGTGTTCTGCTAATATTGCTGCACTCTCTCAATCCTTATGTATATGAAGGTGGACTTGTCCTTTAAAGAGGGATTTACCCGAAATATTCGGTGGATTTGGCGAATGTAGAAATATTAGTAATACACATTGGTGAAGTTTGAGGAAAATTGGACAATCTGTTCAAAAGTCACGAAGTTTTAGGTTTTTGGTGGATTCCATTTAATGTAGGCCTACTAATTGGCCAAGAACATAAGAATGAAGGAAATAGATAATTCAACATTATATATCCATTTTTCTAGAATAATGAAACAGCACTTGAATTGCCTCTTCAGAAAGATGCGGGAAGAATACTATACCTCTAACACAATGTCAACAGAAGGTCGAAGGAATGTGTAATTTAAAAAAAAAAAGATGTCATTTGTGAAATTTTCTTTGTCAATTTTCGTCATATACTTGCCTTATCCTGTGACATCTTGAATTGTCTTTCCTTTGTCTTCATTAATATGCAGTGGTGACGGCACTAGGATTAAACAAAAACTTTACAAATTCATAACATTTTATCAAATAATATAGTGTAGTCTTGACATTCCTAAGCCTTTACTAATGTACTGCTACATTCACTGAATCCACAGGTAATATTAAGGTTTTTTTTTTTCCAAAAAAATTGAAACACGAAAGGTTTTCAGAAGCTGTCGAATTGACCAGTCCTACCTATTTTGATTTCAAGATAGGCAGCTAAAGTATTCTTGCCACGGAAATACTTCACACGCATAAACTCACAAACCTTTGCACACACACACACACACATACAAACAGTGTGAAAGAAATGAATATAAGCTGAAACAGCAATTTAGTATACATACGTCCTAGAAACAGGGTGTGAAGAAAGAAGAATGCAGGTACAATTTACATACACATAGCTGTATGACCTGAAAAACTGGTCATATCAAGAAATTTTAATGGCTCATTTCTGATTAAGTTACATGTGCAAAGCCAGTTGGACAATGTTCTCAAAATTAAAGACATCAACTAGATAAAACTTGATTTGATTTTAGATACATGTATTTGATCAACTGTGAGAAGAAAACTGATTGATGTGATGAACCATTCTATAAATGCACATTGAAAATTTTAAAAAATAAATCATTGAAATGACGAAAGAAAAACAATACCCGTTTCATGCTCTCTTATGTGAAGAACATTCCGAAGCAGAAACATCTGTTTTTCACTACAATGTATTACAAAGTTGTGCACACTTACTTTCAAGTTTGCAACTACATGTCCTATAATTCATACCAGGGTCCTCATGTTTTTTGTTTGGTGGCCCGATGGGGCCACCAAAATCCTAAATTTCACATTTTTGGTGGCCTGAGAGAAAAAATTTGGTGTCCCGAAAAAAAAACCAATAAAAAACATTAAAAGTCCTTTTTTTTTTAATGAGTCAAATATTTAAGTTTTATGATAGTAAGAATTAGAAGTTGGACATATCTACTCATAAATAAACTTCAACAAACTTGCAACACTCACTCTCAGGCACTCATTCAGTCCTTTTCATCCATCCTAAAACAAATTTAACTGCTAATTTCCGGCGCAAAAAGTTACAAATTTATTGACATACTTTTCAAAAAATTTTGGTGGCCCGAGGCGGGTCACCAAATTTGCACTTTTTTGAAATTTGGTAGCCCGACTTTCATTTTTGGTGGCCCTGGGCCACCGTTAGTGTTGAGCCCTGCCTTATGCATAAAAAGATGCAATCAAACGCAAGTCAAAAAACCAAACATGAGTCACTCAGGTTACAGATTTATCAGCCAATCTAGGTCGAGTATTCAGAAATTTACATTTAATTTTCTAACTTATGTTTTGATATTCTTGATATCAAATCTTGAGTAGAACAGGACCCTGTATATTAAAATGGGAATATGGTAGACAGCTGGATGTTACCAGGTTTGGATGCGATAGCACGTGGGCGTCATTAATCGGCAGTATGCCACGGGATATTCCCTATGGAGTGGAGCAAAGGGGGATTGCTTCAGGTGTGGTTGCCATTCCTGAAACCTGGCAGGGTGATGATATAATTTATACTGCAAGGTGCTTTGAGCACCCGAGGCTACACAAATATGACTTCACCTAGCCCATTACCATCATAATTACAGCTATTTGTGCATTGATCTCCATACGGCATGCTATAGTGTACAAGTAAATGCGCAGGTGGTGTGCAGCAATTAATCTCTCTTCATACATCAGGGGCCCGTTTCATAAAACTTGTCATCAGTGAAAAGTTGTCATAGATGTGACAAGCTACTGAAATCCTTGCTTCTGATTGGCTGAGAGAAAATTTGTCATAGAAATGTGGCAGTTGTCACTGATAACAAGTTTTATGAAACGGGCCCCAGGAGTACATGCACTCTGGGCAGAGACATACAGACAGAAAGACAGACCAAGCACTCCATGTGACAAACATATAGCAAATAGGTTGTAACGTATGCCTCTATCTCATGAGGGTTACAACATTATGACTCGTAATAACATATTTGATACAGAAAATGCCATAAATTGAAGACCTTATCAAGAGCTGTATTTACTTTGTATTCTGACTTTTATGACATTGTTGTGGCAATTTCATTTCATTTCAATTCTTAGTCTCATATTACAAAAGTAAGAAAATGCTTTCAATGTACAGCTTAAAATGCACATAGATGAATTGTCTTCTCATCCAAACATCACCCATGAAGAAAGTCAGGCCGAAGAAGAATACTCCTAGCCAACAATAGCACTTTGCTCTGCAAGCTTCCACTCCCTAAGATACCTATCAGAACACAATTAAGCTCTGCCTACATAATTATGATCATGAATATCTAAAAACATGGAAATTGGATTCCCTAAAAACAACAGTATCAACACAACCACCAAAACTCAACCACTTTGTACTAACATCTTGCTTATTGTTGTCTGGACTGCACAGTAAAGTTGATATATTTGAACGATTAACTCTGTTTCTCTATAATTTTCTTTCTAAACACCTCTTCCAGTTGCAGAATGTTATTTCATTGCCTTGAACTCGTTGACAACACGTTTACAGAAACATTATGAAAGTTCAAACACCAGTTGTGAGCATGGCTTTTCACAGGGTAAGGGTTGCTCATGTACACGTACATGGGGCAATAACACTTCCTTCAAAAAGTTGTAGTGGATTTCATCTGAGCAAGTTTGACCAAAACCATAAGAGTGTAAATTTGGAATTGTGTCTGCTTTGATCCCAGTTAATTTGTCAGCCACAGGATTTCAGTTCTAAGTCTTCAAAGAACTAGAAACGCATATCAATAATTGTAGGGATTCCAGTTAGTTCCTCAACAACACGTTTTTAGTTGTTGGGCTTCAACAACCAAAATTAAAAAGTTTTAAAATATGGGCGGGGGGGGGGGGGGGGGGGGGAGGGGACACAGAATCTAGTAGCTATACTACTGCAAGCAGAATGCTGATGAGAGGCAACACATTTCATATCATGCTGCGAAGAACACAAATATACACTAAACACTTAACTTCTCCGACATTCTAGCAGGGTAATAGAATTCAAATGAATCATATCCCACAATACTCCCCGAATACTCCCCGAATACGCTTAAAAAAGTCTCAGTGATACAATTCACTGAAAATATTTTGCTGAAATGCGGCTGACGTTCAAAATAAATAATGAGAAATATAACAAAATAATGAATGGCACACAGTCTTTTGTTTTTTGACGATTTCAGAAATTATTTCAAAATGTTCAAGCACTTGCAAAATTATCTCACATCCTATCACGAAGAAAATATCTCAACATATCAAAGTAGTATCCTGTTTTTCAATGGCTACAGAGAATTGATGATATTCCAGCTAAAAAATTTGCCCGATAAATATCTCAAAAAATCAAAGTAGTATCCTGTTTTTCAATGGCTACAGAGAATTGATGATACTCCAACTAAAAAATCTGTCTGACTAGCTTAAAACGATGGTCCACAAATCCAACCATCTAGTAATGAATAAATAAGCTTTGAGTATGACTCTACGCACGACAACACCGCTACCATACCTTGCAATAGATGACACATAATCCCAATATATCACACATTTCAGAATGTTTGTGCACACAGCCAAGCAAATCGCTAGATTTACCACATGAAGTCAACCAATCCTGCCACTGGCCTCGTTGTCATGGAGTTTGCATTGGCCCAGCTTTGAAGCAAACACCTACTGTATATGCCAAATATCTCGCGAGGTTTTTATTTTCATGAATTTCACAAGTCGGGTGCTCTTTGCGAATTTACAGACACACAAAAATATTCCTTGACTCTGATCCTGACATGCACGCATACATTTCTCCATTCAGTACTGAACTCCATGATCGCTAATTTAACTAATTTCGAAATCGTCGGGAAGTCCCGATTCACGAAATAATTAGACTCACAATATATGGCGTTTACAGTGCACAATGACTCCACAATCGTAGCATCACAGACCCTCTCGCAGGTGCACCCAAAATCTAGGATTGCCATTAACGCTTCATATGTTCTTGCTATCATTAAACCAAGCTCCCGGGCAGGTCCCATTTACCGCTTGGCACAGGAGAACCCATTGTCTCAAATGCACCGTATGGGAAGGATTAACATGCTGGGATCCAAATGTTTCAAACATATATGGTACAGACACCAAAGCTATTCCAGTCTCCATTTCTGGTGTATCAGATTCAAAACATGGCAGATGTCCTACACTGTGTCTTGCTGATGCTGTCTCATCATAGATTTGCTTAACCCGTTGAGGACGGACTGCTTTTGCTACAAAACGCATTTCCCATAGACATTTGCTTGAGTATACTCGGGACTCGTCCTCAACGGGTTAAAAACATTTAAACACAAAGAGCTTCGTCTATTTTTTTTAAGGTGAAAGAATGCAACATGTAACAATTTTCATTTTCTTGGCTTCAGTTGTACTAGAGACGGGCAGAAGTTGCAGTTGCCGAAGTTACATCACATGTGATCACATGACCATCAGTTGGCGCTACATGTCGTCGTAAGCTTGGTAATCGTGGTGGAAGTTCATAGACATGCCGTTGACTGTAGGAATGAGAATAAAGCAAGGATATAAGATGCATTTTACTGGAGGAGTTTGGCATGCAGACTATCATACATACAAATGATTCACATCATCATTTAGAGGGTATATGTTTAGAATGATAATTGGAGTAAGTCTGATCCCCAAAAATGAGAATTATTTTACATTATCATTAAAAAAGAGTGATACTGAGCAATAAATGACATGCACTGATAATATCATTGGACATGGATTCCTTTAAATTACAAAGTGCTGATGTCAGACTCATTATTCAAGATTCATTATACTTGAGTACAGTATTTCATCTATTCTTGAAATGAACTATCACTGTCTTTTTCAAGGTAACATAATTATAGACAAGAGAGTCATAACCTAGCAATGCACTACAAAGTACAATGTAGCCATTCCAAAGAATTCACAGCACAGCAAATAATACAGAATTACATTATCATACCAAAACAAAAAAGTAAACATAATAATTAATATAAACATGAGTAATTAAAACAGAGATATATGGTGTATACAGATGTTTCTCTTGGCTGAATAAGATGATCCAACATGCCATGTGAATAGTGATTAATACGCTCATGCGGCCCTTTCATGTGTAAAAGTCTACATACAATGTACATGTATATTGCGTTATAAAAATACATATTTTCCTCCTCATGCAACCATGCCTTAGTACATGTACATGTAGGTGAGTTTGCATGCAGGGGCACTTTGTGAAATAAGGGTAGTTAAGAAGTGCGGAATATCCTTTCTATTAGCATAACAGGAAGACAATGACAAAAACAAGTAAAATACATAACAAACATGACTGAGACAAAAGCAGGTTTTGATACTTATGCGAGGCATGCAAGTAGTCTCTGTGGCATGCAAGTGGTTAAAATGTGGTACACTGTACTGTACAGACACCAGAAACTATCCCAATCTTCATCTCTGGTGAGGGATCAGCTTTAAAACATGGCAGATGTCTCAAATCCTGTCTTGCTGATGAACTCAAATGCTGTCTGATCATAGATTTGCTCCTAAACTTTGACAACTCAGGCAGGTAAAACAGAATTTTTACTGTTTTTTTTTTTTTGCTTTAGTAATCCCTGCCAATTTATGCAATATTTCATATGTACACAGCAAATTGTCATCAGTATAGCAGCAACTAAGAAACCAGGACATGCAATAGCTGCACAATGCCTATTAACCCCCCCCCCCCAATTTAACCATGCTTTGTCAAATTTCTTCATCACTGATTTCAAATCAATTGAGATTCACAAGTGGATTGACAGTAAAGTAGATAACCATTTTTAGTACCAGGTACTATAAGGTCTATAACTATGCTCTGTATTCAAAAATCAAAATACTATAAGAATTTATTTGGATTTCTTTGAGGAGTTTAAAATATAGACATATATCTTCCTATTAAAAATGCAAACAGATATTCAAATGCAAATGTCACATCATAATCCTAAATACATTGCTCACTGATAATCACCTATCCTATGCTATGTGGAGAAAAGTGTAGTTTGTTGTCAAATGAAGACCACCTTTCCCCATATCTGATCCGAACATTTTGAGCACATTCTCCGACCTTTGCACATCTTGCGTACCCTTGATCAGTATCAAAGTTTGCTTTTATTTTTCACCTGCAATGCTACATCATGCTGGTCACATCGCAACCATCGCAACGGTTGCTACATCTTCAAATATCTCAAGTGGGTACAATGGTGATCGTTATAAAAGACTTCGCATAACATATGAACAAAAACAGACATAAAGGCACAAGGCTCTATAATACTTCACATACATGTATATGCACTACTGATTGCGACTGAATGTGAGCATTTAAATCTAGTAGTCTTTTCATCTACATACACAACAGTATTACTGGAGTAGCATTCACATTACATTAAAAGAACAGAAAGAAAAGAGGCATCATCAAATTTATTAATGACAAAAGAAATCACTGGTAGGAAAAGCAACTTAAGGGAAATTTTATGGATCAGCGTGCACTGACAGAACAGAAATATTGCCCATGCAGATGGAGGAGAAGGAATTTTGAGCAGTGTACATTGCACACTGCTGCCGTTATAAGAGTCAGTTTGTTATGTAGTTAAACAAATGATACTGGAGAATTAATGATGCTCTTTTGATTTAACATTAGCTGTGTCCCACATGACAACATGCCCAGCAGAAAATCACTTCTAGTTCCATGTTTCCCTTCTACAGAAGTAAATAATTTCAAGGATCTATGCCATTTCTTATCCAAGAGAAAGGACTATTTTTCACTGGCATTTTTTTTTTCCCTGCAAGGAATGAATTGTAACTGTTTGAATTCACTAGTTCTTAGTGTCTGTTATGCAATGTATTTTGGCATTCACTACACTCATGTGTAAAAGGACACTAGAAATGTAATTTCCATATGCTATTTTCTTTCTTTTGCATTTGTTTCCTTGAGGGAGGAGGAGGAGAAAGAGTAGATGGGGAATGAGTTTACAGAGGTGACATACTTACATCGCTTTCAAAAGAAAATGGTTCCAAAATTATGAAAACTCAACCACATGCATTTTCATGCATGACTGCTCTTAACTGAATTCTATGCCAAATTATGTCTGAGGGAGTAGAGATGGCAAATGTCAGTGAGTGTGCAAAAGTTTTGGTTTGCTGAGACGTGATAGGATCATGGGCAGAAGGTAGACCTTGCTTTAAAACTGAACCATTTTCTTCCCTGGTAACAAAAGGGCAATTCTGAAGAAAATCCTGAAATATGACTGTGTCTCAAGATTGATCATCAAACAACATCACATCGTCAAAGTCTTGATTTATAACGTCTTGATTAATCGAGCTCGAATTTTTGAAAGTATACAGCAGAAACTTATGATAAGTTGCTTCAGGGAAAGAAATCATTCAGTCTTGAAGCTAAGAAACAGCCATGCTACCCAAGATGCAACAGTGCAGTCATTTACAGCGCCTTACACATCTTATTTTGCAGGGGGGATGACACGCACAGCAACTTTTCAGAGATCTACATACGTGAGAGAAATGGTATACCTTGTGTGACGGCACAGAAAAAGACTTCTCAACAGTGAATTTTATGATTAAAAATCTAAGAGACAGAGAGAGAGTGAGATCAGAGGACGGAAACACGAACACAGAAAGGGAGAGAGAGAGTCGAAGTGGTTGTGAGAGAAGCAACTTTCTAAACTAATCCGTTCAACTACAAGAGTGTTGACATAATGTATACAACCAGTCTTTTAAAGGGAACACAAACCCAAAGAGCAATGTGGATTGAGTAAAAGCAGTAACATTAGTAGAACACATCAGTGAAAGTTTGAGGAAAATCGGATAATCGATGCAAAAGTTATGAATTTTTAAAGTTTTGGTGTTGGAACCGCTGGATGAGGAGACTAATAGAGGTTATGACGTATGAGAGGACCACAATATAAAGAAAATATAAAAGGAATTCCACAAAAATTCACTTTTCCAGCAAAATGAAAGAGTTCTTGACTAACAGCTTTCAGAAAGCAGGGGGAATAAGTGCTACCCCTAACATATGTCAGTATCAAGTTGATGGAATGTGTAATTTTCATGAAAAATGAATTTTCATTGAATTCCCTTTTTATTTTCTTTATATTGACCGATTCGGGTTCGTTGAGGGCAGCAGACATTTTACGGCACAGGGCGCAGCCATAGTGGGTGTATCAGCCGATCCCCCCCCCCCCCCTGCTCTCCCCAACCCCCGGGCAAAATGTTTATCACGCACTTGTAACAAAGGTTCGCGCGCTAAGCAAGCATTCGCGCACTCAGTACGAGACGCCTATTGGCTAAAACAGTTTTTCATTCTGTGCGCGTGCTAATGTAGGGAGAGGGGTGGGGGAGTGCGGAGGGGGGGTCGGCTGATACACCCACTATGGCTGCGCCCATGCCAAAAATACACATAGCGCGTCACAGAATCGGTCAATTGTAGTCCACTCATACGTCATAACCTCTAGTAGTCTCCTTACCCAGCAGTTGCAACACCAAAACTTTGAAAATTCATAACTTTTGCATCGATTGCCCGATTTTCCTCAAATCTTCACTGATGTGTTCTACTAATATTACTGCTTTCACTCAATCCACATTGCTCTTTGGGTTTACTTTCCCTTTAACGGCATGACAGTTCAGCAGTGAAATGCATAGCTAATGAAGCAAAGCCAAGTATTCACTATCCCACTTGTGAATGGCTAGAAGTGATTGCAAACCAGTCAAACTTGTGATATACCGGTACACGTACTTTAAAGGGATGGTATGGTATTGGTTGAGGTGAGAATTCAGCTTTTAACTTTTTGCGAGATATTTAGAAACCCCTTTATGACATGTTAAGAAGCCTCCAATTCTACGAGAAATTCAAAGTTTATTCGATGAAAATCGGTTTTGAAATGGCTGAGATATCCAAAAACAAAGTAAAACAAAGTGATACAAATAAAATGTGGGTCCCATTGTTTATTAGGATTGCTTTGTTTTGGATATCTTGGCCATTTCAAAACCAATTTTCATCAAAT
This sequence comes from Diadema setosum, assembly GCA_033980235.1. Classification (NCBI taxonomy): domain Eukaryota; kingdom Metazoa; phylum Echinodermata; class Echinoidea; order Diadematoida; family Diadematidae; genus Diadema; species Diadema setosum. Next base: position 15,489,771 of record CM067064.1, read on the forward strand.
AAACTCTGGAGTTTTTCTTAGAACTATATGCTCTTTCGCAATATTTAAAAAAATCTTTAGAAAAAAATGTTGAAAACCTTGAATCCCATCTGAACTGAAACTGTAGCAATTCTTTAAGTTTTAAAACAACTTATAATACTGCCTAGCTAAAGCTGAAAACAGCTAAGAGTACTTCTCATTCACAATCTCAAACATACAAATATAAAAATGAAATTTCAACATTGCAAAACAATCTTGTTGACACAATGGTATTCATAGAGTGACATATATTTACTTGTAAAACCAGGCACTAAGGCCCGAATTCACGAAGGTGGTACAAATGAAACCATGGTTTAAACCATGGACAAAAACCATGGAGCGCCAAGTGTCGCACGGAATATTTCGTTACGAAATTGGTCATTTCATCAACAAAATGACCGTTTCGTTAACGAAATTATCATTTCTTGGACGAAATGTTCATTTAGTTACAAAATGTTGTCATTTCGTTACAAAATAATCATTTCATTGACGAAATGACTGATTTCGTAACGAAATATTCCACGCGACACTTGGCGCTCCATGGTTTTTGTCCATGGTTTAAACCATGGTTTCATTAGTACCACCTTCGTGAATTCAGGCCTAAATGTCTGAAGACATTTGTGAATCGAGCCAAGGAAAGATATACTTCATTCAGATGATAACTTGTCTACAGTCTACAAGTAAGAGATATGGGAGTGTATATTTCATTTTCAAACACAATGAAAAGATGCCAAAAGATCTTACGGTTTCATGTATTAATGACATTCAGCATAACAGCATAGTCTTGTGAAATATGCTATTTTCAGATAACTGTGTACAAATATCTCTTAGGGATTTACAAATGAAATGAAATGTGTTCTCAAGGGGGGGGGGGGGTAACTTCTTGTTGTTGCACATGGTGCTACTAAAAACCTCTCTCTATCACATATATCACCATGCAAACCGTTCAAATTACACATACAAACTTTACTTGCAAACTTTACTATGGTACAGTACTTCAAACCGGGAGGGGGGGGGGGGACACAAACAAAATACAGGCCTTTACATGTAGATTTTAGCTGTAACTTAAAAGTGACAACAAAACACCCCAAATATACATTCCTTGATTGCATAGAAATGAATTTCAGATCCGTCCCATCTGCTGTGTTTGGAATTGCTTGCGGTGTACAACCCACAACTAGAGATTCTTAAATGGAGATTCTCACAATTTTGTAAAGAGGATAATATCGCTATGAAAAAATAAAACAATGCAGCATGTGATATAGACAAATAAACAATGTACATGTCTATACTTCAATTTTACAGAAACTTAAATGATATGCGAACATGAATATCGGATACGAACCTTACATAACAGACATATTATGCTAGTGTAGTGATGACACGATATACAGAGAATCTGTTCTACCTAGCCCTTACACTGTCTTCTTTAATGATTCACATAGCCCAAATTTAACTGAAAAAGGGTGATCAGATTTAAACAATCAAGGCTTCTATCAAAAGTTTTTGTTTTGTGCCCTTTTGCAGATTCATATGCTCAATTTCTAAGGAAATAAATAGAGATAGTATGTCAGAGAGTTTAGATCAAAGCTTAGCATCATAAGAAGCAAAACTGCACAATGGAGAATGGGACATCAGAGTCAAGCATGCGGTAATCACACATTCAAGGGCAAGAAGAACTGCTAGCTATCACAGTGTTATCATATATATGGTAACTAGTAATCCAGAGATACGTTTATGATTAGTAGAAAAATCTGTACCAGTAATGGAATATCAATTTGCTTTCAATTTTGAACTGAATAATTTTGCTACTTCTTTTTTTTTTTTAATTTGATGAACATTCACAGATGCATAATCCCATGCTACGTACTGAATAAATGTACTTAAGAGTCTACACAACTAATATAAAGGTTTGTGATTAGTGCTGAATTTGAAGGACGTGTCGTTAAATGAACACCATTAAAACAAGGTTTATAGACGCACTTAATTCGCCATTTATACTGGTATAGTGCAAACATATCATTAAAATGTATTTGCACTACGTGTCTACCAAACAGTTATTTTCTATGCGCACACACACCAGTGACCAAAACTTTGAGAACTTAAAGATCACGAAGTTTGGCTGCCAGTGTGGACAAATGAGCAAACTTTGCCGAGACTTTGCGATCTTAAAAGGTCACTGTCAGTAAATACACATGCAATCAAAATATCTTGAGAAAGCAATATCCAAAACTATGTTTAAACCATAAATCCTGGAAAGGCGCTGAGAACACACCGCAAAGTGTGCTACTAATTGTTGTTTCACCAAAACAAAGTACACCTCAAATGTACCATCTTTCAAGCTCCCGAATGCAATGGTTGTCAGTATCTTTCCAAATTATGAATGCAATTTGAAATAGCTTTTCTACACATATTAGATATAATCATGTATGAATAATCTATTCACACGAATGACATCACACTGGACAAAAATCCTGTTTAAAATGCATACTGGTGAAAGGGCTGCCAACCTCTACCACTCAAATTGTGTACTTATGCACAGAAAAAAAAAAAAAAAAAAAAGAATAACTGGTGGGAAAAATGATATTTTGATTTTAAAATGGAAATATTACACACACTGCACATGAATAATAGTAAGAAAAAAGAAATCCTTACAAACGCACTTCATATTAACTTCTTTCTTTCTAATGAGAGGCAAAAATCAATGGCTTATTTCTAATGATTAAAAAAAGTCATTGAAAAGCACACACACACATCACAATGTTCATATTTCTATTCAGAAACACACAAAAAACTATCACAAAGACAACTAGTTGGCAGCTATAAGGGTAGGGCTAAAGCACTGAACTCTACTAGTGGAGCGGGCGTACGTGCGCAGTGCACTGAAAGATGCCGTCCAGCATTTTGAGACTCCCATACCAAGAAGCCAGTGCGCTGGCCCCGCTCACTTCTGTTTATGGTGTAGACCAGAGTATATAAATGATCAGACGCAGTGAACTTTTGAAAGGGGAATCACTGTGTTGGGAATTTGAGTCTCAAAAAGGCTGCGATGGCTTCATAAATGCGCACCATTTAACAGTGGTGCGAGCTGACCTCACAATAGCCTTTCAGCCACTCTTAGCGTGTCCAGCGCATATATGCCCATTCCATATAGTAGAGTTCAGTGGGCGAAGAAGTTATCTAAGGTACCATTCTAAAATCGTGTGAGTGAGAGATAGAGAGAGGAGAGGAAGAGAGATGGTGAGAGAATTAGGGTATTTTTCCATCAGGACATACCGGGTTCATTGCGCCTAGACTCCAGCTCAGATTTTAACCTCTCCACTTCTGATTTGAGTTTAGTGTATTCCTGAAAATGATGATAAAAATCAAATGATTAGTGAATTCAATCATCCGTATAATGTAGGTTGGTACTCTTTCGCAATTTGACAAGAGTAAATAAGTTTCCATAAAGTTTGCATATTTTCAAGATTTCTTCATGGATATCAATCAATATGGCATTGGTAATTGGGGACCAGAAACTTACCCCTTCTTAAACATCCCTTGATTTCCCCACATTTATCAAGATGTTTTGCCGAACTGCAGATTTTGATTGGCCCCAAAATTTCAATAATTTCTCATCATTCACAGTAATATTGATCAAATGTCATTTAAATCCATATCTTCTACTCAATCTGTATGTCATGTTCATTCTTTTCTGATTGTGGCAATAGATGTCTGAATAAATGAATTTGAAGCTGAATCTAACAGCCTTTATTTAAGCATAGAAGCAATACAAAGAATGGAAAACCCTTCAGTGCATGAGCTATTCTAGGGTCACTGATAGTCTACACCAATAACCTTTAACCTTTACAGTACCAAACAGTTGCATGGTAGGTACCAGATTACTAATCACCAAAGATTGAGTTCATTTTGAAGCACAATACAATAAAGAGTGCTGTAAAATAATACAACCATATAAGCTTGCATTGTCTTTGCATCAATTCTACAGACTGACTAAGAAGAAAAAACAAACAAACAAACAAACTCGGGTCACTCACGTAAGATTTTTTTTTTTAAATACTTTATTTTGGGATCATTCATTCCATCTAGTCATTTTCATGATTGATTCTCAAGCTTGGCTGGCTGAGTGTAATTTCCTAGACTTTCAACACATTTTTGTGTGAGATGCCTACTGACTCCCTCTCCCCACTACTGCAAAATGATTGTGGGTCACCTCTTTGCACATGTCCAGTGAGGTGAAGTCATCAACACTGCGGTCAGTCTCTTGCTTGATTGGAATCGGCTTGACCTTCGGGTCCCTCACTAGGCCGGCTGACTCCAGGATCTTGTGTAGCATCTTGTCATAGCCCTTCATGAGCGAAAGAGGTATGGGGTGTTAGGGAAGAGGTAATTGATCAAGCATGTCAGATTTGAGTGAGATTCTTGAGTGAGACACTGCAAGGGAGCAGAGTGATGCGACCAAGGGGGGATGGTGGTGTGGAAGGGGCTGTCTCCCCTACTACAGTAGCAGGTCTCCCAACATTCCCACATCCGAATCAGGGAGATTCCACACAGCAATCAGGGAGATATCTGTGTGTAACATGCATTTCAGTGGGCAAAAATAATTCCCAAATCAGAGAGATTTTAATATTTTCTTATTCAGACATGAACAGATTTTGATATTTTCAGGGAGAGCTGCCAAATCAGGCAGATTTGGCAGCTCTGCAGTAGGGAACTTTGACAATCTATTTTACATTTTAAATGGTGCAATCTGGTGCATACTTTAGTCATGATTTCAGGACATATATGGAGTGGGTGCGCCTTCAGGAAAATGTAGAAACTTTGAGCTTGGGCACATCGAATATTAGAGATTTTGGAGACTTTTTTTACTTCCTTCTTTTGGGGTTTAGCATGAGAATTTGTTTATCAAAGAGAGACAGTTATTATTGGGTGAATTATGTGAGTCTTGCACTGATTGCACGAGTTTGCAGGCCTGCTATCATGACTCCAGTTCAATCAACTCAACCAAATTCAATGAAGTCACCCAGTCATAATTAATTGTAGTCCTTCTGGCTGGCCAGTAAATCAAATCATTCTGAAAACCAGGAAGGTAAGCACTGGAATTGAGACCCTGCTGTGGCATACAGGTTGATCAAAAACAATAGCAATCATTACCTTCTTTGTGATCTCTTCTCTGTATAATCTTGATTCTAGAACATTCCACTCTTCCTGTAACTCTACACTCAGTACTGGATACACTGTGATGGATAAACAAGGCATAAAAGAGAAGCTTGATACAAGGGCAGAGAGGAAAACAACTGATAGAATGAATAGAAAAACATTGGTACCTTAAAGGAGCTAACTAAAATTTAATGGTTTACTTTTGTCACTGAAGAAAATCAGTAAATCTTTGTCAATTCTCTTTTTTCCTATTCATTCTAACACATTAAACTTTCGTAATGGTGTCACTTTGGTACAACTGCTCTTCACAATATCTATTCCTTCAATCTAGAAATGACAACTATATTATAACTGCAGTCACCTGCAGCTGATGAGGAGATTTGAACTGATCATGTGTTTTCAAAAATCTGAAGAAGCTATAGTGTCACAACAAATCGTCCCCAGGGTGACGAGATTTCTAATCTCAATTGGCACATATTGAAAAACTTTAAAACTCAGTTTTGATTTGAGCTTTAAAATGTTACAATTATCAACTATGTAATCCAAAACAATGTCTATACCTTCAATTTGACATCAACACTAATGTTACTTTGCAAAAATGTTGCAAAAATTAACAAGTTCTTTGGTTCTCCTGAAAATGCATTATTTTTTAGATATAAAGTGTCGTCACCACAGGGACTATATAGCATCATGATTTACGGTGATGTGGACGAAATAATCACGCATAATTGCCATGTCGCGATCTGCCATACTACGAACTACAATACACTTATTTTGGTGATTTTTTATTTCAGTTTCATGTAATGGGGCAATGATTGCCATGGTTACCTAATAATGAGTGATTATGGCAAACAAGCGGCGATTTGAAGACCATCAGATATTCACACGTATGAGGCTCTCCAACACTGGCTATTTCATGCTTAGTACCACACTTTAGCTGTACCTGTGGGGGTCAAAGTTCAAGAAAGGATGGAGGGCAGGGGGAGGGTGGAGAGTGAGAGGATTGTAAATGATGAATTTATGTTTGAACACTTTAAAAGTGGGAGAAGATTGAGAGAGAGGCTTGTAATCCGTAAGAATTTCATTCACTGGAAGGTTACGATATCATGCCCATTCCGTGATTGCAAAAATAATTGTGATGAGCGCAGATGCCTCACTCTTTAGTTTTTTGTAAATGATCAAGCTGGATAGACAGCTTCACTGACGCATATTACATGTTTCATATGGATATCATGATGAAATGAACTATCTACGTCTAGCAAATACATGGTAACAAGCTAATGCCACAAACAAACAATGTTCTGAAGACTGAACATTGAAAGTTACCTGAAAAGAAATAAACCAAATATGACGTACATACAATTCATTTTTTTTTTCCTTCTAAAGACTGAGCTTTTCATGAAATTTTAAATTGGTCATCAATATTTGCAAGCATGACTACAGAAAATATTCTGATTATGAATATACAAAAAAAAATCCCTTTCTCTTTATAGTCTCAATTCAGACACATATTTGATAATCACACCTATTTTCATATTTACTTTTTCATTAAATTTGAAACTGAATGACAGAAATTATTTGATTATCATAAAGTGAAGAGACTGAAAAGCTGCACCCTTCTATTGGCAATGTAAGAACAGAGATTCATACTCACAGTTACTTGTCTATTTTTCTGCCCACACTCGTCTCCATTTCTGAAGATCATTGATTGGAATGTGTTGTTAGCCACACCCCATTCTTCATATATTCTGCGAGTGCAACAAGAGAAGACAAACATCATGAAGTTAGACACGTTTGCAATTTGCATAATCATTCTTACTGGTCACTATCAACTCTTCATACTTTTTAATCTAAATTAAATCTTCAAAATGTTTTAATCTACCCTTCCCCCATCCTCTTTAATTTCAAAATGGTCTTGAAAACATTGCAAAAAATCAAATGTGAGGGCAGCATGATCCCTAATCAGACAGAAAAAAAAATATGCTCGTACTATAACTGCAGCATTATTTCTCCCAAAAATCCCAATTACATCACTTGACAATTTACCCAGTGCAATATATAATTTACATCTTTTAGACTTTACTTTACTGACAAGAATTGGTATATTTACTTATTTAATCATATTTTCTTCTTTTTTTAGGAGGGGGTGAGCAGTCATAGGGAAAAGCCTAGTTCTGAGAACTTTGTCATCGATGACATATAACATTTAGTTTGCTTGAAATAATGTAATGTGACTACAAAGCTCCACATGTCTTTGGTACTGCACTGCAGCTAAACGCAATAAATGGCGACTTTGTACATCCTAGAATCAGTATTATGGGAATTTATGATTAAAGAATCGTGGGATTTGGCTCTTCCAATGTGAAAGTTTTTTTATAGCATCTGATAACACAACATAGATAAAAGCAAAACTTCATGTGTGTCATTACAGTACAAAGATATTACACAAGAGATTAAGAGTATTTACACACATAAACAACAAAGATGTCAAGGCACTTTCTTACCCTAGAATTCCACTGTATGGGTTCCATCTTAAGCTCTGCTCATGTTGTGTGACATTTTGAAATGGACAAAGCTCATACTTGTAACTGTTGTGTAAGCAAAGAGAATTACACAAATGTGACATTAGTAAGGAACAAGTGTGTATACAATGTAAGTGTCAATACCAGCTACAAAACCTTTTTTCTTCCTTTTTTTCTTTTTTATCACATAGTCAAAAATTAATACAGAAAAAAAGATTATATACAGTGGACTCCCGTTATAATGAAGTCCTCGGGACCGGCAGTTTTCTTTGGTTATATCGAAATTTCGTTATAACCAAACAAATAAAAAATAAACAAGAGACCCGCGGGTCTAGCGCTCACCTGAGTATTGCAAGTTCACCTTTCACGCAGTCACTAGTCTAAATTATTCACAGCTCTACTAAAATTTGACCAGGCATTCTCAAGTAGAAGATAAAAATGTACAATAAGGGCCCAATTTTTTTAAGATTTCTTAATTTGGGGGGATTGGGGCCCCCTGGGGACCTCTGGGTGGGGCATGGTGCCCATTTTGATAAATTGAGATCCTGACCCCCTAGGGATGCTACCTGCCAAGTTTGACGAAAATCCATCATGAGGTTTTCAGGAAGAAGATGAAAATGTACAATTCAGGCCCCCATTGGAACCTTCCCAACCCCCCCCCCCCCCCCCTGCCCCCAAGAGGGGCACCCCTGCATCTGCTATGAACAAACTTGAAACTACAGTCATTAATGTGCTCACTCAAAGTATTATCTTAGCTCTATAACTTCTGATTCTAGAGAAGATTTTTAAAGATTCCTTCATTTTGGGGGGTTTAGGCCCCCTGGGGCCCCTGGGTGGGGCATGGTGCCCATTTAAAAAATTGAGATCCTAACCCCCTAGGGATGCTACCGGCCAAGTTCTGTGAAAATTGGTTATGGGGTTCTCAAGAAGAAGATGAAAATGTACAATTTAGGCCCCATTGGGACCCCTCCCCACCCCCCTCCCCTGGGTCCCACGGGGGGCACCCCTGATTCTGCCATGAACAAACTTGAAACTACAGTCATCAATGTACTAACTCACAGTATTAACTTAGCTCTATCACTGTTGGTTCTAGAGAAGAAGATTTTTACAGATTCCTTAATTTTGGGGGGTTTGGGCCCCCCTGGGGGCCCCCTGGGTGGGGCATGGTGCCCATTTTAACAAATTGAGTTCCTAACCCCCTAGGGATGCTTCCTGCCAAGTTTGATGAAAATCGGTCTTGGGGTTTCCAAGAAGATGAAAATGTAAAAAGTTTACGCACGACGGACGCCGGACGAAGGGCGATCGCAATAGCTCACTTGAGCCTTTGGCTCAGGTGAGCTAAAAAAGAGCCGGTAATGTTGCAGCCTGAATTTTTATTTCGTTGTAACAGGAATTTCGTTATAACCGTGTTCGTTATAATGGGAGTGCACTGTAAATCAATTTCTTACTCGTAAGACTGGCATAGGTCCAACAAATATAATTTCCAATTCTGCTGAAGACCAAAAACTTCTGGGAATTTGTCTTACATCCAAGATAAAGCACACCAAGAGTTGTATTAACTCTTTATTTGCCATGGTGGAAACCCCCGGTGTGCCACGTTATTCTGAGACACGAAGGTAGTCATGCTTAGAGAAAGAATTCTGTTTTTAAAATCTATATAAATTCTACAAGTTTCTGTTAAGCTGGACATAATAGTGTGCAAAATTGAAGATGAATGCCAAGCTTTGCTTTGATAAAAATTGTATGACAAATCTATTTATATTTCTGTTTTTTAATGACCAGTTGCTACATTACTGTCACGGCATGACTTTTGCACATGAAACCGTGAGAGAAACGCAAATTTAGTTGGGAACACCGCTTGATAGTCAATCACCACATAGAATGCAAGCTGTATGTAAAAGGAACAAAAGCGTGAGAAAAGCTTTCATTGTACCGCGGGATTAGTCGATTTATCAATCGGTTTAAGCGGAATATGCGAAGTTGGCACGCCGTCGACTGAGTGGGACGTGCGAACATGGCACATAAACAGTTAAGTGCAGTTGAACACAGTGCAGTGTAGCTCAAAGAATAACACAAATAACACAATATAGAATACTCCCAAGGTTGCAGATAACTATGACAGACTTAAATGCAATTGTTCTTTCTACAGCACACTGTAATTAGTTGGATCTGCTAAAATGGACAAGGTCTTTCCAATCTCATTGTTCATCATAATTGGTGTTTGGATGTATGCAGAGAAAAGAATAGGGGGTGCTGTGTACTCACTTTGATTCTACTTTTGAAAAACACCTTCCAAGTAGGCGCCGTAAATGAGGTGGGCCTGCAGTGGAATACATAAAACAAATACCCGGCATAGTAGAACTTTCAAAGGCACAGCAGCCAACATACTCAGGCGCGGTGGAGCACCCCAATTATCTCGCAGAAATCCATCGACAGCCGAGCCTCATTTGCATAAAGTAAACAACATGTACTCGTGTAGTTGAGAAAAAGTAAACAACTTCTCAAGCTAATAACAATTTAAGGAAACCTGTTTTCGGATTAAAATTGAGTTAGTTTGAATTTGAAAACATGTCCGAACATGCACATATAACATATTAAAGGATTTGACAATGATAAAATGTGAAATTTTAGCGAAAACCTGGCGAGCAAAATTACCAAAAATATGCCTCGAAAATCATCCTAAAATTCACAAAGTGTGATTGCGGAACCAAAGCGGAATTCGAACAAAGTACACCGAAATTTATTTATCTGCTTGCATTTTAAATTTCATACCGTAATATTCCCGGCCATGGTTATGTCGGAAAAAAAAACAGAAGGTGATGTCAAAAATGACACGAACGCAAAGCGTACAGGTCGGTCCCATGTATATATAATCGCGTCGCTGTAGCGTTGCATGTCACAGCACACACAACGCATTGCTGCATGCAGCGTACGTGGCAGCAGCTCAGCAGTCACCGCCATGCGACACTTAGCAAAATTGACTGCGTCACATGCAAACCAACAATGAGCACGAAATCCTGAATCTCACGTACCACGCATGCCCAATATTAAAAGAAATGACGTCATTTTCAATTGTTTCGCTGACTACAATTTTCTATTCCAAACCCTGTAGAAACAAGTTGATTTCTCAAAAAGTACAGGTGGAACCAAGCGAAAACTTTCACCATATGATGCAATATTTGGTACCCTGGGGTACCAAATGAAAATTCGCCATTTTGTTGAATTAATTATTTTTTTTTCAGCGCTGTACCCTGGCTTACCAAAAAATGTGTCAAAATATTTTTTAGTATTATTATGCACAAAAATGTTTTCTTATTTGTGATTATGCAACAATTAATGCATGGAAGTGTACTTCGAAAAACACCTATGGTGCTAGTTCATTGCGACGCCTCTTGCCGTATCCGAATTCGGAATCGGCGTATCTGAATTCGGATACGCATTATAAATAATGGGCATGAGATGGCGCTATACAACGCGGTACCCCGGTGTACGGCGTGCCGAATCATATAAGGATTGAGGCCTGATGAACTTACGTTGCCAATTTCGGACACATTGGAGCCCGGCCATAGTCCAGTCGGAAAAAAACAGAGAGCATGTTTTGCGAGAGGTGATTTTCAAAACACTTTAATATCTCAAGTTCTAGTGCAGCAAATTTCATAATTTTTTCATCAAAAGGAAGGCTTTTAAAAACTTTGAAGTTTGAGTTTACTAACGGCACGCATAGCGGCACAACGAGAAGGTAAAGATTTGACTTTTTCATGCACACATTTTCGGGCAGCCGTGGATGCCCGTTGGAAATTCAAATAGAACGGGGCGATAATGAGATGCAAATTGGGGTGCTCCACCGCGCCTGTACTTGTGTACAATACTACCTAATCCATCCTATGAGAATGACCAAAAACAAAAATAAATACAATAGTAATACCAATAAGATATGCAGAATTTCATGATGCCAAAACAGTAGTCAAATGCTGAAATTACTAATAATTACTATATTTTACTTACAGTTGGCAGATATACAAAGGTCATGTAATACTGACTGTTGAGGTCTATCATACTAAGCTCATAAGGATATCTGAACCAATAGTTTGTGTACTGTATGTTACTATGCACAGGTTGTTTATATTTCCACACTGTCATTTTGCAATATCATGGGTTTATGATCATTGACATCATTGATAAAAATAAACATTCTAACTCCATGGCATCATTTCATTTCCACAAAAGAATAATACATACTGTAATATTTCACTTTTTGCAAACCACCAATGACGGTGAACACATATGTGCTGGAAATGTATTCATCTCACCTGAAAAATTGGATGCTTGGACTTTTGGGACAAGAACTTTTGGCTGTGATGGAGCATTCCACTGCTGATTTCTGCCAGAGTACAATAAAATCAAGTAAAATGGTTTAATCCAGTTTATGTAATGTAAATACTTAGAATGTGAAGTGCTATAATGTTAAAAATGGTTAGACATAAGTTAGCAATAAATGTATTAGCAAACAATAGCAAACATCAAAGGAGAACTTTCACTGTAACAACAAATATCATTCTTATTCATTATGTACATATTCAAATCTTAATGTGTACCAACAGCATGCTTCACACATTTCTTCTTTGTTCGTATTTACATTGGCATTCAATAATGAATATATTCTATGGTTTGTATCAAACAATACTGTACATTAATTCTCCCTACAATTGTAATATTCTTTTCCTACACTGAAAAGAAGCAAAAAGGATCTTAAAGGGACTGTACAGTACTGGCTGAGGTGAGGATTCAGCTAGTAACATTTTGCAAGTTATTTAGAAAACACTCAAAGAAATGTACAAGAGCACACAATATTCTAAGGGGAATCAAAAGTTTATTTGATGAAAATCAGTTTGAAATGACTGAGATATCCTAAAAAAAGGTAAAACAAAGAGATCCTAATAAAAGTTATGGCCTGTCAATTTTATTAGGATTGCTTTTTTTTTTGTGGCTATCTCGGCCTTTTCAAGACCAACTTTCATCAAGACCAACTTTCATCAAACGTTGAATCCTTCTTGGAATTACATGCTCTTTCATATTTCATAAGAGGTTTCTCATTATCTCACAAAAAAATGTTATAAACTTGACATTAGGTCTCAACCAAAACTATACAATCCCTTTAACATTGTACTTGTACATCAACGTATTCAAAAAGTGCAAACATGAGAATTTGACAAACACTATGGAGGTAAAACTTAGAAAAGAGCAAATCTACTCATCTCACCCAAGATTAATTGGCTCCTCAACAAGTCTCATGCGAATCTCTTCACTGAAAACTGCACCTGCAGAGAGTAAAAGAGTCAAACTTTATGCATCAAAATGGCATACAACTTGTATGAACACACAAATGTCTACTACACAGGATCTTGAGCAATAAAAATTTGCAAATTTCCATGTCCTGAACTGTATACTGTAAAAGAGAACTAAGCTCAACAAGCATGCTATTTTAGAATGAAAGCAGTGACATGAGGCATGCGCAAAGGACTGGTAAATAGGCCTATGGCGCCTATCTAGTAATGGACCAAGAAGTGACGACTGAGTGAGAGATTACCACAGATGTATCTGCTGTTGAATTCAACATCATGCTTGAGATTAGCTTTAAATAAATGGAATAAATTTGCACAAACAGAATGGTAGAAATTCCATACACATCAGACTTAGAATAGAAAGTAAGAATGGAAGATTATAAAGGTTTCACAGGTTTTAAAAAATAGTAATGATATAAATGGTCACAACAAACCACATCTGTATCTGCAAATTGATATGATATACAGTATGAGATAACATCAAGTCACAATTCTGCCATTTATATTTCTGATGTGTGCACAAACAATCATGAAAACAGTGGCCTTGGTATGGTATAGACTCCTCTATAAGGATAATACGTGTAAATTGAACTTATTACAGAATGCAATCCTGGCCTTGCTGCCTTGTACACAAGTAAATGTTCAGTAGACGACTAGAAATTGGTGTTCTAGACACTTTTTGACCCTTTTTAATGCTAACAACAAGATAATACTTGTATGTAATTAAGAGCGTGAGGAGTAAATTGTGGTGAAACTACGGTATCTACTCTGGAGCCTAGTTCTATGTAGCTAGCTCAGCTCAGGTGCTACTGCGATGGTGTAGACTCTAGTCTACAACCCATACAAGTGTACGTGATCACATCTTCCTCGGCACCTCGTCGAATGGTCTGGTCTCAGCCCAGGCCAGGACTTGGCTCACATCACCGCGAATCATGCTCACTAAATTGCTTCCGCAATTGGGCGGTCAAAAAATGGGCAACTTGCTTTAAATAATGCTCTAATGATGCCGATGGTAACAATAATGATGTTAGCATATACAATGAGTTTCTAGTTCTACACTCACTTAGTAGAAGATATACACGTCCACAGGTCACACACATACAGTACAACACAACAGAAGCCAGTACACACAGGCACTGCCACCGCACCGTGACTTCTATTTTTTTCCATGCACTGTAGTGTAAATTTAATTTGTATAAAAAGCATGGAACAACGGTTTCACGGTATCACGGTTGAAAAGCTCCATCCGGAACATCACTCAACGTTGATAGCGGTCTGTGAGGGAACGGTATCTAAACGAGCTGTGTGCTCTTTAGCTTTGGTTTGAATATCATTGAGTCCTTGATGGAAATTAATGAGTGGGGGAGGGAGTTCCAATCTTTGGCAGATTTGTAGGAAAAAGACTGTTTGAAGCAGTTGGTCTTGCTAAAAGGAACCTCAAGGGAGAGCGGGTGAGATCTTCTTGTAGACACAGAGGGGTCTCGTTTCTTAAATTCCAAGTAATCCATAATGGGGAGATCTACATTGTTGTGGATCATCTTCAAACTTCAAACTTGGCAGCGGTTTGGCTCCATCTAGAAGCTAAATGTAAATTTACTAATTTCCTAAAAGGACCCTCCTTTTAATCAGTTTAAAAATGCTCTTTTTACGGACCCTTCCTTCTCATCCTTTCTCTGAAAGTCCATCCTCTACGCAACATCCAGTTAAAACTCCACAGGAGATGTCTGGGAGGTCTACAGCTCAGTTCTTCAAGTCAAGCAAGATCAAAGAAGACTGGTGCGGATCAAGAAACTGACCCAGCATACTTTCTTAGGTATGGGACCACTACATAACACGACAGTACACCGTCAACGCAACGTGTCGTGGGTATCGTATCCCATAGGCTAAACAACACTCTTACAGAAATGTATTTTTGCATCGCAGTATCACACGACAAAACTAGGTTCAGGCTTTCAGCAACATAATCATCTCTCCATTCCACATACCATCATCAAACAGGAATATAATCTGTAGGAGGACAGCTGTAACGAGATGCCAGGACGCAGCCATGTTGGAGTTGATGTCGTGTCGCTTCTCTATTTTGCTTCCGTACCGTGCCGGCGCAGCCGCGCCGCGCCGTACAGCCAGCCGTAAGTGTACCGTGCCGTACCGCATACAATAGCCGTATGAGCAGGGAGGTGAAAACGCGTGCGCTCAGGTGGTGTCAGCTTTTTTGACTGTTAAGTATAATCATAGCGCAAATTCTATATAAAACTAAAGCTAACAATCGTGCAGTACGAATTCAAAAACCCGCGAATATAAATTATTTTTGAGCAGTTCAGCGCGAAAAATTAATCACATTTTTTTTTTCTTTTTGCTCGATTTTTCAAATAATATCATTACTTTCTGGTCAGTTACATATAGATACTCTAGTATACGCCAGCTTTCAACTTTTTGCGAGATACTTAGAAATCACTGTGTATGAAATATAAAAAAGAATACAATTTTAAGAGGAATTCTTATTTGCTGAAAATCTGCTTTGAATTTAATTGAAATGGCTGAGATATCCACTGATAAACAAAGTAAAACAAAGTGAGTTATAATCCATTTATAGGGAAACTGAATATATTTGGTGTAGGCATAAACATCGTTAAATATGATTCCGAAAAAAATTATATTCCATATAGGGTCAATGACCTTCCCCTGAATGGTTTAGATAAATGCAGTACAATTGTATCATTATCTTCTCTCTCATTTTCCGCGGCTGTTTAGGGGTTCAAGTTCTAGTTCAACCCTTTCGGGGTGAATCAGTGAGTATAGGCCTATTGTTATAATATTATCATACAGGGGCTGCAGTCCCACACTTTTGGCTAAAAAACCCCCCACAAACAAACACAACAGCAACAAACAAACAAAAAGCAAGCACTAAAAAAAAAAGAGGAAAATATTGTGAAAAAAAAAAACCCGTGACTTTCTGAGGGTCGCGGGGATGATGGGTGGGGAAGTTTTTAGATGGGCATGGGCTTTGGGGTTAGGGCCCAGAGAAGAGGTGACCCGTGGCCAACTTTTCTCCTCTCCCCCCTCATTAAACGTATACGTTCCGTTGCCCTTGACTTAAGTCTGTTTTTCTGGGTATATGTATAAAATCAAACCATTATAAAGTGCCGAATGCCCACTTGCTCCTTTTGATTACGAAAAAAAAAAAATCCACTTTAGTCATCCGATGCAACTAAACGAGGAAGTGATTCAGCTTTTCGTTTACTTTTGTCAGTCACTGGTGCCAGTCAGTCGATGTATAGGCCCGTCCTTATGTCCGCTTTGTTTCTTCAGAAAAGAAGCACGCACCCCCAGTGATGTGTGTTTTCTTCCCCCGTATGATGATAAGTGAGATTCGATAATGTAACCGATGTGGCTCGAGTGTTCACATAAAATGTAGATGTGAAGATAAGGATCATGCTTGAGAGAACATCAAAAGGTGAAATATGATTGGGCAGTGGGCTTTATTAAACACCACTCGTTAAGGTGTGAAAAGAATGCATCTATTAATCAATATGCAAACTATAGCAGTCAGTATAGAGTGTGATAAAAAAACACCTCACAACCCATAAATGATATGGGGGTATGGTATAAATAATAGAATACAGATTCGTTAAAACTAAACATTTTGAAGAAAAAAACAACAACATCATCAACAACAACGCAATATAACTGGTGTATAATTCCCAGAGTATAATCATTGATTGGATCCTTTTATAGCTAAGCGCCTTCATATCCACTGCCGTATCTCCGCTTATAGACAATGGCTGGCAATTAATTTCAGCAGCCAGATCATATTTATTATCTAGAGATATGATTCGAAGTCAGTGTTTGACATGAAACTCTGGCAGGGACAGAGCAAGTATCATAAATTAGTGTTTCCCTTGTAGCATACTGTCTCCCTCTCTCGCACGGAGTCGCAGCGGACTCGCTCCTTGCACAGGAGCTAGCTGTTGGGGGCGTTTTCCACTAACTTTGATTATTTCACGAAAAACATGGCGACGAACGGAAAGGAAGTGAATGGTTCTGCACACACAATGGATACAGACGAAAATTGCAGTGTAAACGGAATCGAAAATAGCTTTGAAAGTGAACAATGTGCAAGAAAATCGAAGTGGGTCCGGCTGAATGTCGGCGGAACATATTTTCTGACGACCAGGACCACGCTATGTCGGGATCCGAAGTCGTTTTTATGCAGATTGTGCCAAGACGATCCCGATTTGAGTTCAGACAAGGTGAGTCCAATACCCGTCCGTCGGATATCGTGCGGGCTGACAGGGCAGGATAGGCACTGCCCTGCCCCGTACGACGCGCAGGGCAGGGCAAGGCGCTAAACGAGAGCTCAGAGTCGAGCGAGAGCCGGTTATATTTATAAGTGATGCGTTGCCTCACGTCACGTACCGTAGTTAGAAGTTCAAAACTAAACCTAGATTCCTAGAATCTAACGTTAATTGTCTAGACTTGAGTGAGCCTCGGCCCTCCTGTTCTCTGCGAGCTGCTAATTTCTAGTTTGACGATGTAGGAACCTAGATCTATATACGTGTACTGATATAATAAATTAGTAACTAAGATTTTAGGTCATTTAATTTACTGACACATTTAGCACTGACACTGACACTGTTTATGAATGTTTGTACGCGAATGCCCACATTCACATGGACATGTGATGTTCATTCAATGTATTGTATGGTTGGATTACTCAACGACTACTTTTTGATTAAATAACATGCATCTTAGAAAATATCCCTCAGTTTCACCTTCTGTATTAATTCCATTGCATTATGGCAGAAAATATTGCAGATTCATATCCCGGGCTCGGATTGTACATGCGGAATTTGCGGCAACAAACAGAAGTGATATTGCATTTTTTACTGTGCGCCACCATAAATCTAGACAGAAAAATCTGTTTGTCCGGAGGAGTTTTTTTTTTTTTTTTGTCATTTTTGGACATTTATGGCTCTCCTCAGCTCAGCTCAGTAGACATTTTGGAATATTCCGTGAAGCCAGATGCAGTCTCCACGGAACATATCCCCGACTAGATACAGACCGATCTTTTGTATATTTTGGTCAGTGCACACCGGTGCGGTGCAAGCTCTTAATCTACAAGATTTTGTCTTAAATATTTTTTAAATTAAAATGTCTAATTTTAATAAATTAGTTATGCAAATTAAAGATAATAAAAAGTTCTGGTACCTCAAAAGAGCCTTGAATTTCCTTGTCTTAGTTTGTGTTTCAGGTTAAAGTACCTTTCATATAACTAACACTGTGAGACTTACTCGCCCCAAAGTGCTCTCATGTCTTATGAGTAATCATGCAATTAACTGCGACCAGCAGCCCCATACGCATAGCGACCAGCAGTCCCATACGCATAGCGTAATCGGGCTTCGCATTGTAGCATTCAGGATCATGACAGATTTAGTATCGCAGGGTAAATGTTAACTTAAAATCCCATAAATTCTTCAATTTGAAGACTTACCAATTAAGTTGAAGTATTGAAAACAGGCTTTGGGCAACGTTTGGTTCTGCCTATAGTCCCTTTCTGTTCGAATTGATGACTGAATGTGACTCGGTCGACAGGACCTGAGGAGAGCTACATACAGTACACTGAATACCACAGCCAGTGCATGCGAACACATCACATGCAGCCCGCACACAAATTTCAAATCCATGAACGGATAAGATGTTTGTGTGCGCATGCGCTGGCCATGGTATCCAGTGTATGTAGCTCTCCCAAGGTCCTCTCGACCGAGTCACATTCAGTCATCAATTTGAACAGAAAGGGACTATTGACAGAACCAAACGTTGTTCGAAGCCTGTTTTCAATACTTCAACTTAATTGGTAAGTCTTCAAATCGAAGAAATGTTTGGATTTTAAGTTGACATTTACCCGCGATACTAATTCTGTCATGATCCTGAATGCTACAATGCGAACCCCCATTACGCTATGCGTATGGGGCTGCTGGTCGCAGTTACAGCTATGCGTACAATGGGCTGCACCGGGCTGCACGCTGCTGGTCGCAGTCAGTGGTTTCGTACAATATTTATCGACGCTGTACAGCGTTGGCTCTGGTACGAAACCATTATTGCATGATTACTAAGACATGAGAGCACTTTGGGGCGAGTAATTCTCACAGACAACGTACTTTAACCTGAAACACAAACCAAGACAAGGAAATTCAGGGAAGCTTTTGAGGTACCAAAACTTTTTATTATCTTTAAGCCCAACATAGATTTTATTTTAGCCCGCTAAACACTAATTAAAAGCATTGAAAGTCTATTTTTAGATTTGTATTTCTATCTGTTTTATCATACATTCAACAATTACACATGATCATAAAAACTGCCAAAAGTTATTTAAATTCTTTTTTTTTTTGAATTTCCAATGTATTTCCTTGTTTTTCAACCTTTTTTTTCAAAAAAAATAAAGTTGTTTTTTCAATGGAAATTGTCATGGACCACTTTGGAATTGTCATGGACCATTTTTCAACCATAATTTAACATAAGATTAATCTTATGCTAAATTATGGTTGAAAAGTGGTCCATGAAAATTGAAAAAAAAAGGTTAAAAAACAAAGAAATACATAAGAAATTCCATAAACAACAATATAGGAAATAATGCAAAATCACAAGATTGTGCCCGTTCTGGGGTGACATGTCATATAAATGGGCTTGGCTTCATAATGGTATGCGCGGACATTGCAAATTTGGTCTCAAAAGTTGCGCGAGACTTACAAGAAAAAAGTGAAGAAGCCTTATGATCAGGTCTTCTCGTATTGCAGAATTATTGCGCAAAACGCAGAGGGGGGATGGACCCCCCCCCCCTCTATGATTAAGGCCTAGAATTCAAATGAGATAGAGGATTGAAACTTCTCTGATTTGAGTCTATGTATAAATGACAACACACACAAAAGTATCCCAAACAGTGGCTGTGACGCAATGTTACTGGGCACTGAAACTATATTGTTAGCATCCACGGTAACACATTGAGTATACAGCTTAATTTTTGAGTAGCATTTCTACTTTTAATTGCTGTGTACATTGTATACAGCTCAATTTCTGAGTAGCAATTCTTTGATTGCTCTATTTAAACTGCAGCCAAAATTTTGCACCAATAATCAACTCATGGAGGTGGTTTGTCATATCCCAAACAAGTACATTGTAAATTGAATTATCAATATCAAAATCCGGGATTTACCGCAACTTTCAGTTAGGCGTCCACTCACTCCCCCCCCCCCCCCCCCAACTTACATTGTATGTACATTTTATTACGTGTACAAACACACATTACTGGGTACCATTTCATGAAAGTTGTCAGCACTGACAAGTTGTCAGTCTCTGACAATAACCATAGTAACACTAACAGTCAGTGGCCAGAGCATCTCAGCCAACAAAACCAAGGATTTTGCTGAAATTGTCAGAGACTGACAACTTGTCAGCACTGACTAAGTTGATGAAACACCCCCAGGGTGATGATAGGCATTTAATAGAAATTATTCGCAGAAAGAAGGTAACAGATACAGTTGTACGTAAACGCAGACATGAAAAAAAAAAATGGTAGGACCTATACAACTGACACAAACTGATCTCATACATTTATCAGTACTCAGCAAGGCTCAATTGAAAACATTACCTTTTACTCTGCGATATGAGAGACTTACATTGTACCAGGGAATAATTTTCCTTCTCGAAATTGAATAGCAATTTTTGTCGATGGACATACATTTTCAACAAAATGGTTTACAAGTCTATGTAATGAAACTGCTATGCAAATTACATTTTGTATAGCAGTTGCACCAAAATGCATAGCAAATTGCTATGCAATACCAGGAAAATTATTCCCTGCTTACATTGCAAGTAAGTGATATTTTAAAAGT
Source organism: Diadema setosum (assembly GCA_033980235.1). Taxonomy (NCBI): domain Eukaryota; kingdom Metazoa; phylum Echinodermata; class Echinoidea; order Diadematoida; family Diadematidae; genus Diadema; species Diadema setosum. The sequence continues at coordinate 15,510,702 of CM067064.1, forward strand.
ATAATTTACCATTTGCAATGAAACAAAAGCCCAGCATTAGTGCTTTAAAATAGTTCCAAAATGTGAGTTTGGGATAGAAAAAAACCACTGCAAAAATTTGAATCCGTATGATTATATTACAAAATATGAACAATAGTTATAATAAAAGTGTTGCCAGACTAAACCATCTACAGTTATGGTTTAATGAGAAAAATAGTGATATATCTCCTTTATAATTTTAGGCTGTATTGTGAAAATTTTATATGGTAGGGATGTTTTGTGATACAACAGATCTGCACATATGCATCATATGCAATATCTTGAACATATTTAAAATCACTGTTCCCAGTGGTAAACAGGACCTTTAATAAAAAGCACAGTTCCAAACCACAATAATGTGATTTCTTGGATTTTGTGGAACTTGCGTGAAGTGTACCATCAAAGTTTTAATGATGAGGTTTTGGCACAAACATACTGCTCACAACATTGCTCATGACATTAAATGTAATTCATCATGCATTGCCATCTAGCTAATTGTGCTCATGTTATATAATTTTCACTCTCTAAATCTGCATACATGCACAATGCAGTTACCACTCTTTTGGTGTGTTCATCTCTCTACATTCAAGTGAACTATCCCTTTAAGGTTATGAGCAATATTGTTTGTGCCAACGCCTTGTTTTTGATCCATGTGTGAACAGAACAGATAGAGTGAATCCAATATCCTGCTTTTCCTGCCTGTTGTAAACTCAGGATTTTTTTTTCCCCAGAGAAAAAAGAGACAAAACAATAACAACACAAAACCTCACACCATACCACATAAAATGCTGTCTTATTGTTCACTATCCTGTTTTCCTCATATTATTCAAACAAGAAAGAGGTGCTGATGTAGAACCATTCAACATTTTTTAATCATGAGATGAGCCTTGTTCATAAAAGTTTAAAGGACAAGTCCACCTTCATATACATGTGGATTAAGTGAATGTAGCAATATTTGTAGAACATATCAGTGAAAGTTTGGGGAAAATAGGACAATCAGTTCAAAAGTTACGAATTTTTGAAGTATCTGCACAGTCACTGCTAGATGAGAAGACTACTAGAGTGTATGATGTCACATGCACACAATGATATAAGGAAAATATGAAGAGAATTTCACAAAATTTTACTTAACGCATGGAAAAAGGTGCACATTTCCTTGACTCGTCACTGATGTGTGTTAAGGATAATATTATTCCCCCTTGCCTTCTGAAAGAGGGAAGTCAAGTGTTTTTTTATTATGCGAGAAAAGTGAAAATATCTTGAATTTTCCTTTAATACTTTCTTTATATTGTTGTACACATGTGACATCACAAGCTGTATTAGTCTTCTCATCCGGCAGTGACTAAGCAGAAACTTCAAAAATTCATAACTTTTAAACGGATTGTCCGATTTTCCTCAAACTCTTGCTGATGTGTTCTACGTATTGATATTGCTGCATTCACTCAATCCACATGTCTATGAAGGTGAACTTGTCCTTTAATAACCAAAATGAATACCCATAGGCCCCACAGCAACTAAAAGCAACTGCCTGAATTGTGTTCTCAATTTAAAAGACACTACACTTTGAATTAGTGATGTATCAATTTGTCATCTATGGAACAAGCAATTGTTGAAAAGCATATACACATTGTGTTCTCCAGATTCATTTGTACAGTTGAATGTTTGTGTGTGTGTTTGGGTTTGTTTGTTTTTTTTTTTTGCCATCTGGTTTGATCTGGACATTTGCTTGTCAAGAACTGGAGCAGAGCTTCTGTCTGAACACACAAAGGCATTTTGGTTCCTTTGTGTGTTTTCAGTCTGCTATACAGGGCTTTTTACACTTGCAAATTTTTGCTTAGTCCCATACCAACGGTGGGGCTACTAAGGGGGGCCGTAGCCCCACCGTTGGTACTGGACTTTCCTTAGCCCACTTTCTGTTTACACTTGTTTTTGCCAAAGTGGGCTAGCCCCACCGATAATCCCGTACTATCTGGCCCTGCAAAAAAGCAGGGTTATCACCGCAATTGCAATGCTAACCCCGCAATTGCGGTGCCAAGCAAGTGAGTGTAAACAGAACGAAGAAATAATCCGGGGCTAAGCCACGGAGACGAAGCCTGAACCACACAAAGTACTGAACTAATTATACGAGTGTAAAAAGGTCAGTTTTCTCTTAAGCCTGGGACAAGATTTTAGTACGGGATTTATTGGCAAACTTTGTAAAAAGCTGAAAAAATTGGTACGGGATTGATGATAGTCCTGGGTCAGAGAAAGTACGGGGTTAAGAAACACAAGTGTAAAAAGGGCTTATGTGAGCACTCACTCACTTCTATCCTCCCCGAAAATAAATAAACTTCAAAAGAAAGAGAAAAATATTCCTTACAGAATGATTTTAAAAAAATGACAAAACTCGGATAAGAAAAAAGGAAGATATGACATTTTGAAATTTTATGTTTTTTCGGAAAACATCTCTTGACCAGTCCTTATGAATGTTCAAATGACCGAGTTGATGATGTCATACCCTAACAATTTTTCATGTGTGTTGTATATGAAATTGGAAAAAAAAAAATATTTTCAACTTATCACAAGTAAAAGCATGTACGCATACCAAGTATATATCACAGTGAACATTTGGCTTTTTTTTTTTGTGTGTGTGTGTGTGTGGTTTTAAGACAGGATTTATATTCATATAAGTTTTTTTTTTTTTTGTCATTTCTGTATGAAATGAATAAGAAATTGTGAGAGCATGACATCGTCAACTTGCTGATTTGAATATTCATAAGGACTAGTCAAAAAATGTTTTCTGGAAAAGTGTAACATTTCAAAATGTCATATCTTCCTTATTTCTTATCCAATTTTTGTCATTTTTGTATTGTTCTGTAGGGGATATTTATCTCTTTTTTTGAAGTATATTTATTTTTGGGGTGGATTTCCTCTTTAAGAAAACAACTTTCAGGCATTTTGTGAAGACATAGATGTTCTGATTCCTCCATATGCCAATATCTATCATCAGAGTATTTGCTCTCCTGCCCTCCCAAGGCTGCATTGTCGTTGCATGTCGACCATCTGATTCTTTGTTTGCCCTGTAGTGAGTGCAGAGGTGCTGTGTGAGTGTGTGAACACACCATGGTGCAGTGTCCTGGTATCTAATTGATTTTGGGTAATATCAGTGACCACCCTTTGAGCAGACTGCTTTGCCATGATGCTAGCAGCGCTGGAATCAATAACTTGGCAGTCATTACGTAAGAGTGGGATTAATGAAGAGCAAGATTGATTTCTGCTCCATTTTTTACCCCTTGCAAGATTGTGGCGGCCAGTGATTACATGTACACTGTACGTAAATAGAGCCACTTTGCATACCCATGTACGTCAGTGTTAGTGAACCGTACGCTCTGTGCATTGTCACTTGGTTGCAGATTTCAACACTTCAAATTGCATGAATAGTCAATTTCAAAACTGCATTCACAGTCATGAGTCCTTTATGTGGGCTTGTAATATTCAGTGAATGTGGTAATTGTGTGTTCTATACTGTCTGTAATATGTCACTAGAAGACAAACTAAGCAATGCAAAAAAGGATGAGATTAAAGTTCACATGGTGAAAGTGAGCAATTACAAAAACTAGTAAAGCACTCTGAGAGCGCAGACCTCCGCCAAGCATGCAGCTCATTTCCACCACTGATCTTGTTCTTCCATAGAGATATCAGTGATTTCCACCCATATACAATACTTATAGCATCATGTGCTGAAAGTCACCCGATTTCCCAATATAGAAGCCTTTGTTACGTCATAAACACTCAGCTGCACGGCGCGCCTCATCCTAGCAGAAACTAGAGCACGCACTCTAGTGAGCGCATGCAAACCTCAAATACGCCCAGCCTGAACTCCCAAGTTCATTGACCCTACCTGCCAAAATATCAAAAATCCTTCATAGATTCCCCCAAATTCTCGGATCACCACCAAAAGTTAATCGTTTGTTACTTGTGTCATTCTCAACCTTTCCTGCAAGTTTCATTCCAATCCGTTAACCACTTTTTGAGTTATTTTGCACCCGGACAAACGAACGAACACACAAACCAACGGTAATGAAAACATAACCTCCTCCCTTAGCAGAGGTAAGAAAAATACACACCTTGTAATCAAAGATTAAAATGAGTGTCATCTAATCAAACTTGATACAGTCATAATGATCTACAATGTACTACAATCTTGGTTCTGGTGTTGGGGTAGAGCAGGGGGATGAGGTCAACGATCTTCCTTCTGTGGGATGCCATATCATACAAAGAAGATTTTCTTGAGTGTGCCCCTGTCAACAGAATTTTATAATAGTCAAGTCATCATTTCTTTTATTTATATGTTGTCGCTTCCACAGATACAGTATATGTTGTGCATTCATTGCTGTGAGACCAACATTGTGCAACTTCGTGAAATGTTAATACACTAGGTATAAAATGAGAATGTAGAAAAATTCTTCCACTGAAACATTTCATATACATATTCCTTATCAAAAAAAAAAAAAGAAGAAGAAATGAAATGATCCTGAAATTACTACACCCTGTACGTCTACACATACAATGTTACATGTAAAACTGTGAAGGAGATCAGCAAAGTTGACACTAAAAGCTGCATACTGAGTGGGCTACCCAGTATTCACCATATTGCTGTTTTGAAAAGATGGGATTTAAAGTTGCAAATGTTTCTTTATATCCTCTTTTTTTTTTAAATCATAATGTTCACTGCCTATTTCTCTTCTATTTTCTGTTACTTTCCATCCAGTTCTCCCTGTCACATATAGCCGATATCAAGCGATATCACCTAGCAATACCGATATCTGATCGATCGCTCTTGGGACACACTTCCAGTTTACCCACGTCATGTCCTTCATCTATGGATATTTTCCATAATTTCGTTGTTTGGCATCATCAGCCCAGCATTGGGCTGATTTGCAGAAGAATCCCATTCATCAAATTTAAAGTTACAGATCAGAAAATAACTTTATTATTCGACAGATTATAAGAAAAAATCTGATACGATCTGTGAATACTAGTGCTTCGGCGTTCAAATGCATAAAAGCATACATTTACACATCGCGCGTTCATGACTGGAAGTTTATATCCCAAGAATTAAAAGTAAAAAAATTAGAGTGCCACACGCGTTCAGATTCGGAGAGCTATGCAATAGGGAGAATTAGGTGATGTTAGAACAGGCAAGGTACGAGAATGTTCATACAAGCTGAATGCATTATGAAACTGGCCTTTTGAAAGATGATGCTGGACCTTTAAAGTTAATGACTATTTGATTCCAAGCCAACTATCAATTTGCTAGAGCTAGGGAGAAGGGTTTAGCCATGATGTGCCTGCATGCATGCTCATTTAACACACGTACTGGTTGATACCAGTTTGTGTGTGGTGTAAAAGTAGGAGAAGTGTTTTTGAATTTATCAGTGCATATATCATACATGTACACAATACATTGTGTCCAGTGGAAAAAATACTCTAAAAATATCAACTATTATCATTATTATTATAAAAGCTGTGCATTATATTTTTGGAAAGAAGAATGTCAAGTGAAGTACAGTAAAATAGGAAATATCTATTACCAAGCTGGAAAAAGGAATGAATTAGTACATAAATGACAGTTTGTATTGTAGGCCACGGAAACTGTCAGACATTTTCCATAATTTTGAGTTCTGACATCCACTCCTTACTGCTAGATTTTTTTTTTAAATTCTTTTGTTGTTGTTGTCGTAAAGAAAAATGCATGCCAAAGTATCTTTGGCATTGTACATGTTGATAATTGTTATCTCTTGCAGAGTTTTTACAACTGAAGTTTGAACCCTAAAAGATCTACATATGTCATGTGTAGAAGTAGTTGAAATAGTGACATACACTTGGTATACACCTTTACTGCCTCATTTACAGTACTTATGTAGAGATACTAACTATTAGGGCCTACTGTTTTGCGTTATTTTACATCTGCCAAAAATACTGTTTTATGGAAAATACCATTTTCCCCAAATTATATTACCAGTGCTGCTCATTTGTATTGCAGGAAAGGTGAAAATACTGTTTTCCCACCAAAAATATGCCTTTTTAGCCCTCTGAACACTACATTGCAGTGTCAAAATTTAGCATCCCTGTGTATGCATAATGGCAAACTCTTTTATACATGACTTATGTCTTGTCACTACAAATGCATCTGCAACCAATGTGCGCATTAGGGAGTGTACCAATGATGTGCTGTCTGAGTTGGATGTTAAACCCTAGGGAGAGGTTCTGGCAGCAGGCACCAGGTACTGTACATCCGGCCTTGAGTCAGGCCAGAGATATTGGTGTGACATGGCCCCTGGGGAGTCAGTGGCATAAGGCTGTTAAAGGCACTCAGTAACAACCCTCATTTGTAGAATCCATGTCAATAAAGACTGGGTTTCAGAAGCGCTAAAGTTTAATGAGTCTGGTTGTAACAGACTTTGTCTGTTTTCGTTGAAGACTAGTCCTGAGTATACTCGGGCAGGTGTCTATGGGAAATGCATGTCATAGCAAAGTCAGTCAGTCCTCAATGGGTTAAAATTAATAAAAACCAGAAAACTTGGCTTTAGAACAGAGAAACAATGGACGCATGTAAAGTGGACTCGAGAATAAGTTTCTGTAGCCATATTCACCTTACATTTAAAGAGTTATCAGTTTTTACCTTGCAATGCAAAAATCAATTTTGTTTGTTTAAAAAAAAAAAAAAAAATCACTGGGCTGCAAAATGAAGCACTTAAAATCTCCAGCCTGTGCATGCCTAAAAAAAATGACAGGAGCGTGTGACCCATAGCCGCTGAGTGTTCAATCCTAGTGTGGGCCACTGTGGCGAGTTGCATTATGGGATGAAATTCATCTACATTGTATAAATGGTTTGCTTCACGTGCTGTTCAAATACGTCATGCAGGCGAATTATTGCCAGACTTCTACAAAAAGAAAAAACAAATCAAACTTAACCAATTTTGCGTCATCATGCGTCTTGCAAGAATTAACCATTTTTTTATGCATGCACACATAAATTCATGTTTGTGCATGCATTGCAATGATTGATTTAAAAACCATTAATTTCAGTCACATTAATTTTGTCACCTAAGTTATTGAGCAGCTCACAGGGGAGAACAGTGTATGCCATGAAATTTTGTCATGCAATGCCAATTGATGTAAATGATTTGATGGGGAGCCAGTTTCTAAACAAAGGTTGGAAATAAATTGCATGTTACAATTTTGCTTAGAATTTCGTTCATTCATCGTCAGTCATGTCAGTAGATCTGGTTGATGGACCACATTTGTGAAGATTCAGATTTGACGCTTTCTTTCTTCTTTTATGCCCATTTTTATTTCAGGATGACACTGGTGCCTACCTGATTGATCGTGATCCCATGTACTTTGGACCAGTCTTAAATTACCTGAGGCACGGAAAGCTAGTTATCAATAAAGATTTAGCAGAGGAAGGTGAGTAGGAATCTAAAAGGAAAAACCAGACACGTTCCATCCAGAATGACAGGATGTTGGCTTTGGTGAGATTAGTGTCACTTTAGCACTAGAAGGATGCTTGAATGCACATTCCTTTGTATCATGTAGAATTACTGTCCTTCTTGTTCTCAGAAGGCAAATTACATGTACTTCAAACATGCACAATGTAGGTGCTCATGTAAGGCATGGCAATGTTTAAGAGAGTTTGTTGTCATTGCTTGTCTGCTAACAAAGAATGCAGACAAAAAGCAGACAAAATACTAATGATGCTGGTCATAATAAAACTACTTTTTTGAGGGCAATATACCTTTGGCAAGGTCTCTAAGTACTTCAAATGAGAGAAAAGACTAAAAAAGATATAAAAAGAGAGAAAAATCAAATGAAGAGTTTATAGTCAGTTATTTTGTCATGTTCATCATCTCCTCCTTTACAGGTATACTAGAGGAAGCTGAATTCTACAATATCACATCTCTCATAAAACTTGTCAAGGAAAGAATGAAGGAACGGGACACAAGAAATTCTCAGGTATGGTGTGTCGATGTGCGTAGCATGCAGGATAGTGTAGGGGGGACTGGAAAAGAAAAAAACAAACAAAATAAAGGACTTGCAGTTAGTGGTAGTCTGGAATTCTTCAGTCGCATTAGCACTTGTTCTTGAAATAGGGAGAAGAGGAGAGGCCTGATACTGATTCCAAGGAGAAATCATACTAGAATGCTCAAAGCGCAGTTTACATGTAGAGGAAGAAAGAAATGGGGACTTAAAAGATGAACTGTTGTGTGTGTTATTTTGGAAACATTTTGTTGCCAAGGCAACTGTTTCTCTGCCTTTCACACTTGCATTTATCATCACTTTAATATTTTGAGTGTAGAGGAAGCTGCCTAACTCGAGGAATATTCCTCCATGGTGTGAAAAGATTTTTTGGTTTTTGTTATTGGTGAATTTTTCAGACATCAGTTGATACAATGTATCTATGAATTTCAAAAACGTTTTCAAAGGCTTTGTGTATCCCCCCCCCCCCCATGGAATATTTCTCTATGACCTACAAAATCTAATACGTCTTTTAAAAGATCATAGGGATTGAACAGATACATGTATAAAGCATACATTGAAATATGATTATTTGGAACAAATTTCTGAGATACAGTTCCTTAAAGCAGAAAGTTGAATTGATCAATCTCTTTCCCTCTGTGTATCCTATTTGTACGTTTGTACCTGTCTTTATCTCTGTCTGTCTGTCTCCTCTTGTGTTGACAGGGTTCAAGGAAACACGTGTATCGGGTATTACAGTGCCAGGAGGAAGAGATAACGCATGTGGTGTCAACAATGTCAGACGGTTGGCGGTTTGAGCAGGTAACTTGGTTCCCCCCCCCCCCCCCCCAATCTAAATCCTCTGCACTTCCTTGTAGCAATAGTGCACACTTTTTGCTTGCACAGAGCATATTTAAAGAAAAAAAAAAAAAAAAACTCACACAAAACACACTAAAAAACCCAGATCAAACTTAACTCTTGGGGACATTTGACTGTCCTTGGATCTGAAGTAGTCCTAGCCAGTGCCGTATATAAAGAGAGTTTGGCTTTAATGAGCTTTGAAGCCTGCGATTGGTCAATGGCTGGTCTCACGACCTACATGGAGCCATGTCGTTACAGAACAGAGCGCATACAGTATGCAGTGCCCTTTGTTAAATACACTCTACGTAGCTTGCTTTGCTTATGACGTCTGAACGTACATGCTATTAAACCCTGTAGTAACACGTAATATGTTGAGTAACGACATGGTGTCCAATATAGCAGTTGGCCAGACTCTCTTTCTGTATGGCTCTCGTGTCGGCCATCTTGAAATGGCTTTACAATGTATATCCAAAAACAAAGTAAAACAAAGTGGTCCTAATAAAAGGTGGGACCCACCTTTATAGAACCTCTTTGTTTTGGGTATCTCGGCCATTTCAGAACCGATTTTCAGCAAATAAACTTTGAAATCATCTTTTGTATGCTCTTTCTTATTTCAGAAGAGGTTTCTCATCATCTCAAAAACAAGTTGGAAACATGAAGTCCCATATCTCATCCAAAATTGTACCACCCCTTTAAATTCTGCAGACTGCTTTATGCAGATTGGTCCTATGCACAAATTATCATAGAGTTTTAGTTTCTATATGAACTACATTTGGTTATTTAATCTTTTTATCTCCTGTAGGGAAGTATTACACAGAATTTGATTGAACTAAACTGGATTCTCGTTGCAACCTGAGTATCATAGTCCACTTCCATTTGGTGGAAGTTCGTGTTTGTGTGCAGGGATTTTGTAACTTAAATTTCAAATTTTGGCAGTACAATAGAGAAGGATTTCCATACGTGTGGGAGTGCATCTGTGAGAATAGCGCTGGCACTGAAACCCACATTTTTCTATTTACTGGGAAACTTTGTAGCAGACATTCTGTCTCCTTTATGAGGAGTTCTGTACCAAGGAACTCAAGACATGAAGAAGCACTGGTGAAAGATATTACCTCCCAAGATACCGACCTCCTTTTTTTTTCTTTTTTTGTGGGAGAATTATAATCAGAACAATCAACCGATTGATTTCCTCTTTCAAATGATGTTATTTCCTCATGCTCTGTGTTGTTGATGAGGCGTATCCTTGCAAGAAGTTCTGGGCATGAAAGAGAAGTTTGTGATGTATCGCTTTAACCCTAACTAGGCCGGGGGGGGGGGGGCCTCCGAGGCCCACCCCTTGACGTTTCGCGCGATGTATCGCTAACGCAAAAAGCTATCGCCGCGACGTTTCATGACTTTTTTCTGTTGAGTCTCCCGCATCTTTTGACACCAAATTTGCGATGCGCGGGTGCGCGGTTCCGAAGTTTCGCATAAATATGTATGTGCATGTCAGACCAAAAACTGCTCAAAAACGTGAATTTGTGTACAATTTCAATGGAAACTGTGCTTACATTCAAATTTCATAAAAGCATGATTATTTTGGGGTTTTATTGATTAAAATCAATTAATAACATATTTTCTTGTTCGGAACAATGTCGTGGACAAATTTCATCGAAAAAACAATGAAAAACATAAAGTCGAAAAAACAAAGAAATACATAAGAAATTCAAAAAACAATAAAATACTTAAGAAATTTTTTCGGATGGCTCAATTTTTTTCTCTTATATTTGCTTAGGACACTAAAAAGAATATTTACACAAAAAATGTGCCCATTTTGAGCTTTATTTAGTGATTTATACCAAATTGTCTGATTTCATTGCATCATTATGCATAAATTAGCATAATTTAGCATAAATGATAATTTTTTAAAATCTAACTTCGTAGTACTTTAGATTACATTATAGGCAATGTGTGTGCCAATTTTCGTCGCGATCGCGCGGTCGACGGCCGAGATCTGGAGGGGGGGCCTGGGAGGCCCCCCCCCCCCCCCCCGGCTCTATGATCTACCTAAATAGCCCGGCCTAGTTAGGGTTAAGCCACCCTGAGTGATGGAGTTTGCATTACCCGTAAAACCTTCCTTTGGCCTTCAATGTGTACAGATTAGCAAAAAAGTGATGTAGATAGTGTGGAATATGTGCCAAACACCTTTCATTCTATCTACAACCAGTATCGATGTGGGTCTGAACAACACGATACGTCATTCGTGTTTGTTTGTTGGAAATTCAGATCAGTCCAGTTCAACTCGGTTTGATTCAAAAGATTACTTTAAATCACAGCCACAGCTGATTGTTGTACAATTTACTATCAGAATGCATACATGCACCACCCCCCCCCCCAAAAAAAAAGTACCTAAGTGGTGCTGAATCAAATTTGTCATTACAGTGATGCATTTACTACAGCTAGAAATCTAATCCATGTGTCTTCATTTTTTTTATTTATTTTTTTATTTTTTTTAATTTTTTTTTGAGAGAGAGCTGTCCTAAACTTCAATATCATGCAGGGTATTGTACAGTATATCTGCATGTGAAAATAGGAACTTAGAAGAGAGCAAAAGATCGTGGAAAATGAAGAATTCACAGGTTATATGAAACATTGAACCATTTCTTAAAACCATGCATCCCCCCACCCCACCCACACACACACACACGCACACACACACACACACATTTTTTCCCCGGAGAAGGGCAACATGTTGTACTAAGCACAGTATAAGCTGTAATGTTTATGCATGCTTAATAAAGGGATGGTAGAGTATTGATGGAGATGAGGATTGAGCTTTTAACTTTTGCGAGATACCAAGAAATCACTTATGAAATAGTACAGAGCATACCATTCTAAAATGAATTCAAAATTTATTTGGTGAAAATCGGTTTGGGAATGGCTAAGAGATCAAAAAATAAAGTAAAACAAAGCAATCATCATAAAAGTTGGGTCCCACTTTTATTAGAATCACTTTGTTTTGGATATGTCAGCCATTTCAAAGCCAATTTTCATCAAATAAGTGTTGAATTCCTCTTGGAATCACATGCTCTTTCATATTTCATAAGAGGTTTCTCATTATCCCACCGACAAAATGGTAGAAACCTGAAGTTAGGACACAACCACAACTATACGATCCCTTTAAATTGAGCCAGATTATGATGGTTCTTTGATTATACCTGACAAAAAAAGTAGAAGAAGGAGTTTACTGAAAACAGCAGCAACAACAACAACCCAGAATTAACTTTAAAAAACCCTGAAACTAAACAATCAAAATCAATAGCATGTCATGTCAGTCAGGATACACCATGCATTGTTTTGTCTGTGGCCCATTGCAGGAAGACAGGGCCCAGCCAAGAATCTGCTAGAACAATCACAATCCCTGGCTGGTAGCCAGGTGGTTTAGTCATTTTTCCAGCTATTATTGCTAATGTGTGCTTTACAGTTTGTCTCACCCCCCCCCCCCCCCCCCCCATTTGAAATTCTCTAGTGGAGTGCTAACTGCCTTGGTTTTGAGCTAAAGGTCACACTGAGGTCACTCATTGGTAGAGCTGCACATTTGCTGCAGAAATAGAGTTCTGGGAGAAAGTAAAGTTTCTAAATAATACAGTGCAGACTTAACCAATAACATCTCTTGTCTTTTAGACACTGACAGAATTTTCAATTCTATTTTGTGTGAAGTAAAATGAAGTTTTAAGCACTGGAATGCTTTTCCTTGATTCACAATGTAGTAGATCAGATATTTTAAAACAAAGAAAGAGTTTGGAACAAATGAAAATGTAGGATTGAGTGAATAATAGAGTTTGAGCTGTTTAAACACATTTCAAGCAAAAAACAGAAACAAAAAACAAAAACATGAGGTATGCTTTTATAAATCATATGAATTGGTAGGGATCCAAATCTCTTACAATGGAATCTTAGCAAGCTTTTTGTCCTATTTTCCCCACCAGCTGGTAAACATTGGTTCATCCTATAACTATGGCAACGAGGACCAGTCTGAGTTTCTATGTGTGGTCTCCAAGGAGCTGAGTAACACCAATGGTGCATCGGCAGCGGAGAATTCAGATAGGGCCAAGGTGAGTAGAGCGCCCCCTATAGTTCATTTTGGTGCATGAAAGATCATCAAACGTAGTAAAGATCAGGGCAGGGTTTGGCCAATCTTTGCAGGAAAAAAAAAAAAAGGAATAAAAGGTTCATTATTCCGAAAGTTCATTCATCCAAAACAGAAATGAGAGTGAAATACATCTATAGGTGTATCTTTCACATGTAAGTATCAGTGCCCAGTTATAGTTGGATGTCTATTGCCTTATTCAATCTGTCATACATGTTTACACGCACAAGAAATTTGCATAAATTACAGACTAGTTATAAACCCCTTTCACTATGAATACTGGCCTGACAGTTTGGTAGCCATCTCATATCATGATTTGTTCTTTTTTTGTGTGTCTCTGCCCCTTTTGCAGATTCTTCAGGAGAGAGCATCGAGATTGCGCGAGCACAGGACATAGGGGGAAGAGTCTATTCTCTATCTCTACTTCTTCATCCCCATCTCTCGTGTCATTTCTTCTCGCTTCGGCCGGCGTTAAACCGGCGGGATGCAATCCCTCCCCGTCGGGCGTGGAGGCAGCCTCGGCGACTATCTACAAAACCCACTGCTCAGGAGAGCCAGAGGAATCGCTCACGTGTTTCTCCTTATGTCTCATTATAATTTTTTGACTTTTATTTATAATGAACTTTATTTTTTTTGTTTGTTTTTTTTGTGTGTGTGTGTGTGTGTGTTTGGGGAGGGGGGCAGTTGTGTTATTATTGAGGAGCTTTTTTTTTATAGTGTAGCTAGAGATGTTGCATGAACTTGAGCATCATGCTCGGATTTTCGTTGCCGTCGTTCGTTCCTCTGTTTGGTGCAATCTTTGATTTTTATGATACGTCCTCTGGTTCGGAATACAGAGTTTTACTATGTCTATGAGTGGCAGCACATGATTTCATTTTTAATCTGTTTCGATTTATACTTTGTGAATTACCAATGCTGGGGCTCTTTCTAGTGATGACAATGTCAGTAGTGGTACTGACATCCCGAACACAGCGTATTAGTTGCTGCGATGATTAGAGGCTCATGCAATATCAGCATGATACCCGAAGAACATGACATTTTGCCCGTAGATCCGAGGATCGGAGAAGACCAAATAGACAAAAAATCTTACCCCTTTACTAGTGCTTTGTAGTTCCTTTGAGATGGCCATGGACATGGATATATCAAACACTTCATGAACTTCAAAATAACAAATGATGCATATATGCTAAATGGTACAAGATGCCATCATTTGCTATAACTAATCAACGCAACATTGTGTTGCATTGGTTTCGAATTATGTTTGCTCTGTGATTTGAAATACTGTAAAGCCAGAACCTTCTGGCTTGAAATTTTCAGGAATTTCCACTGACATTCAGTGCATGAAGTGTAGATGAGAACTTTTGTGTGCATTTTAATTTATGCAAATCTTGACTCTCGTGAAAGTTGTAAAATTAAAATGCTCACGAAAATTTCTGATTTTACAGTACCCTGGTAGACCAAAGGTGCATAGCTTTGCCTCGGATGGGTTCAACCTTTTTTTCTTTTTTGTTACAAGGTTAGCTTGTGTGAATAATTTCTGTGGACTACTGCACAGATTTGCATTTCGTTTTTAAAATCAGCATTTCCAGTATAGAGATGAGAATTGAAAAGAGAAGTCTTAAAAACAAGACTATTACATACATGCATCAAGCGGGACTCGGAGCAAGCCTAAAAACAAATGGCTTGAGAGCCTGAAATGAAGGTAGATTTATGACAAAAAAGAAAGGTTTTTCTGCATGTCAAATGTTTGTCCCCTACTTCCTGTCGTTAATCATTTTCTTGATTTTATCTAGTTCAGTGTGCACAACAAATATTCATGACTCTGTCATATGCACAATTTGGTGTGTGAACTCGGTCACCGTTTAATTCACGATATTGGGAACAACTGTGTCAATGGCAAGTGTGCCTTGATTTGGACCATTTTCAATTTGCCAACGTTACATGACCAATATCTACTTTCTAATTTCACGTTTTGTCCCCGCTGTTGACACGAGTTATAGAACTATCGAAGTGGTGAATTTGTTATTTCGTAACATTTTTTTTTTCACACCACTGTATCAGAGAAGAGTTTCGTAAACTTTGCATTGTTATGCAATGCCAAGCTACCCTTCTTCTCTGTCCGTGAATGTGTGGAAAAATGTTTGAATTGATGGGCTGTCGTGCAAGTAGCAAGTACAGTTCAAGATAATGTTTTACCCATCTTTGACTTGTAGTGTTTCGAACGGATCATGTTTGTGACAGAAAAAGAAGATACGATTTGAAGACTTTTCATCAACCAGTATATTTATTCTTTGTATTTCTGTTAATATTTCACCTAGTACTCATTTTCATTATCCTGTAAACTTCATGATTGAAACACACTAAACATTTGAAAATTAAAAAAAAAAAAATGCTGCCAATTTTCTATAATCTATCTGCCAAAGTAGTATATTAGTTAGAATTTTATTACATGATTTTCAGGTTCCTTATGTTCTTTTAATCAGTTGTTTTGAATATATTGTCATATGCTTGTGTGCTATAGCTAGGTCTTTTATTTGCTGTAATATAGCAGTGCACTACCAGTTAGAAAAGTCAGTGGAGTTATAGTAGTTTTTTTTTGTTTTGTTTTTTTTGTTTTTAGCTTTAGGCTTCCGACATAGGGAAGTCATTTTCAGTCGACTGTATATTTCTCATTTCATGATTGATTTACTAATGTTCATTAGTGCATTTTCAAGAAAAAACTTTCTATGCATGAGCTTTTTGTATTTATAACTTTTGAATGGTGAATTTGATTAGTCCTGCACCTGTTTTTTTGTTTTTTTTTCTCAAATCTATAATGGTATATCATGCCAACTAAACTCAAAAGCTACATCTCTGTCAACACTATTTCTCTGCATGATTTTGAAGACAAATGTTAGAGAAGTAGTACATAGTGTACTTGGGAGGGGTAAAGTAGTTTTGTTCTGTAGTGTTTTGTGTCCTCTTCCCCCCCCCCCCCCCCTACTCGTATTGAATGCATACATTATATGATGATGCCTAATACTGGCTCTGTATTGCCTGTTTCTCCTACTTTCTGTAGTCTGACGGTCATTTTGCAGAACTACTTGTGAGCAAGTAATGAAATGAGCAGCAGTAGTAGGATTGAGGATTAAAAGAAGAAAAAAAAAATAAGCATACAAATTTTTGAACTATCATTCCCTCGCAGTGAAAGTCCTAAGTTTCCAAGGTCAGCATGTAGTGGTGTGCAAAATCATCAGTCCGTATTGCTACACTTCATGTGATCTTTAATAGTGCGAGGATAGATCATATACTCCATTTAGCGACACAATTATGGTGTATGTGTCTAATGACACTAACTCAGGAATGGATTTGGCAAACCCAGTCGCGGATGTCAGCTGCATAGTAAGATAAAAAGATTGTTCATTGAATATTAGATTCTCACCAACTTTGTAGATGACTACCACCCAGAGATTGGTGTGTTAAGTCCAAGGGGGATATGCAATGTAAAGGACATCTGGCTGATTTGTGAGTGGTCTCAGCACATTTCAAACCAGGTCTGCTGCCCTCTGTATGTGTCATCATTTTTGCATGTGACTTGCCCATCTGCACCACCAGTTTCATTCTAATTTGACCAATTTGATGCGTGAATTCAGCTTGATTTGATTGAGAAAGGCTTCTCTTTAAGAAACTCGAAAGACTTTCTAGTTACTCATATTTACAGGTCACAGTATTTCCCAATTTCACTCATTGCAGCATTAAAAAAATGTGCTTTAAATGGGCAGTTATATTTTGATTCTCTTTATAGATTTTTCTCTCTTTTGTGGTCAAAAGAAGCAATAAAGTGTATTACGTATTAAATGTAAAGTAAGGTTTTTGAAACAGGATTGCACTGTACAGTCACCACAGAAATAGATTTTGTAGGGGAACATGCTTGAGTGTATGTTTTGATTGTTTAGTCTTTTTTTCAAAGTTTTGAAACATTCGGATTCACCTTACTTTAAAGTTTTGAAACATTGCGATTCACCCTATAAGCTGCGGATAGTGGGGATATTTTGCATCAACACAATCACTGCTTTGCATGGAATATTATAAATAAAAATCAAAATACTGGGATAAGAGAGGGAGAATTATGGTGTCACACAAACATGTAAAATTGGAGATTTGCGTACAAGACTGCATGGCTTCATTATGAGTTCATTATGAGTCAGAGTCTTTTCCCTCCCCCACCCCCACCCCCACCCCACTCTGTAGTTTCTCTTACGCTATGTGTCATTTGCAAGTCTGAAGCAGGTGGCCCCACCCCTGTTTGAATTTGGGATATATCTCACAGCATTTTAGAAAATCATTGAACAAATGGTGGATAGTAGCACCACACCTCTTATCTTACATAGGACTCAATCATGAATAATCCACCTGTAAACTTGAAAATATACACTGTAACAGAGACAGTGCTAGGTGATAGCTTGTCAACGCGTCATGAACGTCAGTACCTTCTCAAAAGCAAACTGCAATTTTATTGTGTAGCTTTTATTACTTTCATTATTCACACTGTCTCATCTTATTATGCATCCAATTTTGAAGGAAATAAATCCTTTTTTTTTTCTGTGTATATTATGTACATGTAAACTTTCATGTTTGATCAGATTTTTGTACATTTTTTAAATACTTCAATAAGTAAGTATATCTGTCTCATCAACTTCAGTGTCATAAAGAAGTGCCATTAATTTGTACTTGAATCTTGTTGCAGCTAACATGTGTTTTGAAGCTACCCTCATGTTGTACTGGCACAGTGAAAGCAGATATTTGCAAGTTGCATGTAAACCTTATCATTTAGTGTCTAACCTAAAGTTGAGCTCCTATAGTAATGTACAGCACAACAGTGTCAAAATGTGCTAGCTCCTGTCAAATGCTGAAAGCTACCTCCCCTTATTCTATGATATCACATAATCTCTCACTATATGAGCCAAGAGCTATTATACTAGAATACAAACTTGTAACAACTTCGTTGAAAGCACACAAATTGGTTTTCTTACTAGATTTGCCGAAAATACTTCACATTTTTATTGCCTTTTATTATCTTCTTTTGTGAATTAGATAATTTTTAAAGATTCTTTTTTCATTCATCTTTAGAGGGGGGGGGGGGACTTTTTTGATGGATGGAATTGCAGGCTATTTTTGTCTTTTAGTAATGGTCCATAAAGTACATGCTTTGATTCAATAGATTATAGAGAAAGACACTTTTGAACTACTTCACTGCTGTAGCTTCTGACCACACGAGCATTGAGAATTAAGGGTTTCTGGGACAAACACTGTACTTTGTGTGGGTAAAATAAAGACAATTAGCATGCTTTGACCTCAACTTTATGACATACAATTTTTGTGTAGCGTAGTGTTAAAAAAAAAAAAGATACCAAAGTGATGAATCAAAGCACAATAACTTCACACCAAGTTGAAGGGAGTGTCGGTGGTTACAGATCCAGACTAACATGAATGCATGAAGCTTGGCATCGAGTTGGTTCTTGCTTCCGAAATTCTTGTGGGCCATCAGCACCAGTAGGTGACTGAAGGTGCATCTGGACCACCCGATCTGTCTAGCAGACCAAATTGGACGGGCAGTGCTCATCACATATTAAGACCAAGGAAGTTTGGCATCGTTACTGCTCACGCTGCTTTTTACACATAGGATGCCCTTTGATAGTCTAAATGTAAGTGCTATGTTTCCCTGCACCACATCAGATATTACTCTAGGGAATGCTAATCAAAGTTGAGGCTCTTTTTCATGTTTGTTTGGGTTTTGTTTTGTTTTTGATATGTGCTCTTCTATTCTATAATGAGAAGAGATCGTGGATTTGTTGCAGTACAGTTGATGTTTGATTTTATGCACCTCTCCCTGCTTCTGTGCGGCAATTTGAAAATAACTATACTGGTACATTACGTGACTTGTAAGCTAGTCTCGTTTGCTGTTCGTCCCACGGCTGTGTGGTCATCTTTCAGGCCAGCTGTCTCGTGAACCCCTCCCGAGGAAACATTGGTCTTTTCTATTCCCTGTCCTATGCTGGGGCCGGTCCCCTAGTTCCGTTCCCGTTGCCATGGAAACTGCATGCAGTGCTGGAAAAGCTTGTTTCCAGTCATTCATTTCTGTGTGTGGGTGAGTGTGTGTGTGCGTGCGCGTGTGTGTACATAACTATTAGATCAAACTGTGCACTCAGAAATTTGTAGATGTAAATGACCATTTGTATGATATTATAATAAGTATTTATCTCCTTTTTCTAACAACTTAACCGTGGATATCACAAGCATTTCTTCAGCACAGATGCTTGATTCGAGGGCAGTGAAATCAATCGAAACCGTGATTTGTAATGGTATGTGCCGTGTGCTTGCCCCTCGTAGGAACTGCATTTCAGCAAGATCTGAAGTTTTTGTTATATTTCACTTCTTTTCTTTTCTTGCGTGTCAGGAGTGAAAAGAAACTGCCTTACAATATCTATGTTCGTAGCAGGCTACAGATTGTCTGATGTGCAAATACTTTTGTAAAATTCTGATGTGATTTCCAGTTTCAACTCAGAAAAGTGTCTGCAAGAAACACAAATGTCATAAAGTAAGAGACCTGTAGAAAACGTCCAAAGTGCAACACGTCGAGCGAACAAAATTAGACTTCGCTACTTTGAATACTTCGCGTGCCCAGGTGTAAACCCTGTGTGTGCGCCACAGTATTCTGAGAGTGCAGTGCATATTAAAGCGCTTTTGGAAAACATTCATTTTTTCAAAGCCATATAACTTTTTGTAAAAGCATTTATGCTAGAAATGCTATTCCGCAAAGTTGTACAAAAAATTGCAAGCTTCGCCGTGACATAAATTTAATGACAAAGCTATGGCTATGATGCTTTCAATGAACTGTGGCATGTTGCGATTATTGATCTGTAAGTGCACAGTTGTGCATTCGAGCAAAATATGTGACCGTGCACCTCAAAACGAACATAAAGTCGCACACACTGATTTTGCATGAGGACTGAAAATAAGTGAAATGGGTCAACCTAGCCGAACTTGACTTTTTCATACTTTCTGAAAGAGCGGGTCTTCTTTTACATTATGCTAAAATTTGGTATCATAAAACGGACAGGAAAGTGTGTTTTTTAGCAGTTTATCTCGAACATTTTTTGGTAGAATAGTGTGATTAGGTGTGTCTTTAGAATCCCCTTTTCATTTCTGAAAAACCTTGTCCACACTTTTCACTTTCAACTCTAATTACTTTTGAAAGGATAGTGCTACTGCTTTGAAAGTTGGCATTAATAAATGGACAGAATGTGTTAATGAGGCATGCTTAATTTCAGTTTAATCTGATAATCCCTTCATTGTTGTTACTCTGCTGGATTACTTCCTGCTTTTTTTGTCCCATTCATCGCACAGCCAGCAAGGTTTGGTAAAGATTAAGCGCTTGAATAGACACTGTCCTTCAGAGCCTCTTTTCTCAGTTCACACTTTTCCTGAGTTTGTGCTTTCTTTCCAATATTTAGATAGGTTAGGAGAGTCCATTTGATTTGAGTTATACATCATTTTAAAGCTTAAAGTCTGCTCTTTCAGAACATGGTCTTAACTAAAAATTCATGTCTAGCGACTTTTTGTTTGTTTTGAGGTGCAGTGTCACATATGCAAAGTTGGCAAGCCATGAGTCAGGGTGTGAATGGGCGCACGAAGAGTTAAGGAAGGTTTATAAACATGATCCCTGCAGTTGTAGCTAGTTTTGATGACTTTTCCTATTTCATGTCACAGTGTCATGCCACTAATCATTTATAAAGAGAAGATGGGGTAGAAATTGAAAATGAGCTTAATGATATATAGGCTCTGTGGATTGGAATTGAACAAGAGCCTGATGGGTGGGGACATGTGACGAGTACCATCTTAATTTTAGATATTTATCATCAAAGCTGGGAGAAAAAAAAAAAAGAGAGGAAGGAAAAGAAAAGGAAAACAATCCTTTGGGCAAGCAAATTGTGAAGCATTTAAAAAATGAGATGAGGAGATCCTGTAGTTTTAGGAATGATTGGCTTGCACCGGAATGAGTTAGATTGTTTTGTATGGGTGTAGAATAGACACTAGTGTTATGGTTAGTGATAGTAACAGGAAGTTTGGTGCTGGTCTGGTGTGATTAAATCAGCTTTGGACACTTTCTCTCTGTTCAGTTTGTTTGACTTGCTGAAATGCTGCCACTGCGAGCTATGCCCCTGGCTTGTGATATGCAATTTAATCATTTTTGAGATACATGCTTATGTTCAATTATTTGTGTGTGTGTGTGTGTTGTTGGTATAAATTACCTATGTGGGAATGGCTGTAATACTTAATTTACATACAAGGTGACATTGAGGTAGTTTCAAACCGAAGCCCCTTGGTGGTATCGACTGACCGGTCTCGCATTTCAAATTTCTCTCGCACCTGAGATCGTTAAAGATGTCGCCTTGGGCGTTTGTGACGTCACTCAATGTGAGATATCGCGGATTGCCATGCAGTCTCACCACGTAATGATACTTTGTGCAGTATAGTCGAGTGAGAAGGTTTAGTGTGTCAGATTAGGGATTCTAGCCTTATTGATATCATTATTAAGTGCGTGTTGCTACGGAATTGAAACTGAATCATTTGTATGAGACTTCATTGTCACAGCACTTACATAACCGTGCATGTCAACTGTCATTGCTGTGTGTACATATAGCGTCTGAAACAGGGTACGTTCATCAGCTCCTTTTCGGGTGACACTCATCTCTTTTGATAGCTAGAGTTTACACGATGAGAGACACCCTCATGTTTTTTTTCATCAGGTTATCATTTCGTAGCATCCAGTAGAGTAGGACTGTGTCATCAGTTGTGGGCCAGAAGGACATGAGGTCGTTTTTAACTGTGTACAGCGGTAGCACCCTTCTTGCAATCAACTGTGAAATGATGCAGGATGTCAATGGGTGAAACCAGGTATTTACCATTATAAATATTTCACTGTTCGCCTGCAGTAAGGCATTCAACTAGTGTAGTTAGAGAGAAATCATAGTATATTTTCTTTGTTTTTAAGGCATTGCTGTCTCTGAAATCAACCAGTATTTGCCTAACCTGTCTTTCTATCTCAATGCTGTGAAGGTGATGAGTAGTTTACAGAGATTTTTGTAGACTTTTATGAATAATGGGTGTCAATCTAGTGTCATTGAAAAGTAACACACCATGGCCATTAGTGCCAACCGTACAGAGAACATTTAGTTTTGTTGCTGTTGGGTTGTTGTTGGTTTTTTTATGAGTATGTGTATTTTTTTTTCCAAGAATTTTGCGCAGTGGCAGATGCAACAATAAAATTCAAATTGGCAAGGTGCCAAGGTATTACAAAGGTTGCTCGCACACAAAAATTTTGATTTGAGCACCCCAAGTTTTATCTTTGTGCCATTATGAACCTGAAATCATGCTCTGTGAGCCGGAAAGTGTCAACATAACTTTTAGTATGAAGTCAATTTCTTTTGATACCCTCCTGTTTCCATGATGCTCCAAAATGGAAGGGTCTGTATGGTGAAGTGTAATGTAAAGGACCAAGGTGTCTCCTACATACCACGCTGAAGGACCTCTGGCATCTAAGCGGTGCCAATGGTACTTGAAAGTTTCACTCTTGTGATTCATACATGTGATGCATGCTCATGGAAAAGAAACTTTATATTCATTTTCAGTTTGGATGCACCAATGGATGCAGTTTAGTTTGAACACTTTTTGCTTGTCTCTCAGTTCAATTTACTCAGATTCCCATTATGCACGCTGGTGACTTTGGCAGTGGTTGTTTCTTCCAAAAAAGCCAGGTGTATTTTTTTTTTTCTTTTTCACAATCATCATTCTACTACTAGGTCCTACATGTAAATATGTAAGGGCATGCCTATCATGGGCAACAGTGGCATTATGGGACTTAAGATAAAACATGGTTAGTCTGTATATTTCCGTAATGATGACACCAAGTTTGAAATTAAAGAATTTTTGTATTTTAATGTCAGTGAAAATGAAAGTAGTTCCCCAATAGAGATAATACAATGTGATGGGCTCTGAATCTCATTTGAGTGTACATGGAGGCAGCATTTGACTTTAATGTTCTCATCCCTTGTATTGAATGATTTACATAAGGTCAAGCATGCAGTTGCAAGTCTTATCTTTGAATTGTCAAAGATATTTGATTTAGGGATCAGCAGCCATTCTGCCATTTTTCCCCCTACTAAAGCAGTGTTTCACACTAAATGCAAATGGACGATGTTCTCACAGAATTTAAATGCAACTGGACATCAAAAATACCCCCAAAAGAGGACACCTTATTGAGAATCAAAATCTGTATGAAATTAAATGGTACATTCCATGTATGATAACCAATCTGCATGCCTCACTCAGTAGTCGAGTTCTGACACTACCCAATCATCGATATTCTTTCATGATTTAGGAGAGGAGACTTTTACTTCAGTCTCACATTTTGTAGTGTCTGTGAACCAAACAGATGTCCTATATAGCATCAGAAAATAAAGATTATTACCCATGAATATTTAACGTTGTCATACCATTAATCACTTTAGGTAGCAATTTCATCATTTTGTAGGGATATACCACGTGTATCATTTTTTACTCTGAAAAGTTAGTACTGTAACATTAGAGAGTGTTTAAACGTAGATTTCACCATGTTTACCGTCTTTCTAGCAGTTATGAATATCATCAAAGCGATTGTACCGATGCGAGTGTTGTACCATAAAGTTGAGTCTGTGTATTGGTTTGTCATGTCGTGTGGAGAGTTTCACCATCTCCTAAGAGGAAAATTTGTAGCGATGCTGTGAATGAGAATGACGATGTTGATGTGTTACAACTCCTGCCAGTTGAGTTATCTTGTAGCTAGAAACGAGGATTAACGTGCCCGCGGACAAGCACGTTTTTTCATCCGTTGAATTTTGGATGGGATTATCAGTCGAATCTCAACTGTGAGCTCTAGAAACAACTATTATGTGTACAAGTAGTACGTTTGTATGTATTTAGTGTGGAATGTATTTTTTGTTTTTGTTTTGAGGGGACCACCACCCAAACCCAGTGTATTTTCTTTCCAGTCTGATTGAATGGCCAGTATATGTAGTTAGTACCATTGCGACAGCTGAGAATTCATAGCATTTATAAGGAGAGAATTTTGTTGATAATGCATGACCCATGTATACGTAGATTGCTCGATTTGATTGCACAAGATTTTTTACACCTGTACCCTTTGAAAAAAAGAGGAATAAAAAGAGAGGAATAAAAGCATTAATCTTTTTTTTTTTTTTTTTTGGTAGGACCAGGGTTGTTCATGCAGTGAATGCCGGTGTTTTGTAGATGCAGTGCTTTTAGATTTTAGAGTGAGTTGGCTTCTAGACAGACTTTTAATAGTTAAACTTTTTCTGGTGACAACCTCATTGTGGATGCAGAAGGCTACATCCACTTCTGACATTGCACCAGAATCCTTCTGGTTCTCACTCGCTGGTTCTCACTCGCTTATTTCCTGGATATACTGAAGCCAATCACAATGTATCTGCAGTAGCAAAAAGATCTATTAATCTGTAGACTGCCAGTATAAGTGCTTTTGATTACAGTGAATAATGTGCCCACAAGTGGCATATGACCACTGAATACTAAAGCTTGCTTTAATGTCGGTAACGAGCCCAGTGCGGCAGATTCAAGACGGCAAAATTGAGATTGACGTGCTCTCAATTCCTGTAGTGCAGGAGGGAGATGACACGACTCGAGTCGCCAGCAAGCAGTAATTCACCATGTCTATGGGCAAATCTGAAAGCTCCTACAGTTGTCAGGAATTCTATTTTTTTCCCCATGCATAGTGTCAAAAATAAACACCCCCTCCCCAGGAAATTGTGACCTTTGCCCTCCTGTGGGGATCTAGCCCTGTGAGTGTTTGGGTTTTAGAGAGTGGTGTCCTTACTGCATTGGGTGGTGGTACCCCAGAGTTCAATGCAATATTACTGTAGATATGATCTTTCGGCTGATGTCTCTGACCTTTTGTTCAAGGCATGCTTTATAACGTGTAAAAAAAAAATACAGTCAATTGAATAAAACACTTTTACAAAAAAAGTGCAATCCATATTGTGTCCTTGTTTCTATCTTATTTCTTCACCTTTTGCTCATGAATTTTTAGCTGCTGCTACAATGAATCGTGTGAATTGTGTGTTATTTGATGCTTTTACTTTGCTCTTGCTTTTATTTTTGTTTTAATATTCTAATATAATATGTGCACTATGTATGTACGCACATATTTGTATGTGTATGTGTGTGTGTGTCTGTGTGTGTGTGTGTGTGTGTGTGTGTTTTTGAGTGAGAGAGGGGGTGGGGAGAACTAGCCTTTTGACAAGGCTCTCTCTCTCTCTGTGGGGACGAGTGAATGGGGGCAAACAAAGCAAGCGCAGCTGAGTGCGACAGCTCGGCTGGTCTCGCTTTGCTCGCCCAAACAGCAATGGGGCTCTGACAAAAGGCTAGTGTAGAATGAGAGAAGTGAGGGAACAAGAAAGGGGAGAATGTCACTCACAGAATTTATTTTCTCTCCAATTACCGGTTTCATTTAATTTCACTTATTTCCACATTATAAAGCATCTATCATTACAGTTTCATGTCGTAATGTAATCATATTTATTGTGGGGGACCAATAAAACCATGTTATAGGCTTGATGGGAAAAGGCCACAAAGTTTATAATACAAGACTTCCACAACTGATAGGGGCAATATATATATATATATATATATATATATATATATATATTATATATATATATATGAAGGGTTTGTTTGCAAAAACCGATAAGTCCATTTTTGAAGATTTTGAAGTACGATCTCTGTCATAAAGTACAAAATAATACCTTTTAAATGATATATTGGTCACTACATGTAAAGGTATATTTTTGAAGTTATGGTCAAAAGAAGCAAAAATTTTCTTATTCTCTTTATTTTTCTTGACCTTTAATCGCAGATATCTCCATTAGGCAAATGTGGACTTATCGGTTTTTGCAAACAAACTCTTCATATATATATATATATATATATATATATATATATATATATATATATATATATATATATATATATATATATAATGCAAATGATACACAAACAATAGGCCTAAATATGTAAAGGGTAAAAAATATACAAATGGTACACAATAAGGATGTATAGAATATGAGGCCGAATACAAATTTAAGTGGCTATAAAATTATACAGAAAGTGCATTTGAAGCATAGAGATATATGTAGTACAATGTATCTCTATCTCTCCACTGAAGTTATTTCTAAAATGCTGCAATGACTTGGAGTTTTTTCTAGTTCATTTGGTGAAGTACATAGTGTATTCCATAAGATGGGAAACTTGCTGGAAAATTGTTGATTTTGCTAATTCTGTGCAGTGGGGGGGGGGGGGGCTGAAAATGTAGATCTCTCATACGGTATATTGTAAGAGTGAATACTGCTGTTTAGATGAAAACAGTTTTGTAGAGGGACTGGTAATACGCCATGTGAACACTGCTGCCTAAAAATTCCTGTTTGAAAATAAATCATACCTTGAATTGACAATACCGGTACATTCATTTTTTTTTTTTTTTTTTTTGTGCAGAAATTGGAAATAAATATTGTAAGTGGGTTATATGATATGAATTCACTCTTGTGCAACAAATGAATACATTTAATAACTCTTTTTTCGTAGTTGAACAGTATAGATATAACACATCCTCTGGGGAGGGGATCGAGACATTTGCAACAAAGTATCCCTCACCTGCTTCCCTCCCATTTAACTATTTCCAAGCTGATCCCTCCCCAACCCCTTTTTTCCACTTTTTTTTTTCTGTATTTGGGTTTGGTGGGGGCTGTAATCTTATTTTGTTTGTTTGTTTGAATTTGTGAGTATGCTCTGTATATCCAAAAGTGCATATTATAGTCATCAGCACCATCATCTTCATGTAATTATCATCATCATCATCATAATCACCAACTTCATGATCATCATCTTCGTTGTCGTCATCATCATCACCATGCACCACCATCACCATTACCATCATCATCATCATCATCATCATCAATCATCATCATCATCATCACTTCACACGCTGGAGTAGCTCCCATCAAAGATCTTTGATCCCCATGCATGACCATCCTAGTATATTTTCCCACAAAAAGCTGCAACAGGGATTACTCCTTCAAGGTTCAGCGATGCTAACTCATAAAAGTGCATGATTACAAACAATACAAATTACACAATAATTATGAACATAAGGAACAAAAAATAAAATCAATAAAACATACAAATGCAAAAAAAAAAAAAAACAACAACAACAACAAACAACTCATAAAAGTGAATAATCACGGCACTGACATGACACCAAAGAGATTTTCCACAGTGGTGGGGAGGAGAAAAATCTCTTTGCATGACA
The DNA here is from genome assembly GCA_033980235.1 of Diadema setosum. Lineage (NCBI taxonomy): Eukaryota > Metazoa > Echinodermata > Echinoidea > Diadematoida > Diadematidae > Diadema > Diadema setosum. Next base: position 15,538,127 of record CM067064.1, read on the forward strand.
CTCGGTCTGGTAATTTCCAAACCCCGCAGTGCTGGCGCTTTGCGGCCGGCTGGCGCGGTGCTCCCATAAACGCTGTAAACAAACAACAACCGGTAAACTTTGTCGGGGTGCCGGTGACATCGGAAATCACGCAGATATTTCTTGAAATATTTTACATTGAATGAACATTCACAATGTCAGATGAGGCCGTTCAAGCAACTAATGATGATGCTTCGATGTGTAAAAGGCAAGCAGTGTTGTTAAATGAATTGTTAGCCTCTTCCAGAGGTGGAACTCTTGTACCAAAATTGAAGTCGTTACGAAGAGCTTTCTATTGTCAGTCCCACGCGTAAGGTATTATGTGGGTACAGCACAGTACGCGGCCTGCGCTGAGGCCTAACCGCAGCAGCGACCCCATACGGACAAATACGTACCGTAAAGGGCTGTTACTGTGTTACAGCGCCCCGCGACGGGGTTACGCTGAGGCCATGCCATGCTGACTTGACCGTGGTGCATGGTGCCATTCACTGCCATTCTTGATGGTGTGTAAATAGAACCTAGATTCTGTGACCGTCGCTAAATTTTCTTTCTGCGAATTTATGTGACACATTCAGTATTCTTAGGGAGAACATACGGCAAGAGTTCCTTTTGAGACAGCCACCCAAAAGTGAGTGCGTGCATCCGTGCGTATCGCAAGCAAGGTTTAACTTAACTGTAGCCCGACCAGACACTGTTACGCTATGCGAAAACAGCGTCTGACGAGCACGGCATGCAGCCTCGAAGTGAGGAACCTCAACACAGCTACAAAACTTAGGAACATGTATACTTTTCTCCTTTAAACAGAATACTTTACTCACGTTAAATGCATGTTTCTATTAAAGAAGAATAGTTCGCCACACTGGGTCCATGGAGACCACTTGCGATAAGTCCGTGGAACAAATAAATGACACTTTCTGGCGCAATTCCTGACCGTCGGGCTTCGTCGTTGCAGAATTCAAAATGGCGCCTTGACTTATGCGCATGCGTGACCGGATGTGCTCCAGAGCGAGCGCGTGTGCGTTGAAAGTGTCGAACAAACCTTGGCGTCTGCTACACAATAACCGTGGTATGGAGCTCAATGTTACTCGCCCGACCAGACGCCAGCCGCTGCCAAGCCCAGTACAGTTTATAGCTGTATACTAGTAACCGTGCGTACGCTGCTTGAGTGTAGCAGCACGGTCGACAGCGCGACCTTTTGAAAGGGCATTCACATCACGTGACCACCCGATATCTAAACTTGGCCTGGCGTGAAAGATTGTGTACCGTGTGGACATGCTGGATATGATGATCAATTTCGGTAAGTTTCATTGCGTACATTTGAATACTAATATCATCAGATGTAGAGTAAATATTGAAGAATATACTCGATGAGTTTGAGGTGACAAAAATGATCGTAAGTATCAAAAGTCAAAGCTATCGTGATACGATTACGTCGCTCTCCTAGTGGTTGGTGGTCGTGCGAGTACAGCCCTGTCGCGACGTACCATGTACACAGCGACTGGGCTGTGTATAGTTAACTTAACTGCGACCAGCCCCATCACGCAGTGTTGGGGCTGCGCATTGTAGCAGATATGATCATGACAGGCGAAGTGTAGCGCCTAAATATCCATAAGAAATCGCAAAAATTCTGTAATATGAAGACTTACAGGTGAAGTTATAATGTTGAAGACTGACTGCGTTCAACTCTTGAGTCTTGGTCCTGCCAATATTCCATTTCTGCTCGAATTGATGAGTTACATACGACTCGGTCGAAAGGAACTTGGGAGAACGACATCTTATACATTCAATGGACTTGAAACTTGTGCGCATGCGCTGGCCGTCAATTCATCTGTGATGTACAGCTGTAGCTTTATGGCAAGGCCGTATCATACTGTTGTGGCAAACCCTCTCGCTGTATATTGCGTTCTTTCTGGGTGGGTACGTGCGCGCAGGCCTTGTCAGAAGGCTGAAAGCATTGCGACTCCGCCCAGCACATGAATATTTACGTGCGCAGTGTACTGCATACTGATTTCGAAAATGGTGAATGGGATGGGGGAGTTAGGAGATGGACCTGTAAAAAAAAACGATTTTTCAAGATCATTGGACCAGTGTGAACAAGAACAAGGTGAACGTATGGTAGGAATTAGATAAGAATCTTATGTATACTATAAAAGTAAGTTTTTTTCTAGTGAAATTCGAAACTTACGGAGGCGCGAAAATCTGTGACAGACTGTGTATGTTTTTCAAGCTTACCGATATAGCACTCTATTGACTCAGGACGCTCCCACAGTGTGTGACTGTGTACACGGAGCGTCCCGGGGTTAGGTTTAACTTTACTCTTTAGCCTTAGGCTAGGTGGCTGCACTGATTTAGTATTAGCGTGATTGGGGTGGCTGTCTCAAAAGGAAGTCTTTCCGAACATAAAGATAGCCCTGAATAAAAATTCGGAAGGAGGAGGAGATCGAGATGGAGATGATTCCAGTGAGGACTCACAGGAGTCACACACTCGAGTCCTTGGGGGGGGGGGGGGGTGTTCCAGTTCGTTCAGATCGACTTAAAAAGTTACAAAGGCCTAGAACTAGTTATGTTCTATTCTAAATATCCGCTGTCATGTAGATTGCTATTAAAAAAAATCCTTCGTCCCTTTATTAATTTATTTTGTTAACAGTTGTTACTATCAATTCGGGCAATCTCAGAATTCGGAAGTTTTCCAATATCGGCAGTCCTGGCCAAAGCCTGCCGTAGCGTAGAGCACGCTCAATACTTCCGAATTTGGAAGTGTCCGATGCGGTAGCAGCCATCGGCAATGCGAGTGCATGCACGCTTTCATATTGCTACACAGCACTCGTGCGAGGCAGGGAGACTGACGGCGAAAAGCAAGGAAAAATCTCAGAAATTCATATCAAAATCAACATGTTTTTTTCGAATTTTACATACCTTTATGTGTGGATTGTGGAATATCTGTCGAACTTGTAGGGTGAGTTCCTTTGAAAGCAGTTTAGAATTGTGATGATGGGTGAGAGTAGTTAGTTAGGTAAGAAGAAGCGTGCCGTTGTTAGCCAATGCGTGCCGAAAGCCGAAAATCTACGAAAACTTCCGATTTTGGAAAACTTCTGAATTCTGAGGTTGCTTAGTGTTCTGCTTGTAAGTTCTTGGTAATTTTGTCTATTTTCAACAAGCCTAAATGTTATACCGTTACCAGGTAAAAGTTAGGTGATGTTCACAAATGTTCTGAGCTATGCCATTTGTTTCAAATTCTGTCCTCAGATTTGCAGTGCAGCAAGGATACTGGAAGGATCCCTACATCCAGCTGTTGGTAAAGAGTGGACAACGCCGGGCACCAGAAATTAACAGAGGTTCAGAATCAGACTTGTCCTTCATTCGTTTCCAGAACTGCAGAAAATTGTTGTCAAAATGTCCCAAATGTGGCGCAACAAATTTGTGCAATACATTTAGATAATTTTTAAAAAATGGAATGAGATCAGAGGTAACCAATGCATAATCTGGCTGATAAATGCTGAAGGAGACATAAATTTGGAAACGCTTTGACCCAAATGTACAACAGATGTTTTAATTGCGGCAGTAGCTTGAATCGAATCCATCTTAAGATTTGATCCATGGACTAAACATGCCTGAAATTTTACACAGGCTCATATCAGCGTGTGTTCATTATTTGATGTCTGTTGGCGAATATGACATGCATTTAAGCAGTAAGTTTGCATAATCCAGGGACTGAATTTACATCACTTGTAGCAAATTTGAGCCTTTGTGTTTTAGGAGAGTTATATGACATACTGGGTCTAGTAGTATGATGGATGCTGCAATGGAGTATGACAAATGATTTCATTAAAGATATTGAAACAAAGACGTGGAGCAGGAAGTCTATAATGAGATAAACTTACAAATAGTGTATTTGTAACATAATCCATCTAACTTTGTTAGTGACAAAATTTCATGTGGGATTATATTGCATTGGAAGAGAGCTTTGTCTTTCTACAAAAGTGAACGACGAAGATGTTTGCCTCCGTAAACTTAGATGCCTATGAATCACTGTTTCCCTGTCTTTTTGGCCCACCTTGCAACAGGCTACTATGCCAGGACCCAGGGAATGCATACGCTGCTGGTAAAGCTCATCCAGCTTACCAACAAGGACTGCCAGGTCATCAACCTCGGTGCAGGCTTTGACACTCTCTTCTGGAGGTTAAAGGTCAGGATACATCAGCCCTTTAGAAATTTCTTATTTACACTTTCTGTGCTGTGCCTGACATTATGAACATCTTTTGACTTGCTGTGTTTGCTCTAAACCAGCCTAGATGCCCTGAAATGATTAACTGGCAATGAGTGGAAAGTACTTAGAGGGATGGTATAGTTGGGTTGAGGCTTCAATTTTTGTGAGATAATGAGAAACCTCTTATGAAATATGAAAACGCATACAATTCTCAGAGGAAGTCAAAGTTAGTTTGGTAAATGGAATAGTTTTGAAATGGCCGAGATATCCATAAAATGAAGAGGTCCTACTAAAAGGTGGGACCCATCTTTTATTAGGACCACTGTGTTTTACTTTTTTTTATATCTATATTTTTAATTCCTCTTAGAATTGCTTGTTGTTCATATTTCGTAGGTTGTTTCCAATCATCTTGCAAAAAGTTTAAATCTGAACCCTCTCCCTCATCTCAGCAGAAGCTACACAATCCCTTTAAACTTGTAACTTGTGTATTGTGTCTCAATGGTGTTCATGTGGAAGACTTTTACGTTGCTACACTCCAGAGTCAAGGAGTGTAATTATTATAGGTATTAAACTGCCATTCTGAGCAACTTTCAGGGGAATTATCTGAATCGCCAGCAAACTGCAGAGCTGGCAAATCTATGTGACTCTACAGGAGGCTCCCTTAAAGGGATAGTACAGTATTGGTGGAGATGAGAATTGGGCTTGTAACTTTGTGTGAGATACTAAGAAAACACTTATGATATAGTACAGAGCATACCATTTTAAGAGGAATTCAAAGTTTATTTGATGAAAATCTGGTTTGGAATGACTGAAACATCCAAAAACAAAGTAAAACAAAGCGATCGTAATAAAGTGTGGGTCCCACACTTTATTAGAATTGTTCTTTTTTGGATATCTCAGCCATTTCAAAACCAATTTTCATCAAATAAACGTTGAATTCCTCATAGAATTACATGCTCTTTCATATTATTCATAAGAGGTTTCTCATTATCTCACCAAAAAATGTTAGAAACCTGAAATTAGGTCTCAACCAAAACTATATGATCCCTTTAACACTGATATATTCAAGAGAAGACAATATAGAAGTCCCTCAAGTTTGGAAAAAGCTTTGATTACCTATTGTGGTGCATATGATATCTGTAACACACCAGCACAATCCTGAATGTATTGCATCCCAAACTACACTTACCCCCAGCTGTAAGAAATCAGGGTCCTGTTACATAAAAGATACAATCAAAGATAAATCAGAAAATCAAACATTAGTCAGGTATCAGCCAATCAGAATTGAGTATTCACAGAATTATATTTGATTTTCTGACCTATATTTGATTGCAATTTTTATGCAACAGGGCCCAGATTTCAGAAACAGCTTTACAATAGTTTCTATGGTACCAACAATATTTAGCTGTCTTCTCACGTGATGAATGTCTACATTGTAGAGCTAAGCAATTGGTCTTTACTTTGTTTGTGGTGTGTCCCGTGCAGGATGAAGACCTGCTGCCCAATTTGTATGTTGAAGTGGACTTTCGGGCGGTCACTAGCCGGAAGTGTCAGACGGTGCGCATGAGATCCAAGCTGCTGGAGGGGATCCAGGCAACGTGTCGGGGAAAGAGTGTTGTCATAGGTAGGAGAATCTCTCTCGGACTCTATTCCTGTCTTTCTGTCTGTCTGTCATCTGTTTGTGTGTAGACTGTCTGGGTGTGCGTGTTTATCTTTTACCTTGGTGCTTTGTTTACACTAGGAAGGCTTTTCTGTGTTTGTGTAGTCTACAGATAAAATGTACTGCCTATTCAGATTTGGGTGGGGGGGGGGGGGATTCGGATGATAGAGAGATCTGGATAAAGGGATGCCAGATAGGAGAAGTTGGACTGTATGTAACAACATCTCAGAGCAGTTGACTGTCAGAAGATAAAGTAGTATTAGTATGACATCGCTTGTCTAGTACTCTTTGTGTTGTACACTTTTTGTATCCCTGATTTGACACACACTTTCCTGGAAATAAGCATCTTTCTGCAGAGCTGAGTCTCATTAAAAGTAAGTTATGCTGTGAACATAAATTTGATGTCTGCTACAAAAACAAACACTCAGGAGAACAAACAATACAAACAACAAACAAACCAATGTCAGTGGCGGATCCAGATGGGGCACACCGGGTGCCCCCCCCCCCCCTCTTTATTTTTTGTTGAAACAAAGGAACAAAATAGGGGGGGGGGGGGCGTGCGCTCCACTTTAATTTTGTAAAGGCGCATCCCCTTTATGGAATTCCTGGATCCGCCCCTGAATGTGGTTATGGATGGTCCACCTTCTGCAGAGAATGCTGAGTTGCACTCACCTGGCTACCACATCGTGTGGGGAGACCTCAGGAACGTGGCAGAACTGGAGGACAAGTTGACCAAGGTGGTTGGTGTAGATTTCAAGTGAGTGACTCTCTCGGCATGTAGAGCACTGGTACATCTGTCATAATTTCCACACACAAACCTGTCTATCACTCTGTATGCATTAGGTTGTGAAATTCTGATCAAGGATAACACTTATAACTGTTATTTCATAGTGAGCTTGTACACTGGTATGGGTTGTGACAGATGTAGTCGTCAGTTGAGAAGCTGGTGTATCGATGGTACTTTTACTTTCTGTGATAGCGGGTCAATTACCAAATACTGTAATATGGAAGGTTAATCACAAGATGTTCTACTGAGAACTCTCACTCACTTGGTAGTGAAGGCAATATGAAACTACTTCTTAGAATTACAAAGCATGTTTGGCCTGATAGAAGTAACTATTTCAATTTTCATGAAATTCTTAGTCCTCTAAATCACTTGCTGTATGATAAGCTGTGGAAGCTGTTACAGTTGACTTGTCAATCTTTGTGCAAATCCACTTTATGGAAGCCTTCTTTTTCTTTCTTTCTTTCTTTTTTTTAAAAACTTAAACAAGAGGCCATTACTAGCAGAACACACAGGATACTGTACTCAGACTGAAGTTCTAGATGCTCAGTTTGAACCAACTTTTTCATCCCCCTTTCAGAAAGCCTACCTTCTTCATGTCTGAGTGTGTGCTTGTATACCTGCACCACGACAAGTCTGCTGCCCTGCTGAAGTGGATAGCGAGCAAGTTTCCCTCGTCCTTCCTGGCCAACTATGAGCAGGTCAACATGGGGGACAAGTTTGGCATGGTGATGGCCGAGAACCTGCGGGCCCGGGGGTGCACTCTGGAGGGTGTGGCCCCATGTAAAGACCTGGAATCTCAGGTTCGTCTCTCTCTCTCTCTAGTATTTGGTCCCTGTCGTTTATAGATGGGTCACGAGCTAGAAAACTTGAGATAATGAGTGTAATGACTTATGAAGTTTCCCTCCAGAAATGCTGAGAACTCCTATGCCATGGGCTCTATTTAGGTTGAAGTGTGAGATATGGATTAGAGCACCATGTACAATTGTACCTGGTAAAGGATTCTGTTTAATGGTGAAGGTTGAGGTTCCAGATCCCTTGTGTTTTATGTGGAAATATTTGTTGTATTGATGGCATGATCACTCAGCTTATGAAGGTAGTCGAGGAAGGTTTGAAATAAATTATGAGTAACTTTTTTTTTGTACATGAAGGGTTAGTTCTTTCGCATGAGAACACCCTATCATAAAGGCAAAAGCTTGTTCTGTTCTTTTCAGAGCGCTATAAAATAAGTGTCTTATCAAACATAATATTTTTGGTTCTCTCTTTGTGAAGAAAAAAAAAAGTAAATATGAAAAAACTGTGAAAATGAAGAAACACCAGCCTGGAAACTAAATGAAACAATTCTGATAAATGAACATCAAACTGTGCCACAGAAATCCCGCTTCACGTCAGTGGGCTGGCAAGGTGCCGAGGCCGCCGATATGCAGACCGTCTATGCCAGTCTGTCTCGTGAGGACATCTACCGCATCGAGAGGCTAGAGTTTCTGGACGAGACAGAATTGTTGGACCAGCTCCTCACACATTACTGCATCTGCTGGGCCTGGAACGATGCCACAAATCTCGGTGAGCCCAGGTGACCATAGGCTTTTGGCAAGGCCTCGTGGCTGAAAAAGAAACTAACTGCGTGAGAACAAATGAACGCAAGACTGAGAGGCACAGCCTCGAGGCCGTTCGAAACATGACATGAATTTCTTATCTTGAGCCTTGTTTCTCTCCGATTTTGCTAACAAAAAGGTAGCGGCCAATCAGCGATCAGCATTGTGAGCAATGCGGTCGCATCTAATGAATATGCATAAGTATGCATGTCAGCGGCTCGCTCATCCATATCCAGCCTGCGCTGCCTGCCTGCGGTAGCTGCCTGCATTGCCAGCATTGAAATGTCCTCATTAGCATACCAACTGTGATCTGGCTCATGAATATGTGAATAATTCATACTCGTGTTCGTCGGGAGGCAGTAGGGAAAAACAACCCAGGTTTCAAAAGGCCTCGTGGCTGCGCCACTCGGTCTCACCTTCACCCGTCTCTCGCAGTGCTCGGTGTGGCCAGTTAGTCTCATTCCTCAGCCACGAGGCCTTGTCAAAAGGCTAAAGTAACCATTGTCATTCTCTGCACACTGGTTAAGGCATGGGCTAAATGCCACTACCGGGAAACCCTGTTATAACAAACCCATGTACAATGAGGTACCAGTTTTAATGAGGTGAATTCAGTGTTCCTGACCCTCCATTTACTATATGTATACTTGCCAACTGTCCCTATTTTCATCCCAGGAAAAGAGAGAAATATGAGTGATTTTATCATGTGTCCCTATTTTGAAGATCCAGATTTAGTATTCAATATATTAGAAATTTAGGAATGTCCCTATTTTTAAAGTTATTCCCCTCATTTGTCCCTATTTCTTAGGTTTCAGGGTTGGCAGGTGTGTATATGTAGCTGATTTCTTTTCTTATACGTTTACAAGATACTAGTTGTGATGAGGTACACTCAGTGGTACTGGTAACTTCGTCACAACAATCCAACAATATGCAATACCCTCTAGCACATACATTTGTGTCACTGCAATAATTACCTCCTTGATGCGAATGTTCTTTGATTGTAGGGGTGAATGATTCCATTCAGCCTAATGACATTCTCAGAGAGACAGAATTTAGTTTGATATGAAGGCTAAAATGCTAGGCTCCTTGCTAGAATTAGTGTGAATCACGGATGAAACTCCAGGTCCTAAATTCACAAAGGCAATTTAAATCAAATTCATGGTTGAATTTAGTCCTTGGACTGTAACAAGTTGCAAGTAGTGTAGATTACACAGTCTCACCATCCATTGAGTGTTAAATGGCTGTTGGCATACTTGATATTTTGTGTGCATTTTCACAGCCCTAATTTCCACAATCCATAGACTACCTGGTATTGAAATTTAAACCATCTTTGTGAATTCCTGCTTAAATGTTTTTGGTATCATGTCTGCATCTTCTTTTGTTCTCTACGCAAACAGGCCTGTCATCCATAGGGATCGGAAGGTGAGAGCATCATTTGTTGTTATCATACATGTAGCAACGACTGTTGCAGAATGATGTGCTGAAGGAGATGGTTCCCGACATGGCTTGCCATTGTGGGGAGGAGAAACTGTCATATCATCGTGAAGTCTTACCTTTGGTTGATGTAGCAACGCATGGAGGGAGTGCCTACTGTGATGAACTTGACCGTAAAACCGTGACTTTGTTGATGAACAACAAACATATCTCTCATTGTCAGTGTGATGTGCAATGGACAAAATTTTGGCTACATTGAGATGTTGTTTTGACATATTTGTCATGCATGCAATAGAATAATCTGGTGGCACATCAGTTTTGTTTTGTTTTGTTTTTCCTGTGATGCTCAAATATTCTGCTTGTTTGCGTGTAGGGCTGTCTGTGTTACAGAAAGGATGAAAATCTGAAATATGATCCATGTATGAGATGAATGTAAACACCATGACTGTTAAATAATCTGAGAGAAAAATTAATTACCAAAGAGTGTTGTGTCAGAAGATTTATGCAGTCAATGACTGCAAGACCTGTTGTTTAAAACCAGATAACAGCACTGCTTGTGCTTAGTGTACAAATACAGTTGCTGCCATAAAGACGAGTGAAATTGAAATATTGTGCAAAGTTTAACATATCAGTGCCATGTATAGTCTACAAGAAAACACAAAAATGTTGCCCAGTAAGAGTACTTTGAATAAAGTTTGAAAAAGAGAACACTCAAGAAGATTGCTTTTGTCATCAGAACATTTCTGAAGTAAAAGTGAGTTGACACGTTTTACACTCTTTCAGAGTCCAAGTTGCTGTTGGCCACGTCAGCTGTGATGTTATTATAAGTATTGACCATTTGATTATGTTGGAGTGGTAGTAAGAATCAATACACTTTACAGTCATCAGTTGGTGTAAATGTGAAGGAATTTAAATGTATGCTGTGAACATTTTGACGCAATCGAACTGACATGTGGGGTCTCATTTTGAATTGACAAATATGAAAGAAGCATTGAGATTCTCAACAATAGGCATGGTCAGACTGGCAAAAGATCTACATAGATGTTTAAGATTGTGAAATCTTTGCGATCTTTTGTTGTCCAGTCACACTGGCAGCCAAAGTTCTCGATCTTTGGATCCAGAAGTTTGGTTCACTCGTGCGTGTGCGCACAAAAGAAGAAAGAGTGTGTCGTCTGACAGCGAGTGATTGTGATGTAACGATGCACACCTGTACATCACAGTGATTGTGTGCTTTACAGGCACCTTCTGCAAACTTCTCATGATAAAGATTTCAAACTTTCAGTCCTTTCCAGCTGTCACACTGGCAAGACTGAGAAGTTTGGCGAGGGTGGGGGAAATATCCCTAGTTGGAGTGGGACGTTTTGCGAGAAATTTCACAGGGAGTTTGCCGTCACACTGGCAAAACTTCGAGATCTCAAAGATCAAGGTGTAGATCAGACCAGTATGTTTCATGAGCTACTTAACAAAAATTTGAGAGGCATAGCTAGCATTTCATATTGGGCAATTGACAATACAATAGCTTGTCTAACCTCCCATACCATTTAATGTCTTTTATTGAAGGGAGGATGAAGAAAGTCATATTAAACTCTGTGAGACCAGTGAAATTACAATTACTTTCGTATATATTTATGGTGCGACAGTGAGGTCATTTACATCACAAGTCCTTCATTGGTGCATGAAGAGTCGGGCATTAAGAATGTTCTTCATTACTGTGTGTATGATACATTACACATAACTCGACCTTGATACTGATCACAACTTGTTTTATATACTGTATTAACAATGCCAATGGGTTCTCAACTGTATCCATTGCAGGGCCTAGAGCCTTCTAGTCGACGTCTGTACAAGTAGTTACAGTTGCTCCTTTCTGTACCCTGGGCCTTTCTCCATGGGCTATCATTGTAATAGTCATAGCAAATTTGATCATCCTTTGGCTTGAAGGAATCTAGTCATGGGATATTACCTACCTATATTCTGTCTTGGCATCGAGTTAATTGCCAGTCATCATTGTTAAACCTTACAATCCCAGAAGAGGGACCTTTAGCATCTATTCCATCCATTTTCTTTCCAAATCTGCACACGCACAGATATGAATCATCATTTACACACATCTTAACCTGTTGAAGACTAGTCCCGAGTATACTCGGGCAGGCGTCTACAGGAAATGGGTGTTGTAGCAAAATCAGCCCGTTCTCAACAGGTTTAAAGGGTTTCACTGTACAGGCGACACATATTTACAGTCGAGTCCTTGGGACTGGCAGTTTTCTTTCGTTATCTTGAAATTTTGTTGTAGCTTAACAATAAAGTACACATGTATGATATGATGAAGATATGCCCAGAATGAAATTTTGGGACTTGAATTTTTATTTCATTGTAATGAGAATTTCATTATAACTGTGTTATAATATGAGTGCACCTACATGTACTTCAATTTCTGGTACAGTGTATGAGCATTTCACATATGCTGCCTAAGAACAAAACCAAGTTTTGTCGTGTTTTCCTTCAGCTGTTCAGGTATCTTTTTTTTTTTTTCCACAGATGATCTGTTGATATCTGAAGTGTCTTGTGATTTGTCTGATGTAGTTCGACGTTTTAGCACTTATTTTATAGAATACTTGAAAGGACTTCCACTTTGGAGCAATTCATCCAAATAAAATGTGACAAATTGTATATCTTCCCCAGCCATATATGGATTTTTTGAAAGTCCTCTTGATTTGTGTTGACAAGTAATCTCTGTAATGCATATTTGGGTCAATGAGGGTTGGGATATCGATGTTCATGATGATGGATAAAGACCATTATCATCAACATCAATCAATCATCATCATCATCCTCCTCCTCCTCATCATCATCATCATCATCACCGTCATCACAACATATATTATACTTGGGTCAATGAGGGTTAGGATATCAATGCTCATGATGATGGATAAAGACCATTATCATCAATCAATCAATCATCATCATCATCATCATCACCACCATCATCACAACATACAATTGTATATAATATGTCAGGCTGTGTGTGTGTGTGTGTGTATTGAATGAAACTTAAATAAAGAATATAAAACAAAACAAAAAAATGACCACAATGAATTCAGAAAGAGACGAGGAGCCCAAGGTATTAGAAGATTCTTGCTCTGCAGTTTAATTCAGAAACAGACTACAATATAAAATCTTGACATTCTACTGAATTTGTCACAATTCCTGTAGAAACGTACTTGCACAAGATTACAAATGCACAGGCAGAAATGCCCAAAGGTTAGTATTGACCATACACTAACATTGTTAGGCAGAGAGAAAGATTTAAATCCACACAGGAACAGGTGAATAGTTTCAGTACACTGCTATATACTACACAACATGGCAGTGCATCAGATAAATCAAATGTTACAGAAGCAGCGTCTTTCAATAACAAAATATACAGACATTGACAAGATAATATACACAAAGAGGGTACAATGCATATCAGATTTCATTGCACAAGATTTAAACAGCAGAATACTATAGCCTTCTGTTGGTGAAACAGACTGTATTTGCAGAAAGAGAAAGTGATTATCAGTTGCATGACACACAACCAAAAGTTCCTTTGACATCATAATGATAACGGGTACATTTGCTGTAAGTTTGCATGGATTTGAAATAAAATCACAAGACAGATCTAATGCACAGAGCTGCATTACTTAGGGTTTATAGCCCTAATTATATGTACGTGTACCTTTAATTATAGCCCCAGTTACCTCCCCCCCCAAAAAAAAAACAAACAACAACAACAACAACAACAACAAACACAAAACAAAAACAAAAACAAAAACATCAGTGAATAAATTTGTGTCTATTGATGGTTGGAACAATTGTCTACCCAAAGCACTAAAACAAAACTGAAATGTCCAAGTTTTGAGTGCCTTGGAACTGTGACTGACTGATGGAATTTCTATGAAATTGATGGATCAGGTGAAGAGCCTGATATGTCCAGTGTAAACATCACGCAAAAATTTATACAAATCTGTTTTCTTATGCTTGGGAGATTGTTTATTCTTATTTCTTAAAGGGGGATAGGGTATAAACTGTCATTCGACCAATCAGAATGTGCTAAACCAAGGTTGACAAAGTCTTATTTATTTGAACAATGCTCTGTTCAACTGGTCAGATATTTACACTCTTTTCTCAGATTCCACTTCAAATTTGGGATGTGTACCTCTGCATACTTGGGCTGAGCTTTCAACAAGATATCTGTGATTTCTCTTCTACAAAGACTTTAAAAAGCATGGGACTGGACACCTGAAAGTGCATTGAACTTTACATATAACATCCATGTCCCATGTTTGGGCTTTCGTGCAAAATGGATAAGGGGACATCTCACAGTTCAGCGATATGAAACACAAAAAAGGACAGTTTCATTGAACAGCTTTGTCACTTACCCAAAAAATTGAGTAATGATTATAATTGAGACATACTATAGAGAAATATATTATGTCACTCCCATTACAGCACACACTGTATGAACTGGCTGTTATTATTCTTCCGTAAGGGTGATGTGTATGAGCAAATTAAAAGTAATTAGATGCAAGAAAGAAGGACTTGCTACACTTGAGTCCCTAACTCATACACAATTATTCATAAAATACAACATCGATGCCTTGCGTAAAGCTGCCTAATCCATAATGTATAAACTGCATATCCAGGGCTGATACAAATTTTGAATATTTATCAAGGTTTTTGAGTGAATTTGACAGAGGTAGAAAAGGAAATTAACATTTTATGAACACAAAATATTCAAATCTATAAATTTAGACAATGTCACACTAATCTACAATGTACTACACCACAAATGTACATTCTAATTTTTACAACATTAATTTTTTTTTTTTTTTTTTTTTTTTTTTATAATTCAGTCTGTGTCAGCAAGTTACAACATGACATTTCATGCAATGTTTACAATTTGAGCTTGTAGTTGGGTTTCTGAGAAACAATCCAGTATGTGTCATTTCTGAGTTCTAAAAACCTATTAGAGTAGAAACATTTGAAACAAAATTAGTCAGAGAAGAAAAGGCTGGAAAGAATTACAGTTCCCATCTATCCCTGACTTGATATCACATTTGATTGTCTTTCCACTTTTTTTTTTTGCCCCACTTTCTTTTTTGTGTGAAAGAGCCATACATATAGCACAACTTGATTACCTCCAACAAAACTAAAAGTTAGACCAGCAGCAAGTATTTAAAAATTACAACAAAATTTATACTTTACATGATAGACAGCAAAATGTTGCCAAGCATGGGAGAGAGAGATAGAAAAATGCTATGCAGTACCCATGTGGTTTATATGGTACATTGCTATTTTTAAGTACAATTTACTTTGAAGAACTGACTGTACAATGTACCACATGGCACCTCCGACTAAGCAGAGCTTGCTACTGATAACTTGTCAAAAAAAAAGTAAACTTTATCCACCTCTACGAGTGCAAGTATGAACTAGCATAGTAACAGCACAACTCAAAAAGTACACGAACATAGAAACAATTGTGCCTGAGCTGATATAAAACATGCACGCTACCACTTGGGCTAGGAATTATAAAGGACTCTATGGAACAGTCATGATTTGATGACATAAATGGTATCCCGTGGCACCAAATAAAAATCAGCCATTTTGTTGAATTATTTATTTTTTTAAAAAGGTTGTACCCTGGGTGCCAAAAAGAGGAAATTATTTTGGTGCTGGAGCTAGCGCGCACTATAGCCACTGCACTGCACTGCACTGCACTAAAGCCCACACTAGTGGTAGCACAGCGTGCCATGCACGCATAGTATAACATGCAGTGGCATGGGAATGACTATGTACACGCACACACAGTGCATGTATTTTTCTCTGGCTGTCCTCAAGTGGACGTGAGGTGGCACTAAACGCGGTAACCCGGGGTACTACGGTGCCTCCGGGTAACGCGTGATGCATCATTTATCACCACAGTCTTATGATGCTCCCATCATTCAACAGTCATCACAGGATTATCTGCTCCTACAGCATGAGTCTGTAATCTGATCATCTTGAAGACACACATCAGATCACACCAAAGACACTCAACATACATGTGAAGACTTTGCGCCTATTTGGGGACAGTGCCCTTTTTGCAAATTTGTATATCAAAGTAATTCATGGGTAACTTTTTGTGCACATGGACCTTTATGTGGAGGAAAGTGTACGGTAGCAAAATCACCATCAACACCACTGTGCCTGGGAGGCACTGTGGTACAGTGATTCAGTCACTGAATTTGTACACAGAGAGTGTCTTTGGTTCAAATCCTGTTAGGTGCGTTCATTCTTGGACATGATGTTTTACCTACAATGTCCCTCTCGACCCAGGTGTATAAATGGGTACCTGGCAATGCAAGGGTAATAATAATACTAGTAGCAGGGTCCTCTGGTAGAGCAGTGTTAACACTGAATAGGTTACCCTGGATGAATAACACCACATTATCATTAGTATAGGGGAACCTTGTTATAGCAAGCTGCTTGGGACCAGTAAGATTTCCTTGTTATATCGGGTATCTCATTAATTATAACAAGCTGTTTGGGACCAGCAAGAGTTACTTGTTATATCGGGTACATCTTGTTATATCAGGGATAAACACAGAAGAATGTCAAAGAAATTGTAACAGCAAAATTAAGTTATATCATGTATTTCACTATATCTGACCTCATTATAACAACTCTAGTCTCTCTTACCTTACTGAGCAATCACAACTTTACATAAATCAGCAGCTATTCAGACTCACAGTGCAGAAAACAGCTAGAAAACTTAACTTTACCACTTGACTATTGGTGTACAGTACTTTCATCCTAAGTCTAATGCAAAATTATTGATATTTCCAAAAATAATCACTCTATGCATTTCATTATTTCCTCAAAAAAAAAATAAAAAAAATGCCTACAGACTGTACAAATTGCCATAAAGTCACACACACAGAAAACTCCCTAAAATTGTTCACACTGATCCCTCATACATGTATGTACTTCCTCAAAATACAAAGATCGCCTACTAAATACCATGCCAAAGGTATCAGTATCAGCTCACACAAAATTTTCACAAAATGTTAAAGACTAGTGTACATGAAAGAGCCCAGCTGTCTATGAGATTACAATCTACTGGTGACATAGAATACCAGGTGACTGCAAAAACTTTTGTAAAGCAACAACATCAAATGCCCAAAACATTTGCATTCAGCTGTTGCTACCATGTAGTTGGTATAGTCCCAGTCACTTGCTTACTTCTAGTATTAAAAATGTCTTTTTATACAACAGGGCTCCATACATGCAACATTGCATCTTAATACATGTATGTATACAAAAAAAAAAAAAAAACACCTGAAATTTTTGCTGTGCAGAGTTTAATGCCCTTCTCTCTGGTAAACACTGAAATTAAAAACTGGGTCCCAATTTCATGCTACAGCCTTAAATGCTGATACTCAAAAAAAAGGAAGATGTCTTGATGTGTAAATGCAAGGGACTAGACATGACGTGAGCTAGACGTAGATGAAGAAGAAATTTCTACTCACATTCGACACGAATAGCTAATAATAATGATAGCTAGTTTTTCTATAGCACATTTCAGACTCATTCAGAATTTCAATGTGCTATTACACACTTAGTCAGCCTTACCTTAATCCTACATTTCCACAGATAGCAGATTTATTAACGACACAAATCTAAGGTGCACACCACACTCAGTCCCTGTAAGACTACCAGACTGACTATATTATGAATGGAATTGCATGTAATTTGTACATCTCTAATGACTACCAGTATTAAGTGTTTTTTATTGTTTGTGTGTGTGTGTGTGTGTGTGTGTGTGTGTGTGTGTGTGTGTGTGTGTGTGTGTGTGTAATTTGGTGTGTGTAATTCACCCATACCTCAATATATCATTAATTATTAAGGATTTCATTTCCAGCGACTACCCTGCAGCACAAGTGATCTAGAGATGTAACTTGAGTGAGAGAGAGAGGAAAAAAAAAACCTTCACGAAACATCCTGACACAACGATTCTAGCATCACTATGTCTATTGTTTTGTCTTTACACAATGAAATATTTAGACAATAGCTTTAGATCTGCGAGGCTGATTTTATGACGCACCTCCTCCCAGGATGGACAATGTGAGCTCTTATGGAAACAGATGTATCACATATGTGCTACACAACATTCTTTCAATACCTAATAGGTGCATCATATCATTATCATAGCTCAGATCTAAAGCTGTTTAATATTTAACAACAGAGGGCCAAACTAAACTGATAACACATTACTCAACAGAAAAAACTGTGTAATATTTGACCTCTATAAAATGATTCTAACATATTTGTGTTTTTTTCCTGCCAAGACTATCAAAACAGAGGACACAATTCATTTATTCCTAACATGATTCATTGTCCAAACTTTGATATTAACTGTGACTTGTTCTTTCGCACTTAACAAGGGAAATCTCCACACCCTAGAAACTTAACTTTTAGAATACCAAATCGTCATCATCGCTGTCCACGTCATCATCTTTCTTACCGCGGTCACTCCCAAGGCTTGACCGCTTGCCGCTCAGGACTCTATCAAGTGGACTCTGTGAGAGACAATTTGTGGGAGGGTAAAGTCAACATCAATTGCATGAAAATGCTTTGATAAACCTTTAAAAGCCATTCGAAAACAATCACGTTCGAAGAGGCATAAGAAATTCACTGACAAACTAGCCCAACAGCTGAAAATGACAGTGGCAAGTCAAGGTTCTTAAAGGACAAGTTCGCCTTCATTAACATAAGGATTGAGAGAATGTAGCAATATTAGTAGAACACATCATTGAAAGTTCGAGGAAAATCGGACAATCCGTTCAAAAGTTATGAATTCTTGGAAGTTTTTGTGCAGTCACCGCTGGATGAGAAGACTACTGCAGTGTATGATGTCACATGCATACAACAATATAAGGAAAATATAAAGAGAATTTCACAAAATTTCATCTTTTGAAAAAAGTACACATTCCCTTGACTCGTTACTGACATATGTTATGGGTAATATTATTCCCATTGCCTTTAGAAAGAGGCAAGTCAAGTGCTCTTTTATTATGCGAAAAAAGTGAAAATATGTTGAATTTTCTTTACATTTTCTTTGTACTGTTGTACTCATTTATGACATCACAAGCCTTTAGTAGTCTCCTCATCCAGCGGTTCCAACACAAAAGTTTTAAAAATTCATAACTTTTGCATCGATTGTCCAATTTTCCTCAAACTTTCACTGATGTGTTCTACTAATATTGCTGCATTCTCTTAATCCTTATGTTAATGAAGGTGAACTTGTCCTTTAATGACAAGTTGAGATACTGGCATTACTTAGTTTGTACGGGTATTTGTGATACATTTGGGTGCAAATCTTTCTGATTTTTTTTTTGCAAATCTCCAACAATGTTCATACGTGCCACAGCAGACTGTTGCTTATAGTTTGTTTCAAATGGACCGAAAAAGACCAGATAAAATCTATCTCGATACATTTCAACCACTGCAGTATTTTGTGAAAGCCTGTCTGCAAATACAAATCATAATAATTCTGTTTATTTTCTAGGGTGGGTGGCTTGAACACTGCATGAATTGCAAGTCTCTAATATACCCCATTGAAAAAGATATTCAGGATTTCCATGTTACAAAAAAACTCAAGAATTTGTGAGTCAGTGATCTTTTTATGCGTGTGATGAAAATGTCCCTATAGAAATTCTATAATCTGAAATGCCAAGTGCATATTTGACAAAATATATCTACTCTTTAAACAGTCACCAGTGCAATGGCATATGACTTCTCTGCAAGATTCGATTCAGATACACATAAAAATAAGCATGATTATGTGTATGGTACAAAAACAACAAAGTCAGATATGCTGCATGATGTTAATCATTAATTAGGATTGTCATGTTTTGTGGTTGTTAAGGGAATGAGCTGCGAGTCAATGGATGAGTACAATCAGGTTCATGGATGTGAAATGCATAGAATTTGCAGGTTTGTGCTTCACAGAATGTCAAGAATGAAAGTAGCATATCAAAAAAGATGTTGCACAAATCAACTGAATTCATACTCTGCAGGAAAAAAAAAATGGGCCTTTTTTGTTCTTTTTTTTGGGGGGTTTAGCTGGAGCTGCAAATGAACTAATTAATATATTGACAAACGTGGCAGATTGTACACTGAGAGATGTACAGACACGTACATTTTTCACATAAGTTAGGCGTTGCATCAAAATTATGACCAGCAGGATCCCTCAGGATCCTGATTCAAGCAGGATCCTGAGGGTTCCTGCTGGTCACAATTTTGATGCAATGCCTTAACAAAAATACAGGTCGACTTGTGCGCTAACTGAACAATACCAAAGTTGACTGCTGACACTGATGTTGACATTTCTTCACTGCAATCTTGTGATTTGAAATAATGTAATTTGGAAACTTTTGTGTGTGTGTGGATAAATTGTAGTAACACATGTCTTTGCTACCCTTCCAGATGGAGTGTACAATTTACTACATTTGACTGCAGAGTACAATCATTATGAATTTGGTTCCACCTACACATATCTGCGCAAGCACTTATTTTTTAGCTCACAGGCCGGAATTACTCCCAAATTTTATGTGAATAGAATGATTAAGTCTAGTGATCTAAGTGAAAAAAAAAATAATGAACACATCAAATTTCTTTTCTTAAAGCTCTGATGGAAAAGTCACATCCTTATTATCTTTACAATTGCAAAAACACCCAATTAACTATTAAATGCAACAATAATGAAAATGAATTTGTTTAGATGACATAATAGCACAAAGCATATCACATGTAGACACATCACTTGTATCTTTTATGGGAATCCGCTGAACTTCCACCAATTCACTATGACAAACAAGATCTGAATGGAAAATGAGAAAGAAGAAAGCCAAACATACACGTGACGAGAAGTGGAAATGGAGCACGGCATGGTTAGTGGTGAACGGCATTAGAAAAAGCCAAATCGCTTGGATTTCGCTTCACGCTTAGCGGAGGCCGGAGGGGCTCTCATGGTGACGATGATGTCGTCATCGTCGTCGTCATCGTCCTCGCTGCTGCCCTCCTCCAGGATGGTGGACGACAGGGAAGGTTGGAATGTGCGTGGATTGCTCTTGGTAGAAAAGGAGTTAGTCTTGGGATAGAGAGAACGTGGAATGGTAAGGTAGATAAAGGAACGGACAGAGACAGACAGACAGACAGACAGAAAGTGAGAGAGAGTGACAGTGTGAGGAATGGATAGAGTGGTGACGAGACATACAAGTTAAACAAGTTAAAGGGATGATATAGTTTTGGTTCAGATTGGGATTCAGGTTCTAACTCATTGCCAGATAATTAGAAACCACTTATATGAAATATTAAAGAGAATTCAACTCTACAGCAATTAAAAGTTTATTTGATGAAAATTGGTTTTGAAATGGCTGAGATATCTAAAATCAAAGTGTTCCTAATAAAAAGTAGGACCCATCTTTTATTAGGACCACTTAGTTTTTGAATATCTCAGCTATTACACTATCATTTTGAATATCTTAGTTTTATAGCAATTTAGTTGAAATTTGAAATATACGATCGATGTATATAATAGTAAATATTTCATATAAGTTGTTTATAACTATCTGGCAAAGAGTTTTAACCTGAATCCTCATCTCAACCAAATCTATACCAACCCTTTAAAGCCCAAGTATACTTTTGGCACTGCAACGGTTAGGTAAACACTCATTATAAGGGTCCTTGTGGCTGGGGAATTTTGTCTGCTATATCAATGCACTTGTTATATCAGGAGCCAAAAACAACAACAGCACACACAAAACAAAGAATCTGTTGCATTGAGACCACAGAAGAAACTTATTATATCAGATATTTCATAGCATCAGATCTCTCTCTACAAACTTTCCATGGTATATTCTATCTAGATGATCTACCTACATCTTTTTCCTGGGTGGTTCATTACATCCTGCAAGCTTATTGACCATTTGGGGGGGGGGGGAGAAACTACAACAAAATAATGATAATAAAGCATGACATACTAAAAACTGTGGACTTGAAAAACACATTTATATTGATGCAGGAGAGAAAAAGTTTTGATTGTACATTATATTTTTCTTCTTATATGCCAGATACCTTAATACCTTTCATATTATGACTGGACTTCATAGAACACCAACAGCAGTGTTTCACCACAATTTTGTGGTAGTTTCTAAAAAGCTATACTTGGGCTTTCAGGAAAAAAATGTTAAAGAGACACTAATCTCAAAGGTACATGTAAAGGGTCCTTTTCATAAATAAGAACACAGTGAATTAATCTTTTTAAGAGTGTTGCAATTATGGGAGTGCCACAGTGAAGTGGAGTTATAACATAAAAATGGCAAAAATCCCTCTCTTTGAGCCTTTGATGGCACTGCCTCTTTAATACCACATAGTCTGGAGTCAGAAAGTGCTCATATGGTGATTTGTTTTTCTTTTCAGAAGAACTTTGCTACTATTTAAAACATTACCACATGAGTTTGAAGCACAGATACAATCAAAGAGCAACAGTTAGATGTTGAAAATAATTATGGTTATATGTTTTAGACTAAGTCTTTGTTATGACAGACATGATGCTATCAACTTTCATTGGTAACACAAGATGAGTCTGAATGGAAACAAATGACATCAACCTGACATCATGTTTTGCAGATTAATTCACTTATACAAAATGCACATTTTTATACAACAACCATTCAGATTTGACGTTACCAGACATATCAATCAAGGCTACTGAATGCCATCTGCAAATTGGAGCCAACAATCTCAAAGCAGTTCAATGGAGAATGTAGCCGCAAGCTTTAGCACATTTCGATACACACTCAGCTTTGCAGGGGTAGTAGCAGAAAAGCTTGATATGAGGTAATTTTGTTGAGTAGCATTTAGGGAACCCAATAAAAGAGGCACTTTACTCCCTTATAGCCTACACGCTGCACACTGAATACATCAACACACTTCTGTTTTTTTCCTGCCTGTTGTCAGCTTCTTAATTTGAGTCGAGTATACATCACATACACACAATCATATTATTGAAGTGGGGGTGAGTTGGACCCTTAAAGAAAGACATGATGACCACAGTGTTTAAGTTAGTGAAACTGTGTATTACACCTTGTGCATCTTTGAAAGCAGATGAAATGTGACAAAATAAACCGAGGCAAATTAGGTATACATGATTGGACGGGGTAAAGCACGAATGCACAATTTCAAAGAAGATGAAATAGATGTTAGTTCAATGCATACCTGGAGAATTCCACAATAATAATGACTACCTTAACCAGCAGAAGAAATTGAAGAGAGTCAATAATACATAAATGAGGGACAGAGGATTTATGCTCATGAGAACAATCACCACAAAACTAGGACACATAACTGCGCAATGTCAAAGTAAATTTTGCAGCACTTTTCAAACAAAGTCTGAAATTCTCAACAACAAAAAAATCATGACATGACTACAAAGAAGCATTTACACTTATCTTCAGTGCTGTTCACACGAGTAGTCTCTGTATGATTGTCATGGGGATGCAATGCAACGCTATGGTATCTAAATATCGGCATTATTGTATGCCATTCCCATCTATGACTTAATGTGGAGAGGCTCAATTACATTTCCACTGGCCCACACTAAGAAAGTGCTGACTGATGTTAATAAAACAGATTTCAATGAGACTGCTTTTTCCATGTTTTGTGGTGACTGTACACACAGGCCTTATATCAGCATCCTGGAGCCGAGTGTTTTGGGTGATTCAGTGGGTTCAATGTACTTACCCTTCTCCCTTTGCTTCCTGTAGTGAGCATAAATACAAACAATGGAAAAACAAAATATTGTCAGGTAAAGTTCATTTTCGTATTATGCACAGTGTGTATCATGCAAACTTAGCTTTAGTATGATAAACTTTTCAAAATACTTGCAGCGGACATGTGTTGTAAAGAAGAAACACAAAATATTGCGATACAGTAAATGGGCATGGATCACTGTCAAAATGACAAGAAAATGGATGCTAAATCTCTCATTGTGAGAGATCATGTATTCAATCTTCTACAAAACCTTAAGGCTATCAATCTCTATACATATATTCCATACCTGCCAACCCTGAATATCATTGAGTATTTGGGAATGAATGAGATTCTGAAAAAAAAGGAAAGAAATACTGCAAATATATAAAGTTTCACCTATCTCCCATGCACCACTACAAGCAGGTGTTCACAAAAATAGGAATACACAGTGAAATAACCTTTCTTCCCCCCCCCCCCCTTCCATTAGATTATTCTAATCAGACAGGAACAGTTAGCAGGTATGTTACTCAAACTAGGTGTTCATCAGGTTGCTCCACCAAGGACTAATACAAACAGAATCTCAATATCACATGAGGTTCCTTATCCGACATATCCCCACTAACTCAGCGGAGCCCAATTCAATGGCCAAAAAGCCACAACACTGCAAAATCTGAACAAACACAACGGGATAGAGACTTTGTCCATCTAGTGACATTTAACCATTTCTGCGTCACTGACTTTGGACAGTGTACAGTGCTATGGGGTTTTGTGTGTCAATCAGTACTCAAAGCACACAAAGAGTTAAAGGGTTCATACAGTTTTGGTTGAGACCTAATTTCAGATTTCTAACATTTTTTGGTGAGATAATGAGAAACCTCTTATGAAATATGAAAGAGCATATAATTCTATGAGAAAATTCAACATTTGATGAAAATTGGTTTTGAAATGGCCGAGATATCCCAAAAAGAGCAATTCTAATAAAGTGTGGGACCCACACTTTATTACTATCGCTTTGTTTTACTTTGTTTTTGGATGTTTCAGTCATTCCAAACCCGATTTTCATCAAATAAACTTTGAATTCCTCTTAAAATGGTATGCTCTGTACTATATCATAAGCATTTTCTTGGTATCTCGAAAAAAGTTAAAAGCCAAATTCTCATCTCCACCAATACTGTACCATCCCTTTAAACTCAAGAGGTAGATTAGAGTCCATAAAGGACAAATTTCTCACCTGACTTACTACTCTGCTTGGAGGCGACGCTTCTCTTAGAAGCTGATGACATCACCAGCGAGTCATCCGAGTCTTCGTCTGACTGCACAGCCTTCTTTGATGCTGGAAACCACAGTAATCAGGTCATTCAATCATTGTTTGTTTTTTGTTTTTAATATCATTAGAATATCTTGTTGATAATATTATCTAACAGTAACCATGATAACAAATTACTGCACAGTAAAAAATAAAAAGTTCAAAAAAATAGAGAAATACTTTTGTAACTGCCTGAATTGCAAAGGGGCCAGATTTGACTAGCATTCATACTATTTTCTAGTTCCTATTATCCTTGCTTTTTCCATGTGACTGCATATTTGTAAACATGTACAGTAATTATGATTGCACTGAATGATGAATTCTATTGCATTCATCCATCCATCCATCCATCCATCCATCCATCTGTCCATTCATCCATATATCCATCCATCAATTCATTCATTCATTCATTCATTCATTCATTCATTCATCCATTCATTCATTCATTCATTCATTCATTCATTCATTCATTCATTCATTCATTCATTCATTCATTCATTCATTCATTCACTCACTCATTCATTCATTCATTCATTCATTCATCCATCCATCCATTTATTCATTCATTCATTCATGTGAGCACTTTCAACACTGTCTGCATGGTTACCATTTCAAAATACAAGATCTTGGTTTTGATGTAGCAGGTAAGTACCTGGCTAGAGTTTGCTCTTTTTTTTTTTTTATCGACAGACACTGATACAAGGGTGAAATGCCATTTGATTTTATTCTGACTGATATACTTTGACTGGTGTATTTGCTTCTTTAATCAGCATTAATGAAGCAAATATATGCTCATATTTTGTCAATACCATATCCTTGCAAACACAAAAGTGGTATGTGTAGACAATGGAGAATTTCCTTACCAGTGCCGCTGCGAGTTGATCCAGCTTTACTGGAGGCCGGTCTTGAGCTGGACATGAATCTGTCCAGTCCACTCTTTGTTGACCCGGCCTTGGAGGATCGGCCACTATGGAATGATCTAGCTGACTCTGGCTCAGAATCTGACCGGTTGGTGCTGAAAACAAGAAAACAACAACACAAAGGCATGACAAAAGGTATGGTCACTCAAACAAAAGAACGGAAGAATTTCAGATACTACATACATATCAAATACTGTGTGCTATCTCAAGTGAGAATTGCTAGTAGCCTACAGGTACCATTATTCCGTTTCTCTCTTTTTCCTTCCATCCACTTTCTTTCTGCTAAACACGGCATGTGTAGAATGTTAGGGGGAAAAAAAAAAGAAAAATATAACTCATGATATGTACGTGAAGAAGAAGTGTGTTGATATATTCAGTGTGCAGACTGCAGATCAAAGAACTTTAAACTAACTCAATCGCCTCTTTCGCAGAGTGTAGGGCCTGGTAAGGAGAGAGCAGGTGATGATGAAGAGAGAGAGGGTATAGAATGTGGATAGGAGGGAAGAGACCTACTGGCTCCAGAAAATTGTATATTAAATTTCCTAGCTGCTGGGAGGAATCCATGAAGGAGACCCCGCAAGACATGGGAGGAAACAATCAAAGAAGACAGGAGAGCATTTAACAGGTTATAGGGCAATTTCCTCCTGGGCAAATTACCCCAGATCCTTCCCCTGACCCTAACCCTACTCCTACTCCTAATCCTGAACCTAATCCCAACCCTAACCCAAACTCCAACCCTAAACCTAACCCTAACCCTAATCTTTACTCTAAGCTTATCACGAACCAGTATTTAGTCAAGGGGGGGGGGGGGGGAATGGGGTGTAATTGTCCTCAGGGGTTGACAGCCCTGATATGGTTTAACATTTCCCACATTGATCCAACTGACAGGACAGTATGAAGAAGAGTCATCACGGATATGAACTGTCCAAACCCACAGAATGGGAAAAATGGACTTCAGACAATAATGATGTTGCATAGAGTACTGCACAATACAACACTGTCGCAAATTCATGTAAAAGTAAAGCATCGCCCAAAGGAGGAGACTACGTACAATCTGCTGAGCTGCTCCTTACGGGACCAGTGACCCCTGACAGCTGACTGAATCGTCATGGCAGCCTCATCCACATCACTATCATCCTCCTCCTCCTCCCTGGCTCGGTCACTCGCTGCGTCAGTGGTCGACGGGGAGAAAGGCTCAGAGTTGAAGCGGTCCAGCAGATCTTTGCGGCTGTGGTGCCCGCGCATGGCGGCCTGGATGGTCGTCGCAGCCTGCGGAATGAAACAAACAAAAATATTACCAACTAGAGAAGCAATCTGAGAGCGCAGACCTCCGCCAAGCAGCTCATTTCCACCACTGATCTTGTTCTTCCGTAGAGATCAGTGATTTCTACCCATACGTATGCATGCTGAAAAATCGCCCGATTGCCATCCCAATATAGAAACCTTTTGTTACGTCATCAATGCCAGCTGTGCGACGCGCCTCGCCCTGGACCAGAAACTAGAGCAGTCTAGTGTGCATATGAAAACCTCAAAATATGCAGCTTGAACTCCCACATTCATTGACCCTACCTGCCAAAATATCAAAAATCCTTCATAAAATCCATAAAAATTCCCAGATCAATACCGAAATTTAAACATCTGTTCCTTGTGTCATCCTCAACCTTTCCTGTAAGTTTCATCCAAATCTGTTCACAACTTATTGACTTATTAACAAACGGTAACAAAAACATAACCTCCTCCTTTGGCGGAGGTAAAAATACAACCCCATGACTGGACATGACTAACAGTTCATCTCTTTTTTTAAAAATCAAAACTGGGATCCTGTGACGATCGTCCTCTAGTGAAATAAATAAGCAGTGTAAGACTGCTGTGTGTCTTACGGGGAAAGACAAACTTACCTCATCCAAGTCACTACCGCGATCTTGTTCCTAGTGAAAATCAGAGGAAATACAGAAATACTGCTATCAGTAACAGTCAGAGCTAGAACACAAGACAATCAAAGGACAATCTAAAAACAGCTCACAAAATTATTTTGTCTTTTTTTTTGTAAGGGGGTGGGGGTCTTTATCATATCTTTTCATGAGCATTTCATATTGTCATATCCTGGCATTGAATTTTAGAGTGCACAAAATTTCATGTATCATTTTCCATGATTTCAGTATATTCAGCCACATAACTTGTAAAATTGTGACACAAAATATCCACTGTAAATGAAAATGTGACCAACAGGCACAGTGCACCACTGCATACTCCTAATTGGTTTGTTTGTTGTTGGTGGTGTTATTGGTTGGTATGTTTTTTTTTGGTGCACCACTGCATACTCCTAATTTGTTTGTTTGTTGTTGGTGGTGTTATTGGTTGGTATGTTTTTTCTTTGGTGGGGGGGGGGGGGGTAAGGGGGGATATCAAGTAATTGTACTGATAAATTACTGTGTGGCAGCTTTCTTTTAATGATATCTATGGGCTACTTTTCAAAAAGCAGTAATTTACCCGCTGCTTGTGAGCTCTCCAGTTCTTCTGCAGAGTGCGTGCCGAGCGGTTCTGCCGCAGCTCTTCCAGTTTTCGCTCCCGCTCCCTCTGCTCTTCCTCCTCCCGGTGCTTTCTCCTCAGCGAGGCGGAGCTGCTCGCCCTGGACGCCTTCTTCTCGCTCCGGTCACTGAGTCTGTCGCTATGTCTGTCGCTATGTCTGTCGCTATGTCTGTCGCTATGTCTGTCACTGTGTCTGTCGCTGTGTCTGTCACTGTGTCTGTCACTGTGTCTATCGCTGTGTTTGTCACTGTGTCTGTCACTGTGTCTATCATTGTGTCTATCACTGTGTCTGTCGCTATGTCTGTCGCTGTGTTTGTCACTGTATCGGTCACTGTGTCTGTCGCTGTATCTGTCGCTTTTTCTCTCACTGCGTTTACTCTGCAGAGACTCGCTGCTGGGGTGTCGTCTCAGGTTTCCATTCTGCCGTGGAGTCATGGACTTCAGGCTGTCCTTCAACTCCAGAACCTGCTTTTCCAATGCTTTGTTTTCATCCCTGTGGTGTGATCATGAAATTAAAAAGGAGTATGGCATGGGAAACTCAGTTTGAGGGTGGGAAGTGGGGTTCACGTACATGGATGCATACCAGGCAAAACTTAACATCCCTTTGTGTTTAGCCATGTAGTAGGGTTAGTCCCGGGCCACACCCATCTGGCCTAAGACAAGATTCCTGCAAACTCCACATGTTGCGGGCAAACCATGTATGGAAGAAGTATGTGTATGTGTACTTGCTGCCCTCCTAGGGATATCTATGTCAGGTTACACCCTTGGAAGGGATGTTCCTGCAAAAGAAACACATGTCACTTGGCAGTTCCCAGCCACAGCTGAGTCTAGTGGAACTCCCCTTGGCCATGTCAGACTGGTCCTAAACCACCAGCAGTTGAGAACCATACAGCAGCAGTTTTTTCATTCTCATGAAATATTGCATTACAGGACATTTTAAGGTATGCAGGAGCAAAGTGCTTGGCCACGTATGTATGAGCTGACTGAATACAGACTGATCTTTGATTCACGGCACACAGTGATACTCACTCTAGCTGCTCCACTTTCTGCCTGAACTTGCTCTTGTCTTCCTTCAGCCGGCTGACGTCTTTCTCCAGGCGGGCCTTCTCACCCAAGAGCTCCGTCTCACGTTTGTCCAGCTGGTCAAGGCGATCAGAAAGGGAGCCGGAGAGGGGGATCTTTCCCGGGACGTCTCCCTCTGACCGCTGCCGATCATTGCGGAGGCCCTTCCCTTCCAGACGGTCAACTTTCTGTGGGGCAGAGGTTAGAGAACTTTTAGCAGAATGACAAATAAAGGGAGTGATTTTACTTCTCAGAATATTACCACACTCATCAAAAACTTCGCAGAAAAAAAAAAAATTGGTACAAAATACTACAAACATTGTATCATTTATCAAAAAACACTGAGGAATGTGCCCGAAACAGACATGTGAAAGAGACAAAACATGACCACTATGGAAGACCATAACAGAAGAGTATAATAGATCTGACATATATAACAATGTATCTCCGACTTTTAGTATTTGCTAAATGACGGTACTCACTCTTGCCAAATGACCTCCATTACTGACAATGACTCTGAAAAGTGATTTGAATGTGTCCATGTTGAAAGCATACATTTTGAAATGCACATACCTGCTGTATTTCAATGACAGCATTCAGAAGTTCTCGCCTGTTCATGTCCTCATAGTCTGGTCAAACAATGAAAAAACAAAAACAAAACAGTCAGATGAACAAGCTACCATCACAAGAAATCATCTTGGGCAGTGCTGAATTCTAATTTTGCAACATACTTTAGCTTCTTGCTATTACTCAACAAGAGGGAATATGAACACCAAGAACATACGTTAGAGCAATAAGTTTAGCTGACTCTCTTGATTTTACATATGTGAAGTACTCCATACAGTTGTCTGACAAAGCTACAGTGATGCATGACAAAGATGGTCTGTTGCCATCATTCACACGATACATTTACAAACACAAAGCCAGTTGCCTCTGATTGTACACACAATGAAAATGACTTTTTGTTGTAAGGAATGTACGACGAGGGGATGCATGCCAACACACATTGCAAACACACAAAACTCACATAGAACACACAACTGGCGCTGGTTTGAGCGAGAAGATGGTGCTGTAGAAGACTACTAATAGTTGAAGATCTATTACCAAACTCTGGAAGTACTTGTGACAAGAATGGCACGGTCATGTCACAATTCAAATTTAACTCTGATACGTACAGTGCTTCTGCAGAGATCTGCCTGAATCCTGTAAAGCTTGCCATGAACAATTGCTTTGAAGATTTTTTTGGCCATTGTTCAAAAAACATAAACCACCATTTTCACAAGCAAATTGTAACATGAGCATGGGTATAAGCAAAAGTAGGCACGTACAGAATCAGAGAGGCAGTATGTCTGCAGGTGTGAGTAATAACCTCGGAACTAGGGCACATATGATGAAAAATTGAAAGAACGATTGTTATATGATAAAATAATTGACCAAGCAGAGTGTTAACCCGTTGAGGACGAGTTCGGAGTATACTCGGGCAGGAGTCTATGGGAAATGCGTGTTGTAGCAAAGTCAGTCCGTCCTCAACGGGTTAATGTAGGGAACGTCTTGCTTACCTCTCATCTTCTTATCCCCTCTCGCAGGACCGTTGTAGGTGGAGCTCTCGTAGAGGGTCCGTTCCAGGTCCTGCTTCAATAGTTTGTTCTCGCTCTGCAGCCTCTGCGTGCTCTCCGTCAGTCTCAGGATGGTCCCATTCAGGGCCTTGACCTTGGCAGTGGCATTGGTATCCTTCTCCGCAGTTCCTGGTCTAGATGCCCTTTTGAAAAGAATCGAAAAGTGTTGACTCTAGTCGATCTCAACAATGCTTTTATACGAAAGCATGTAGAAAATGCTACCAACAGACATTGTCACCATCTTCAATTAAAGACCTGTAGCATGCAGAGACATGGGTGGCCCAAATGAATCTATTTTAATTTGCTGCAATGGCAGGTTATATGAGCCACATGTATCCAAGAGTTATGAAGAAGACAATCAATGGGCATCAGTTTGGTTTGTCCAGTAGGAGTAGTTTTCTACAAGCGTGAAATTACTGTGTCATTGATTCCAAAATTATAGTTTTGAATTAGATGCTTACTTTCCTGTTTGATGTGTTTGCTGGTATCGAAGTCGCTGAACCTGTGGAAAGGTAGAGTTTGTAAAACAAAGAAAAGTATTTCGTTGTGAACATTGATCACAGTGATGTATTTTGACATAATTTAGTTATTTGAGTGGAAGACAGCAATCTATTAATTTGAATGGTAAATTATCCAATTCAAATACGATGACTGTAGGAATACCCCAAGGAGGGGTGCTTGGACCTATCCTTTTTCTTATATTCATTAATGATATTGTTCAGAGTGTTAATGCAGGAACGTGTAATATTTTTGCAGATGATGTTGCGATATATACTAATGGTAATAACATCAAAGAAGCGGAAGTGAAATTACAAGTTTGTATTGATGAAATTGGTGATTGGTATGAAAACAACAGACTAAAAATCAATGCTGATAAAACGAATGTTATGCTTATATCATCAAGAAAACATGATTCAAATGAGTTAAATGTCAGTCTTAATGGTACTAGCCTTAGGCAAGTTGACTCTGTCAGATATTTGGGTTTAAACATTGATAGCAGATTAACATGGACTGAACATGTCAAGAGACTTTGTAAAAGTTCATCTTATAAAGTGCTTTCATTATGTCGTTTAAGTAACACACTCAGTACCCCCCAGCTAAATACACTTTATAAATATGTTATACAACCATGTATTGATTACGCTTGCTCAGTCTGGGGAAATTGTTCTTTGAAAACTCGTGAATTGATACACCGTATTCAAAGACGAGCGGCCAGAATTGTTTCTAAAAAGTATGGTGCCCGTGACATTAGTGTCACTGACCTTATTAAGGATTTAAAATGGCAAACTTTTGAAACTAGGAGAGACTATTTTTTATGTATGTTGATGTATCAATGCATACGTGGTACAGCCCCTGTACGACTTTGTAATGAAATTGAAATGTACTTTGATAGGCATGGTTTTAACACTCGTAATGCTAATTCATTAAATGTGGTAGCACCAAAGCCCAATACTGAAATGTTTAAACAATCTTTTGTTTTCTCTGGCCCGAAAATGTGGAATTCTTTGGACGATGAAATAAAAAATTCCCATACTCTAACGTCTTTTAAAACATTATATAAACGTAAATATTTTTGAGCATATGTGCTTTACAGCACCTTCAATTAAACATTATTGATTATTGTTTTATGAATTGTTTTTCCTCATAGTTTGTCTTCCCCAGTCCCCATAATCACACAATGTACTGATAATCGTTGATTTTTTATCTCTTACCTGTAATGTATTATTTATTCTTATGTCGTTGATGTTATCTCCTACTGTTGATCTGTTGAATATCACTTTAAGCTTTTTCTAATGCAGTGGATTTTCCTTTACAATAACCCGGTCAATTACTTCTTGTAATTTCCTCACTGTGTTCCTTTTTCTCACCAACTTGCTCATTGGACAAACATGGTGATTTGGTGTGTAGCAATTTTGTACCGTATTTAATTGTAAGCATATTTCGGTAATGTGTGTGAGTTTGTGTATTTGATTCCGACGCTTGTGTGCATGGTATTGGGTAGTGCCTGTATATTATGTACATGTCTTTGATTGTGTGCAAGCTTGCATAAATTTGTATAGTCTGTGCTTTTGCTTGTTTTGGTTTAGTATACTCTTAATGGGTGTGTGGGCTCGGTGGTGTGGTCTTTTCATGAGTTGACGGATTCTGCATGTTCCATTCATCGTGGATGGGGCATTGGGGATCTGTTGGCGATTGAGAATGCTCGTACCGCTGAGCGAATAAGTGACATCCATGGATGTATTTGCTTATGCGGCGTCCGGGTAGATCTTTGTCACAGTCGGGTGCGGACCGTGGGTGGGGCTTGGGTGGGAGCGTATAGCACGCTGGAATGAAACCGCTTTTCGCGGTGCGTTGGATGGGTTTTGATGGCACGTGGCCAGTGGTCCTCACCCTGGTGACGCTGATCTGCCTGGACGTTGCATAATTAAGTTATTTTATACTCATTATTGCTATTCACCTCATCACCGTGTAAGCCTATGTGATAATTTCTAATTTAGTGATTACTTTTATTATAAAATTACTCAATTGATATTTTAGTTTGAATAATTCGATTCAATTTACATATGACATGCATGAAATCCACTGCATTAGAAACTGCATATGAGACTGTTTTTATATGTATTTTAATACAGGACATTGTTGTAAAACAGCTTTTGCTGAACTTTTTATCCTGAATAGATATATTTTAACAAACAAACAAACAAACATTTGCTACGCATTTTGTGATACTTCACAACATTGCAGTCAGTGCCAACTTTTGATAATGTCAACTCATGATCCCTTCCGATGACTCAAACTTGACAGTACAAAAGGGTTAAAGGTCACAAATGTCACTGACCTCCTGGTAGAAAGACTCCATGGCAACCTTCATCTCCTCCATCCTGGTTCCCTTCATGTCATTCTTCAGCTTCCTGGAGGAATGAACAGGTCATTAGATTAGGAAGAGTATTCAGGCAAATGTTTTCAGACTCTGAAACCGTTTTTCAATTACAGTCAGACCTCTCTTATCCGGCCTCCCTTTATCCTGATCTTTCTATTATCTGGACTCAATCTCGCAGTGATTTTTTTCTTTTCTTTCCAATCTAATAATTACAAAGAAAAGGGGGATTTCAATCTGAAACAAAATTCCTACACAAACTGACATGGATTACATATTATTCCCAACATAATTAACATACATTCACATCAAATTTTAATCGAAATAACATGCATTCAGACATTCACTACCCCCAAATCACCACAAGAACATAGACAGAAAACTTTTTCATTAGATATGGGCATGGTACAGGCGATCATTCATTGAGCAAATTATCAGAGAATTCTGAAAGCAGACCAGCTGATGAGGACATGTTATGTTCACACAAAATTGATATGTGCTCCTCTCATTCTCACTGATACAGTCCTATGATTTTGCGCTGTTGGCAAACAGAGTTTCAGTGTACTGTACGCTACCTGCAATAGGTTACATGTAGTTAACACTGGTTAGGCAGTTGCGTGTATTAAAAATCCGAGTCTCCCATATCTGGCCAAATCCCTTATCCGGATGAGCACTGGTCCCGACATGTCCGGATAAGAGAGATTGGACTGTCATGCTTTTTCTCTTCCTCTCCCCTGCCTTCCCTTCCACGTCTTATTACATATGACAACATATTCTATTGGAATGATGACTTGTGTAGTCACAACAATTGCTTGCCATATTTCAGTTTTTAAGATGTTATAAATTCAATTCAAAAGGTTACATGCCATAACCTGTCTGGATGAAATATGACTACAAAATGTGTTTCATTGCTACTCACATGAGCTCTGCTTCTTTATCTTTTAGTGTCATTTCCAGTTTCAGGTTTCTCTGCTTCAGGCTATTCAGTTTCTGTATAGGAAAGGAAGCAAAAAAGCATTTGAAATGATACAAAATATCACATTCTATACTCAAATATCATTAAAACTTAAAACTTGACCCAGTTGACTTTGGATGGAACGATCATGATAAATATTCAGTAATGCACACGAGTCCAAACTGAAAAAAAAAAACAGAGAAAAAAAAGTATACTCTGTAATTATAAGAACCAACTTGTATTTCTAGATGTACAGTTCTCTATTGAAACTTTTGCTGCTACATGAAAAGTGATAAGAAGTATGATGTGTCCCTTACAGAAGTAAGGGACACAGTATGATTACAGAAGTAATTCTTTTGTAATAATTCATCTCTTGACATTATTATTATCTCTTCTTTTTTCTTTTCTTTTTTTTTTACATACACTACACAATCAAGTATAGGTTATCATACCCAGAATGCTGTGCTTAATTAAACTGATACTGTAACAGATTTAATGTGAACTTTTTACAGGACTGCAGTTTGAGTAATATCACTTTGCAGAATTAAATTTGCATAGGTCATTTTGCAGGATTCTCAGAATCAATCGTGCCTGCAATCTCTGAAAAAACGTTTCTAGTAATAACTTTTTATGTCTTCGATATGGCATACATGGCAAACCACATACTGCATACACCATGATATTTTGTGAGGTTTATTTCCTCGAGTTTTCAATGTCAGGTGCTATTTGCAAATTCAACAACACGCAAAATTATCAATTCTGATCCAAAAACAAGAGTGACGTGCAAGCACACTTTTCTCTGTTCATTACGGTGCTCCATAATTGTGAATTCAACCCCTTGCATAAATTGTTGGAAAGTCCCAAGTTGTCAAAAATTATGCCCGCTAACTATGTGGTGTATATAGCAGCTGGGAGATAGATATGGCCATACTTACTGCTGCAGAGTCTGGTTGCCGGCTGTTCAGTGTCATCCGGATGTCACTCTGAAAAAGCACCAAGATGGGACATCCAGATTGTGTCATTCCCTATGTGGCACTGATTATCAAATCCTCTCAAACATTCAAATATAAACATGCTACAAAAAAACAAGTAACTAAAGAGCTGTTAACATCTCTATTCGAGGTGATCTTTTACAAGACTCATATTTCATTACATCTGCTATGAATAGTGTAAAACATACAACCTAAGAATAGGCCTATTTCACAAGACAGTTCCCTATGGCAACATGGGAAAAAATATTTTACACAAGACAATGGAAAGCAATCACACAGATATTTTCATTTTCATGAATGCAAACAGCATTTTAAATTGAAGGGGAAAACATTGTGATAAATGTCATAACGTTGGTAAGAATATCTTTATCATTTGACAGCTTTTCAAACTGGTGTGACTACATGTCAATATTACATTGTTCTAAATGATGTGTTACTCAATGAACAAGTTTAGAGGCATGGACTGTTTCATGCCTTGGACCTTAGAAAATGAATGAAAAATCAAGGTCTGATGTATATCTTAGCAATTGGAGTATCATGTATGTAACTATGGACACACACACACACACACACACACACAGACACACACACACACACAAAAAAAAATCTTGAGGAAGAGAGAGAGAGAGAAAATGTGAGAGAGATAGAGAGCACATGACAGAGGAGAAGAGAAAGAAGAAACAAAATGCAGTAGATGTATTTGTTCTAACTGCATCATGAGACATAATAGGTAGGTAACGAAGGATAGACAAAAGGAGAGAATGGCAAGAGGAGTCTGTATGTCATGTTTCATGACTGGATGAAAACACACCATCTGTGTAATTTGTAGAAAGACAGACAGATTGAGAAAACAAACACGCAAACAAACAAATTAAGGCCCTTCCCCCTGAAAGAAGAATTGTACTGGATGTAAATCTACATCAGTTTATAGTCTACATGCTATCATAAGCCATTAGAGAATTTGATTTCAAGAAAGACAGAGAGAGAGAGAGGTGGGGGGGGGGTAGTCAAAAAGATAGGACAGATGGGCAGACACATTGTCAAAGATGGACCGACAGAAAAACAGACAGACAGACAGACAGGCGGACAGACAGACTGTTGTTGTTGTTTTATAGAAAGAAAGAAGAGAGAGAAAAATGGGGCCCTACAGACAGACCAGACAGACCAGAAGACTATGGCAAAGAAATGTCTCTAACCTTAGCTGGGTCCAGGAGCTGGTCAATCTGTTTCTCCTTCTTCATGACATCATCCTCCAGACGCTGATTCTTGGCCTTCACAAGATCATTTTCAGCTCTCAGGGCGTTGATTTGCTGCAAAAAAATGCAAACCATTCACAGACTCACACTTTAGTTTACACCTTGTAAGATTCATTTTACAATCTTTCACAAAAGAAATTTTAAGAAGAGCACACAGTACATGGTAATGACAAACTACAAAATAGCTCAAACATCAAAATCTTGCATATGGAATGTGCAAAATGACAGGTTACTTTGTCAAGAGATGATGCATTCCTTACCTCAAGCTATGCAATTAACATTTCCCTGGTTATTCATACAGCATAACAAATTTGACAGTTATCTCTTTCTCTATGAAAAAACAAACAAACAAACCATAAACCTCTTCTAATAAATGTTATCTGGAGCTATCAACTCAAACTGTTTCTCCTCCTAAATTTGCTCCATTCATTCACTTCCTGTACTATTGATCTCTGTGTTCTATGAGCAATGATTGCAAAAGCTTATCTCTTTCTAAAACAGGCCAAGAGTCTGCTGTAAAAATGTAATCAGCTTTAATACCTTTTTCAGGTCAAGGATGTCGTCATACATGTCCTCCTGAGGTTTGTATGCTGGGACACCCTTCATATTCCTGTGGACAGGGTCTATGAGAGAGCAGCAACAGGTGTCAGAGAGAAAAGAGGAAACAAATGTAATGAATACCACAGCTCACAAACACACTATATACAAATTAGTATTTAAAAAAAAAAAAAAAATGTTGCCCAATGATATGGTAGTGCTGTTGTTATCACAGAAAAAACATTTTTTTTAATTTTTTTTTTTTTTTTTAGTGTCAGTACTACTATTCATGGTTGTCTTGATGAGAAAGTGTACATATTAGGTCATGAATTCCCCTGGTGTGATATACGTATGGTCTGGTGTGATATACGTATAGTCCCTAGGTCTGGGTTCAGCATAAGCTACATGTAACTCCAGATTTGACTTGTGTTGGTGGCATGATAAATGCAACTATACTTGCAAATGAAGCTTGTGCTTTCATGATGGGCAAATTTCAACTTGTAACACTGGAGTCAAATGCCTTGAAAATACTGTTTTTATGTTAATACACATCCAGCACACAGTAGACTGCATATACATGTTGTAGTGTACATCACTTATTATTCTATGAAATTACATCTTCTGAAGATGAGTGAAAGTTACATAGTTCTAATAATGTGAGAAAGAGCTTATTATCTACATGACTACATTCTCCCTCTCACACATGATGTACACATCTCTAGCTAGAGTACCTATACAACACAGGAGTAATGTGTGTGTCATCACTGATTGAGAGTAGCATCTCGGCTTCATGACAAATATGAAGACATTGCAGGCCCTCATCTCAAAACCAACATCAAGCATAACTTAAACCTGACCTGCGGGGGTACAGGGCAGCTATGAATGGAGGAGGGGTGAGAGTGTTTAAAGGGGTCGTGAGGACTTCTGAAAGAATGGAGATGACTGACCGCTGACCACTGCCTTGGGCTTGCCGGTCTTCCTGGGTGGCATGCTGAGCACCTTCTGCCTCAGGTAGTCACTGGTACTGGAGAATGCCTGAGACTTCTTGGGCACCCCGAGGTAGTTACTGCTCTTGGCGCAACCCGTTAGACCTGTGGGAAGGATAAGGTCCATGTTTGATGAGCACATTTGGTCATCTGACTGACTTGTGCGCCCTTGTGTCTGATCTGACCATTCAAAATGATTTACAATGTCATCTAAAGACACCACCCGGTTAACAAGAACTATGAAGTTGGTCGGAATTCAAGTTTTGATGTTGCGTACAACATTATTATAGAATGTGTCAAGAATGTCTTAATGGTCTCAAGGTATCTGTTTTTGAATATGTTGGTGACAATTGTACTGAACCTTCTACTAACAGTAAATTTCATTATCAGGAATAAAAACAAACAAACAAACAAATACATCACTTTTCTTTCAACAATGCCACATATACTTGGGAGTAATGAATCAAAAATAAAAACTCTTAATTTCAAATAGTTCAAAATATTTTGGGAAGAAACATAAGGGCAAAGTTTCAGTAGTATAAATGTCAATGGCATGACAACAATCACTGTTAGTTACAATAACTGCAGTTGCCATGGCAAAAATTTAAAGCCAGATGATGGGCTGTTTTCTTGCTGCTGTGATGTCAAATCATTGTGAAGTTCCTCATGAAGTGGGCCCCATTCAAATACTGCAGCACACTACTGGAGTATTCAACTTTTCTCTATGTCTCCTGCAATAAATGTGATACATGTAGTTCTAGCAATGATGGGCAGAGCCTCTGCAAAACAAGTTACAGGTGATATGAGCATCTTCATTCATACACATGAGAGTGGTAAACTGAGACAGCTTGCTAAGTATAATTTGATTTTGTTTTATTCTGCTTTGTTGTTGTTTTTTATTGCTGTTTTTATCGGTAAAGTAGCTGCTGATAGACTGTTATTAAACGGTAGAACTTAGGAGTCCAATTGTGCCAAGCAATAGTCATTTCTACCTGCCAACTAACATGACATACGCTGGATGCTGAACATTTGAAATGCAATGAGCCTGCTGTGACTCTCAAATGCCTGACAAAGATATAGTTGAGAGACTAACCTCCTTTGCCACTCTTGAGACCGTCTAACCAGTACTCCCTGGCTGACTTTAGTCCCGGTGCACTCCCAGATCTGCTGGGCTTGTTCTTTGGCTTCCTTGTCCCCGCTGAGCCGAGATAAGGGGATGCTATAAGATAATTTGACAATCGAGCAAACAGTGTAAGTGAAGCAGATGAGAGCTGGCTAATCTATCAGTGCCTTAATTCTTGATTGCATTTAGAACAAAAACAAAGGTGAACAAAAAACACACAACATAATCCACTGACTTCCTTTGATCATTGACCATTGATTGCCTTTGAATGTTTCTACAGATAAATGGTGCTCTAGAAATGATGTTTGATCATCATCATTCCTGGGTTTTCTAGCTTATTTCATATCATGACAGTAAGCACGTACTTGCAATTAATGCCTGCTTGCATCCTGTATGTGACAATACAACTGGTGTTCACACAATGTCACTCAAGTGACAAATGATCACTATCATGTCATTACATTATAACTCATAATGCACGATCATCAACACAACTACTCGGCAATGTGTCAGTATACTTGCTGTGCACTTTTCAACTACACAACATGAAGAGGAAATCATATAAAATTTACAGATACTAGTAATTACTAGAATTACACTGTCCTACAAATTAAAGAATTGAACACCTACATTGTAGTCTGGATATGGTTTACAAACTTGTGT
Source organism: Diadema setosum (assembly GCA_033980235.1). Classification (NCBI taxonomy): domain Eukaryota; kingdom Metazoa; phylum Echinodermata; class Echinoidea; order Diadematoida; family Diadematidae; genus Diadema; species Diadema setosum. The sequence goes on from CM067064.1 coordinate 15,578,481, forward strand.
TATCTGTTTGTAAGTATTCTATGCAGGCATGATAAAGCCTGCAAAAATTTTCAAAGATCTGTTCAGCAAAACATCAGTTGACACTGACATTTCATGCTCATGAATTCTTTCATAGTTTACAGCACTTTCCCATTGGGGGACCACAGATAACTACAGGGTGCAACATCTATTACCTTTTGCGACAGAGGGAGGGGAATAGAGGACAGAGGGAAAGGAAAGATGGCCTCCAAAACAAAGAACACAAGTTAAATTTCAAGTAGAATATATGCAAAACAAAAAAAATAAGTTATTATTAATTACATGTCAATTAAGAAGAGATTACTAGAGTGTATTTTGAAATTACAAAAAGTTCTAGCAAACATTCATGGACACCAGTGAAATTTATCGGATCAAAACTTTTAATCTATATGACCGGATGGCACCTCATGTATTGTACTTCAAAATATTGCCAGAACTACAACATATTTTTGGCCTTTCAAAGAACCTAGACGTATCAGTACATTTAGTATAACTGGAAGAATTAAATTTCTGAGGCCTGTTACGGGAGGTTAACTTGGCCTAGCGAACCATCATAACCACCAAAATACCCAGACTCTCAAACAAGGTGTTTGGTCGATCTCAGACATCTTGTCGAACTCTTTATTTACATATTCCTCCGCGGAACAATAAAGTGCACAGAAATGATAATACAATGCATCTGTATCCATAACACTTCCCCCCTAAAAGAGTGCATTTGGGCAACTCCATGAGAAATGTTCACTTTGGTGAAAAAATGAAGTTTTGAGTTTCACTTAAGTTCTCAAATATTCTAAGAAAGTAACATATATATTTTCATTTTTCACTAGTCGCATCTTTGTCATTACAAAACTTTGTATTTTTCTCAGTCGATGAAAATACTGTATGATGTGTTGCAATGACGCAAAAATTTGGCTATTTTTAAAGAGTTTAGTGTTCCTGTCTCTAAAGAAGGCCAGATATGTCCTAGAGGCCTTGTTCAGCTTTTAAATTATAGTCCAGTGTATATATCAACGGAAAATCACAACCAACTTCCTTAGCATTCATCAGTTTTTGACCCATTGATCCTCAACGTTGTGTGATTTCTATAACATTTGAAGCGTCATGTCCGTTACGTTTTTTACTATAAGTTTTCATAGCCAAGAGGAAATTAGTGTTCAGTTGCTGCAAATTCATTTTCTATGTTAGGATTGAATCCCCTTGCATGTGTGAAAACCACTTTTCTATACCACTTCTAGTTTTCCTGTAAATGGCGTAACGGACATGACACTTTGCGTAACGGACATGACACCTCATATTAGACAAGTGGCAGAAATAACACTGTGGCCCAGTGAATCAGGGTAGTGATTAGTTTTAATTGCTTGAGCATAGGAGGACATTTCTATACTTGAGTAAATAATTAAGTCTGCACATCACTCAATAAAACAAAAACAAGCAGACTTTGCTTTCTGCCACTGGAAGACTGTTGATTTTTATAGATGATCTTGCTACCCTGTTACACCGGTTTGATCCATTCCCACCTCTTGTAATCCTGACTGATAAACAGCAGCTGTCATTCCAAGGAGTATTTACACAATTGGAGTTTTAACTGTTGGCCTTCCCTTCAATACTTAAAATGAGCACTTTCTACATATTATAAGTACATTGTAGACCACATTTAACACATATCCGCCATGGAGTCAACACAACAGCCAAGAACTCCTGCACAAATGGATCCTCGTGCATCCAATGAACATGATCACAGATGATACAACAACAAAGAATCCAGCATCAATGTCATTAATGATGGTGTTGCCTCATATTTTTTTTTTTTAAAGTTTGCGCTGCATCCATACATACCTCTCTCATCTCTATGACTCTATAAATCCACACCTTCAGTGGCACGTTAATGAGATATCACTTGCCAAGAGGGCTGAGAATGTTTGCTTTATTAAGCGTGTTGACAGTACATGTAGCTCTATCGTCAGAGAAAGTCGGTCTGAATGCTGCCTATCCATTTCATCAATACAACTAAACTAGATGTACAGGTACCTCTATGCCAAGGGATATACCGGTATATATGACAGCGCACAGCATCGTACAAAAAGCACAATTTTGAGATGCTATGAGAAGATGTTTATCCACTGAAAGGTACACTGTATAATCATTTACAACCAGTTGGTATGAAAGCATCCAGTATTTCAAAAAGTCCTACTCACAAGCTGGTGAGAATAATGTAACCAGTACACCACTCTGGCAAGCCTTCAGAAGTGCCTAAGCAAGCAATTAAAAGTTGATTATACAATTTGAACGAGCTGAATTTGCCATGAAGAAAACAAGAAATACTTTGTTGCCCAGGTGACCACTCTACATGGAAATGGATTATATGTTGTGAAAATTCTCAGAAAAAAAGGGGGCTTGATCATTCACTTCTAGCCAAAAAAAGAAAGTATTTGTTGACAATTAAAGTACCAGGTACTGGTACTAGCAGTGGAAGTTTTTACAATAGTCTATCCAAGATTGGATAACAGAGGATGATTCTACTCCAAGGATGACATTAATGCCAAATGAAAGAACTTTGCAGAAATGAAATTTACATACCTTATTTCTTTCAGATGATAACACTATTTTGATAATGGTACCAAACAGTTTTGTGGTCCTGTTTCATTGCATAAAAGTTGATGCAATCCTGAGTGCATTTTAATGATGTTGTATTCAAACTTTTTATTTCATACAGATCTGGTTCGTTATGTTTTCTTTGCCTATCCGCGGATATGGAGACATGGTCTTCTGTGTTGTACATGTATGCCATTGTGGTACTCTGGGCATTGTACTCCATGTCCTTTAGAGTAGCTGTTAGATCATTGAAACCTGCAATAAAAGGACTTTCTGATGTTTTGTTCAAGAACATAATGTAGTTAGCAGTGTGCAGCTATTTTAATCTTTTTATTTTGAAACAAAGAAGTGAAAATATGGTTCACCTTACAAGGGTGTCATGTCCGTTACGCTAGTGTATAATACTAAGTATCAAATATCAGGCCACTAAGAAAAAAATAACCATGATATAAGATAGTAATATGTCCTATTTTGCTATGGTGGGTGGTAGTAACTGGAAATTTGTCACTAATTGTAGCTAGCTGGTGCAGGAGCGAATTTGTTTTATATTTCTTTGTTTTGTAAATATATACAAAGACTAACCCCCTAAAATGGTAAAAATATAAGAAATATTACATGATTGCAGTTATGATGTGTGTCCCTATGTTCTAACCTTACTATGCCAACAATTGAATATCTGCTATACCTTGTAGTAAAAAAATTATCTTAGCTTACAAAAAGTGGACAAAACTGTCATGTCCGTTACACTCGAAGTGTCATGTCCGTTACGCAATATTTTAAACTATTAAAAAAGAATGAACAGTAAAACTACTCTAAATTAGGACTTTATGAGTAAAGCATGACCTAAAGGTTTAATCAAGACCAAAACCAGCTGCATCTTATCCAAAAATTCACAGGAATTTTCATAATGGTAAGTAGATCAAAATGCCTTGTCCATTTAGTGTCATGTCCGTTACGCTCGCTAAAAATGCAATTTCTCAACAACCACTTGATAAATTTCCATGAAATTTTCTGTGTACATTACATATACTTAAATGTGTCTGATAAACTCAATTAGAATCTTTTGGAGACTCCCAATTTCACTGTGTGATGGTTTGAATCACAAAAAAGTGGTCTGAATGTCATGTCCGTTACGCTGGAATTGACCATTTAACGTTTTAACACAAATGGACTCTATGTACGTTGGCACAATATTTTGGAACAGCATTGTACATTCCTCTTCCAATTTACTCTTATAACTCCATGAGTTTACCATGGTTGCATTATTATAAGAACACATAAACAAAGTATGCTATGGCTATATCATCATCACACCCTGTGATAAAACATGCACGACTTTAGTACCAATCAACGTGTACCAAACTGACACTCTCGTGAGTTACTGCTGCTTGTGAGTTACAGCATACTGGAATTGCATGTAGTTGTGCAACACTGAATACTACAATATTAACTTTCTCAACATCTTAACCTTTATGCAATCATGTCATGCATACAAACAATACACGTTGTACCAAAATCAGATGGTTTCCTCATTAGAACATACATATAAGTCAATTTTACACTGTCATAATGATTAACCTGTGTACGAAGATCATAAACACGTCATCTCTTCCACAAACAACTGCATATAATCCAACTGTTGTAATCATAAAAATCATATTACCTACAACCAGAACATCATATTCCATGATATGTGACTTACATACCTGTACACGTTGTGTCAGCATCTATTGAAATATCAAGATATCAACAAATGTCATATATCCTACTTATGTTTTTGAAAACTTTCCTGTCAACATACAAAACACCAGAAGTATGACCTGCCTGACAAAACATCAAATGAACCTGAATGAGCTATACTTTATGATAACCTGTGTGTACACCTAAACTTAATAAGTGAGTGTATACCTGCCTGTATACATCCTGGTATAACACAGTCAGCTTAAATATATGCCTGTTGGTATGTTGGATCAACTGTGAAATACTGAACACCTTTACCAAGGCAATGATTGAGCTATAATAATGAGCAAAAGCTATGTACATGTATAACTATATAATTTCTGTACCTAATAAAGTATACATGCTAATTAAATCCAAAAGGCAACATCCAATACACTTAGGGTGTGTGCCACAACAAATTTAACCAATACCTGTACATGTACAAGTATGAAACTTCAAGTACCTGAACTGTACCTACATTACTCAATACACCACATTCTCTATACAAACAGCGACACTACCTGTTTGAAATCAATTTACCAACAACTCACATTCTTGACAACTGTTGATGGCTAGCATAACTTAAAACAGCCTTCATAGTGTCTTCTTTTGTTGAGTGACTCAAAGCACAAATATAGTTTGCTGTGTTTCCTTATTAACACAAACATGTCTGAAGATACTTCCATGTTGCTATTTACACATTCAAAGTGCCATTCATGCTGTTGGCATCACAATTATAGTGTATGCAAAATGCATACATGTACCACTTGTACATATACATGATGTACACACACTGTCCTGTGTACTTGCAAAACAAAATTACACCTGTTGAAAGTGTTACAAACATAAAATACATTTGCACAAATGTAGCATCTGGCAACAAGACAAAATACTCAGATGTCTCAATTAAGCACGAGAAAGTGTGTCCGCGACAATGTTTTCCTTTCCGCGAATGTGCTTAATGTCAAGGTTATACTCCTGTAGGATTAAACTCCATCGCATCAGTCTCTGGTTTTTGTTTCTCATTCTGTTGACGAATGTCAGTGGGTTGTGATCAGTCCACACAACAATCGGTTGAGTTGTGCTGCCCACGTAGACATCAAAATGGCTGAGCGAAAGAATTAACGCTAGGGTCTCCTTCTCAACGGTAGAATACTTCCGCTGGTGCGCGTTGAACTTCTTTGAGAAGTAGCAGACCGGTCTGTCCACCCTATCGTCATCAGCTTGCATCAGCACGGCGCCTGCTCCGACATCGCTGGCATCGACAGCTAGGCTGAAGCCTTTCTTGAAGTCCGGCGCTGCCAATACAGGACCACTCGACAGGATTGCCTTCACTTGGTCAAACGCAGACTGGCATGCGGCTGACCACTGGAACTTCACGTTCTTCCGCAGGAGATCAGTCAAGGGTGCCACAACATCCGAGAAGTTATGGCAGAAGCGACGGTAGTATCCGGCCATGCCGATGAATCTCATCAGCTCCTTCCTCGTCTTGGGAACAGGGACATCTTGGACTGCTCCTACCACATACATGACTGGCTTCGCACTCTCACCTGCACTTCTCTCAACATGCTTCTTCAACATGTTGATGTGACACAACCGTTTCTTTTTCTTCCTGTCTGGCGTCTGAATGATGTAATTCACATCACTCAATCTCTCCTCCACGACATAGGGACCAGAGAAGCGAGCACACAGAGGATTACCAGGAATGGGCAGCAGTATCAATACCTTTTCACCGGGACTGAACATCCTTTCCCTGGACCTCTTATCAAACAAATGTTTCATGTTCTTTTGACTGTTTCTCAAATGTCCAGCTGCAAATTCACGTGCACGAGTCAGCCTACCACGGAACGTGGTCACGTAATTCAACAAACCAGGTGACTCATCCTCACCCAACAGCTTCTCTCTCAAGACCTTCAGTGGACCACGAACCTCGTGTCCAAACACTAACTCAAAGGGACTGAATCCTAAGGACTCTTGCACAGACTCTCTCACCGAGAAAAGCAACAACGGCAAGCCTTCATCCCAGTCCTTCTCGACCTCAAAGCAGTATGTTCTCATCATGTTCTTCAGCGTCTGATGAAAACGCTCCAGAGCGCCTTGACTCTGTGGATGATAGGCACTCGAGGTAACACATTTGATACCCAACTCACGCATCACTTGCTGAAATATCTTTGAAGTGAAGTTGGAACCCTGGTCTGATTGCACCACCTTTGGCAAGCCAACCGTTGTAAAGAACTTCACTAACGCCTTGCTAACGTTCTGTGCAGTGATACGCCGAAGTGGCACAGCTTCTGGAAATCTCGTAGAAGCACACATCATAGTGAGCAAGTACTCATGTCCAGCCTTTGTCTTTGGCAAAGGACCAACACAGTCTATGATAACTGTGCTAAACGGCTCATCAAATGCTGGTATGGGCTTTAGGGGAGCAGGAGGAATCTTCTGATTAGGTTTCCCCACCACTTGACAAACATGGCAAGTTCTACAGAAATCTGAAACATCCCGTCTCAAGCCAGGCCAAAAGAAATGTTTCAAAATCTTGTCAACTGTCTTATTGACTCCAAGATGACCACCAAGAGCTGACTCATGCGACACACTCAAGATATGTTTACGAAATACTCTTGGAATGACAATTTGGTGAACTTCTCGCCATTCTTCATCACTAGAAGAGTCAACTGGCATCCACTTCCTCATCAACACATCTCCTTTCACATAGTAGCAAGTCCTTTCACTCAGTGCTTCTTCTTCAGCAAGAGCACTATCACACAATGCTACTAACTGTGGATCATTCTTCTGTGCGTCAATCAAAGAGCTCTTGTTCAACCCAATCGCAGTTTCATCTACAGGCCGAGACTCATCCACTATCTGATGTGATTTTGATGCTGCGGGTTTGCTTACTTCTACATCATCCAACCGACAGAAGAAACTCCCTTCTAGACTCATATCCTCTGGACTAGCCTTCAATTCAGACTCCTCTGATTTTCTAGACGTGGAACGTGTGACTACACAAGCTGGGAAAACTTCAGGGAATTCCTGAACCAATGCAGCTGTCTCATTTCCTTCTTTATCCAAAGGGACTGCACTGACCACTGGAATAGTCACTTTGTCTCCTGCAAGATCATTGCCTAATATCAATGCTACACCATCCATAGGAAGTGACTTCCTAACACCAAGGCTCACCCTTCCTGAAACTAGGCCTGACTGCAAATCGACTGTGTGAAGAGGGGCTTCAACATAACCTCCTTCTACTCCTTGTAACAGTACACTTGTGCCTGTGGACGACGTTTGCCCAAAAGGAAGAACACTGTCAAGAATCAATGACTGGGATGCACCAGTATCTCGCAGGATGGTAACCTTTCTGGCTTCATCACACCCTACCAATGACACATAGCCTACAGAAGTGAATGGTTCATACTGAGACTTAATCTTGTCTTGATCAGCTGACTTAATCACACTCTGAACTTGTTCACACCCGTCACCTGTCGACTCAACCGAACGACTCACCAATCCATTGGGATGAGACTTCTTTTCTTTGTCTTTTTCCTGTTTTTTCTTGTTCAGAACGGGACAAGTAGACTTCACATGCCCTGGTTGCCTACAATGGAAACACACAATAGGCTTCTCAGTGTTCCTACCCTTCTTGTCAGTCTCATTTTCTACCACCAGACCAGCTTTCACCTCTGTCTTACTGCTAGAATTTGTCTTGCCAACACTTAGACGATTAGGAGCTGCATATTTGCTTCCTACATACCTGTTTCCATGACTACGGGACAAAGTATACTCATCAGCCATTGTACTAGCTACCGACAAAGTTTTCACCTTTTGTTCCTCAATATGCGTACGCACCTCTTGAGGTAGTGAACTCTTAAACTCCTCTAGTAGCACAAGTTCCCGCAAATCTTCAACAGTAGCCACGCCTACTGATTGCAGCCAACGAGTGAAGGCAATTTCCTTCACTTTTGCAAATTCTCTGAATGACTGTGACTCTAGTTTTCTACTATTCCTGAATTTTTGTCTGTACGCTTCAGGAACCAAGGCGTACGCGTTCATGATTGCCTTTTTTACTGTTGCGTAATGCTGAGCCTCTTCGCGCGACAGTGAAGCATAAGCATCACATGCCTTTCCCTTTAACTTAGTCTGCAAGAGATGAGGCCATTTTTCTTTCGGCCATTCCATGCTATCCGCCACTTGTTCGAAGTGCAGGAAATATCTATCCACATCTCCTTCATCGAACTCAGGGACCATTCTGACATTTTTGGCGATATCAAAATGCCTACCACTGACGCTTACACCATACTCTCTCTCACCAACTTGACGAGCCCTTTCTAGAGAAACCCTCTCTCTCTCTAACTCAATTCTCGCTTTCTCAAGTTCAAGCTCTTTCAGACGTACTTCTACACTCCCTTGCACATCACCAGGGGGACTACCTGATATGCTACGCAATGCCTGAAGGGGAAATACTTCTTCATCTACAAGAAATGTGATTGTGTGCTGTGTAATGTCTGACTTTTTCATTGTACTCTTCACAGCAGGAACCTTGTAGTTTTCTACAACACGCAACAAATCAACCTTTTTCAAGGTTAGCAACTCCTCAACTGTGGGTGAATCCACAAACTTCTCAATGGAAAACTCTTGATCTTTCTCCATTCTGCACCAATTATGTACAGTTAATAGCGCAACAAGAAAACCTGACTTCTCACCAGTCAGCCAGCTGAAAAAACTCTTTTCAACTGAAAAAAACCAGTCACACTATAAACAATAACCCGTATGCTATACCACACACGACCCGACTGGGAATAACCCGTATGCTACACCACATACGAACCGAATTGAAATAACCCGTGTGCTCAACCACACACAAACCACCGTGGAATAACCCGTGTGCTAAACCACACACGAACACTCAACAGTGAAATAACCCGTGTGCTAAACCACACACGAACAACAGTGGAATAACCCGTGTGCTATACCACACACGAACAACCGTGAAATCACCTGTATGCTAAACCACATACAAACCACCGTGGAATAACCCGTGTGCTAAACCACACACGAACCACCGTGAAATCACCTGTATGCTAAACCACATACAGCTGTACAAACCGCCGTGGAATAACCCGTGTGCTGAACCACACACGAACCACCACGTACGGGACCAACGACCAACGTTTGACCAACGTTTCCACGCAGACACTACACACACGCAGCGTATAACCGGACTAAACCATCCTCAACACTACGTACGTGCCAAATTAACCCTTTCGATACCGAAAGAAATACGACCGTGATCTCCCCTCACGCAGACACAGAAAGACGACCGATTTACATCAAAAGGTATAACATATCACTCCGCGTCCACACACACACACATTATGCCATAAACGCATCATGCTTTCTCAAATCGTAACACCTGCACATACAGTAAACTGTAACAATCACGATGCAAACTACATACAGTACTGTACGTAGTTGCGCGACGCGACGTAAACTGTATCGCGATCGCCCATGTCCACGACATAGCATAGAGTGCTACACCACGCTACTCACCGAAATTCATCGGCCCAGCGAGAAAGAAAAAAACACTCCTGGGATCATATCAAACCCGACCAAATCACCTAAGTCCGCAGAAACCCTGCCGAACTCTCGTGACGTGCCCCCAATTTGTTACGGGAGGTTAACTTGGCCTAGCGAACCATCATAACCACCAAAATACCCAGACTCTCAAACAAGGTGTTTGGTCGATCTCAGACATCTTGTCGAACTCTTTATTTACATATTCCTCCGCGGAACAATAAAGTGCACAGAAATGATAATACAATGCATCTGTATCCATAACAGGCCATACATCATCTTTTGAGGAACTTGTAGATCAAACTCTACATTGTGAGTTCACAGGACTCACTTTGAAGAAAATATCAAAGCAAACAAACAAATGGACAGACACAAAAAACTTACGAGGTTTCTCCCTCTGAGCACTCCTCCTGCCCGACTTGGGCCGATGAGAGGGGGAAGCCCCCCTGCTACTTGGTGTCGGCGGCGCACTGACTTTCAGTTCTTCTTCACTAATATCAGAGTTGAATGAATCATCTGAAAAGCTGTAATCCTGAAAAGGGAAAAGAAAAGTGGACACAAGAAATGTTTACTGTCAATAAACTAAAAACATTCCCTAGAACTGAACTTAAAATCAGTAGTAATAAAATTATACACACAAAATGTTGTGAAAGGTGGGGTATAGTCTCAAATGATTTCTAAAATGCAGCTGTGAGGGTGGCTCTTCTTCCTCTCTTTCTTCACCTTCTAGTCAATTCAAAAAGATATACAATCAATCATAAAGATGAATTTGACTTGTATGCTTGTTTTGAGGAGAAATCTGGCCTACAGTAACATGCAGCTTGGCTGATGTGAGATAAGAAGATCCGGAATCTTTTAAGGGAAATTCCCAGTGATTTTCATAGTTTTACATCATGTAGTAGATCTGCATAAATCAGCATCTCCATGTAATAGATTTGTGGACTTTTGTCCTTGAGAAGAGAAACCAATACTCTAAAAAAAAAAAAAAACAACAAAACAAAACACACACAAATTACACTGAAAAAGGTAGCAGCTTAATCATATGAATGCATGAGTGGGCTGGGGGGGGGGGGGGGGAGGGGGGCTCACCAAAAGATTAAGAATGCATGTGCATGAGTAGAAGGTTCACATATTTTCAGAAATATACTGTGGCAATGCACAATTCCTTTACAATATCGCTTGGTTAACAAGGCTAACTGTGTAGTTCTAGAATCTATGCATTGCTTTCTTTTGTTCTGCTTCCTTGAGCCCTAATGGCCTTCAATGTAACTCGTGCATTCTTAATCTTATGCAAATTATGGTGAAGCTAGCTGCTGTCATCATCCTTGACCTTGAGTTGTTCACTGTGATTTGTTACAAATTTTGAAAACGTTCTTATTTCCTATCTCAAAGTCTTATTATTCTTAATCTTAAACTCTGTTGATCTACCCAGTAGTATAACCTGATTAACCAATTTATAGGTTCTAGTTGTTCTAATGTACTAAATTTTTGATAATCAGCCAAAGTTCCCCTTTAAAAAGTTCCCCTTTAACATTCAACAAGTTTCTATTAAAGTATTGTTGTTGTTTTTTCTAGGTTCAGACTCTATAGACCTACATAGTATCAGATCATGATTAGTTAGTGAACAACTCATGATCATCAGACATTATTGTAAAATTTAATAAAAATATTAAATTTTTATTTCCATATTTTGTCACTCACAGTCAGTCACACATACCCGTCATTAGAAGTAGAACCTACTTAACGTTACAAGCCCCAGGCAAGGCTCAGCTTGATAAATTGCATGTAAAATTAGTAAGCACTGCAGCAATTTTCTTCTTCCCGTTTGTTTCTGCAATTACGTTTGTGAAAAATGGGACAAAGTCATTCAAAGAAAACATAGCGACGTAGCGATAGATTTCTAGACAAGTTTAACAATATATGGGACTGAGGAATAAAGAGTGCAGAGGCCAGAGCAGCACAGCTTCAGCCCAGGGTCGAGAAAGAGAAGGGCCAAACATGCCCAATAAGGTTTCCATGTAACTATTTACATGATTGTCAGTAAATCAATGCAGTTACAATTTCGATGACCTTCATGAAACACGAACAAGTAACTTATTTCACAACAAGTAACTCACCTCAAAATCGTGTATTGTTGGCATGGTTACACTTTCGCTTCCATTTTCACACGGTACAGGCGTTGACACGCCATTGCATTGCCCTGTGCCTTCGCCTGCCTAGCCTGCCTGCACTGCCACTGCCTGCTCATCCAACCTGCGCCTGCTCGCTGTCACCACGGCGAAGGTACCTCCTGTCAATTCAACTGGTTAAATGCTGCAACAGATTCAGTCTTCTGTTACCCCACAGGTTGGACGGAAATTTACTATCCTTGCAGACGTTGTTTGGAGCTTTTACATCAGACAAGGATGTAAGCGTACTTAATTGAAAGTGAAGTACGGTGAGCAGATATAGATAACGCTCAAAAGACAATCAACGCTAGGATATGGGATGCCGATGAAATATTTGCAAAAACGCCCTCTTGTGTTTCTTGTGTCACTAGCAAGTGCATTGCGATGTTCGGTTTTTCACGTTGAGGCTGACGACGACGACGAGGAGGATGTGATGAGGAGGAGCTGGAGCAGGAGACACAGGAGGGGGCAGTGGAAAATGGAAATGGACAAAAAGCAAAATGAAATTGAAATAAAAAGAAAAATGGAAAAGAAGAAGAAGAACAGAAGGAAGAAAAATGGAGAAGAGGAAGAGGAATATCTAGGAAGGAATGTACTAGATGTACAGTACATGTATTATACTCAGTAGGATGAAGAAGCATCACGGTTGAGCTTGAGGAAACATGTAAAGTTTGTACTACAGGTCCTTATACTCTGAAGGCTCATCAGTTTACCATGCACGGTATGCCGACTGGTTGTGTGTGACACCTGTCCTTCGCGAATGTGCATGCCAGCAGCTGCATTCATTAAAAAAATAATAAATAAATAAAAAAAATGGGGGCGCAGTGCTCGTGGTTGACGTTAAAGGGACTGTACAGTACTGGTTGAGGTAGTGATTCATGTTTTGAACATTCGTAAGTGAGATAATGAGAAACCTCTTATGAAATATGAAAGAGCATGTAATTTTAAGAAGGATTCAACGTTTATTTGATGAAAATTGGTTTTCAAATGGCCGAGATATCCAAAAAAAGTGATAATAATAAAAGACTACAGCCCACGCCTCTTATTAGGATCTCTTTGTTTCACCTTGTTTTTGGATATCTCAGCCATTTCAAAACCGATTTTCATCAAATAAACTTTTGATACCCCTTAGAATTGATGCTATTTGACATTTCATAGAGTGGTTTCTGAATTTCTCACAAAATGTTAAAAGCTAAATCCTCACCTCGACCAGAACTGTACACACCCTTTGAGCTTGAGGAAACATGTAAAGTTTGTACTACAGGTCCTAATACTCTGAAGGCTCATCAGTTTAACATGCATGGTAGGCCGACTGATTGTGTGTGACACCTGTCCTTCGCGAATGTGCATACCAGCAGCTGCATCCATTTATGAGAATGGGATCAGGCCTGAGCCGCTAAAAAATAATAATAATAATAATAATAATAATAATAAAATAAAATACCGTAAACAAACAACAAAAAAAAAGGTGGGGGGCGCAGTGCTCGTGGTTGACGTTATTGTGCCCCACCCTTCTTGGATCATTCTTTTCTTAACCAAAAGTGCCCCCAACACCAGCCCCAATATGGCAAAGGGGCAGGAAAAAAAAGTCTAATCTGTGTTAACTTTACAACATAAAAGCGTATAGTCCTTTGAAAAAAACAACAACAACAACATAACTGTCAAAGTTTCAACAAATTCGAGAGAGATAGTTTTCTGAATGTTTTCACGAAACAATGATATCCACCGCAATCGCAATTACAAATAAATTACATTATAGGTAATGGCGTCATCTCAGAATTTCGTGATTATTAGTATAAAACAATAAAGAAATCCCATCACTGGTATAGAAATACAATAACCTCCCGTGAAATATCTGATAATTTCAGTTCTCACTGTAATGTTGCATGGAAATGAAATATCTTTGCAGTGTATACTTGGGGAAGAGGTTATGCCAAGGCACTTTAAAGGGATGGTACAGTAAAAATGGTGGAGATGAGAATTGGGCTTTTAACTTTTTGCGAGCTACAAAGAGAACACTTATGATACAGTACAGAGCATACCATTTTAAGAGGAATTCCAAGTTTATTTGATGAAAATCGGGTTTGGAATGACTGAAACATCCAAAAACAAAGTAAAACAAGGCGATCGTAATACATGGGTCCCACACTTAGAATCGCTCTTTTTGGGGATATCTCAGCCATTTCAAACCCAATCACATCTTCATGAAATAAACGTTGAATTCCTCATAGAATTACATGCTCTTTTATATTTCATAAGAGGTTTCTCATTATCTCACCTTTAAAAACCTGAAATTAGGTCTCAACCAAAACTATTGTACGATCCCTTTAAAACCCCCACAATAACTGTCTACTTATTAAGTTGTATTTTGAACCAAGAACTGTTTTCTACCCCCTCTAAGTAACTTCCACATCACACCTCTGGACCCCCCCCCCCCCCCCCAAAAAAAAAAAAAAAAAAAAAATCACAAACAAACAAAACAACAACAGCAGCAACAACAACAACAACAACAACAACAACAACAACAACAACAACAGAATAACATGAGAGACCTTTCTCTGGGTTAGCAATTTTATTATGTCACACAAGCTAACAGTGAAAAATATCAATTTATGAAATTAATATTTGTATCAATACTTTAGGCTGTTAGTGTTAACATTAAAAGATGGAAACTAATATGCCGGTTTCATAGAGCAGTACTTGAAAACCCTTAAAAAACTTAATAGAGATACATTACGGAATTATGATATGAACAACATTCTAGACACACATACACACACACATTCACTCACATACATACATACATACAATTATTGACGCAACTCACTCCAACATAAAGGGGTACGTGAAAGAGCTATAGACAACTTATTTTCCTCATAAGCAAATGCAAACATTTTGTAAAGATAATACGGGTGTTTTGAATGTGAAAACAGCAATAATTTTGCACATTCTAAACGGGGAAAAACTGAGAAAAATATTACAACTTGCATCCATCAATGATTTCCAATTTCCAAAGATTCGGCCATCCTTAGATCTAGATTCTTCCCGTCTATAAGGGGGGGGGGGGGATACCATTGACCTTGACCCTCCCATACACCCCACCCCCAACCCCCACCCCCAACCCGGTCCCGCAGTCCCCACACATGGCCATGGAATGGGTGACATGCATGGAATCTAAGCAGTGCACGAGACAGGACTCTGCAGGAACTTGCAGAAAATATTGAAAAGTTTCATTGTCTTGTCATTCAATCAAATAATCGCATAAGACTCATGTACATTAGGACTGGTCTCGGTTCATCCTGACCTGGTGTTAGAACGACCTATATAGGCATTTCAGTGTCTTGTTATGCTTAAAGGGATCGTATAGTTTTGGTTGAGACTTTACAATGTCATCAGGTTTTTATCATTTTTTTGGTGAGATAGTGAGAAACCTCTTAGGAAATATGAAAGAGCATGTAATTCCGGTTACAGCTCGTTATTCCGAAGGCTCGTTATTCCGAAGGCTCTTCAGTCCGAAGATTCGTTATTCCGAAGGTTCGTTTTTCCGAATTTCATTTTCGGATGAACAAATCTTCGGAATAACGAACCTTCGGAATAACGCCACAAAAAAAAAAAAAAAAAAATGTTCGGATTAACGAACCCTTTTTCATTTTCGGATTAACGAACCTCTAGGTATAGGGAATTTGTGTGTTTCGGATTAACGAACCTTCGGAATATCGAACCTTCGGAATAACGAACAGCACCCGTAATTCCAAGAGGGATTCAATGTCTATTTGATGGTAATTGGTTTTGAAATGACCGAGATATCCTAAACAGAGCTAGCGATCCTAATAAAGTGCGGGACCCACCTTTACGATTGTTTTGTTTTACTTTGTTTTTGGATGTTTCAGCTATTCCAAACCCGATTTTTATCAAATAAACTTTGAATTCCTATTAAAATGGTATGCTCTGTACTATTTCATAAGTGTTTCCTCGGTATCTCGCAAAAAAAAAAGCCCAACTTTCATCTCCACCAATACTGTACCATCCCTTTAAAAGAATGCTCACATTCAGACCTGTGGGCTGAAATGATTGTGATAGATGGCCAGAAAAAATACATCACAAACCATACGAGAGTATGTTCAAGGGGAAGTATAGAAGTTTTGCAAAACGAATCATAAATTATATAGAGAACATGACCAGGCTGAAAAGAAATGCTAAAAACAACGGCGACACGAGCTCTCTTATTTCATAATAATTATGTTCCTATGAGTGATGTTTATTGACTTTATTGTACGTGCTCATTGTAACTGTATTCTTCTTTTTCTTCTTCTACTAATCATCGCCATCATCAGAAGGTCCTATTGGGAAGTCCACATCAGAGAGAGAAAGGAGCCACCCCCCCCCCCTTGCCCCCATGCACACCCTCAGGTGGTCATCCGTCTGTACCGCATGCGCGTTCCCGATTTTTGGGAAAAGGGGTCCCCTCCCCCTCCCCCTATCAGGTGGTCATCTATACCGGATGCGCATTTTGTCCCAATTTTTCGGAAAAGGTGTATATTTTAGGGGATCAAGTCGGGGAAGAAACGGGGAAGAAAAATCTTTGAAATATTGCGGTCTTTTAGTATTTTCCCCCGAAATATTTTTCAATTTGGTGATTGCCCGATCTCCAGAATGTGCTGGATATTCAGGGGCGGATCCAGGAATTCCGCCGTAAAGAGGGGGCGCAGTTACAAAATTAAAGGGATAGTATAGTTTTGGTTGAGACCTAATTTCAGGTTTCTCACATTTTTTTTTTTTTGGTGAGATAATGAGAAACCTCTTATGAAATATGAAAGAGCATGTAATTCTATGACGAATTCAACGTTTATTTCATGAAAATTGGTTTTCAAATGGCTGAGATATCCAAAAAAGAGCGATTCTAATAAAGTGTGGGACCCACACTTTGTTACGATTGCTTTGTTTTACTTTGTATTTGGATGTTGCAGTCATTCCAAACCCGATTTTCATCAAATAAATTTTGAATTCCCCTTAAAATGGTATGCTCTGTACTATATCATAAGTGCTTTCACCATCTCGCAAAAAAGTTAAAAGCCCAATTCTCATCTCCACCAATACTGCACTATCCCTTTAACCCTTTAAAGTCCAAACTATTTTGACCCTTCCCACGCAGGAGCAAGGGGGGGGGGGGGGGAGAGACATTGAGCCCCCTATAACTTTATTATTATTTAATGTATATATCATCGTCATTATTTGGCACACGGGTAGAGCAATTCATACTCTCCATGACCGCACATTTGAATTTTCTCAAGGTCACCCATAGAGGGCGCTATTTACCAAAATACAACGAAATACATAGGAAATATGCTAAAACATGATTTTCTGTGTAATTTTTTTATCCTTAGTATACAATGTCTTATCATAAATGAATTATTTTTATATTTGCCATAAATGAAGTACAGTACAAGTCGAATCTCATTATATAGCTGAAATTTCTCAAGGTCACCACATCGGGGCGCTATTCATAACAACTTACAGATATACATTGTGAGACCTGTGATGCCGCATTGTTTGGGATAGGTACGTGTATAGTTATCACATTTCGTATTTCTATAATATTGGAATTTTAAGTTTGCAGATTGATAATATGATAAACAAATGATATTACAGGCATAGCTTAGGTGAAAGAATGAAAATGACACAAAATAGAAGGGCAATCTTTGGAAAATACTGTTGTTTTCAATGAATTCATATCATATATCTATTGTTTTAAGTCTTTGTCACATAAAAAAGGAAATAATAGAAAAAACATTTCAGGGTCATTATTACTTCACATTTTGCTTCTTCAGCAAATTCAGCCAAGAAACGCCCATTTCATACTTATATAATATTGTTAATTGAAATTGGAATAGGGTAGTACGCAAAATCTGACTGACATGGTTGTCAGTTTATGGTTGCCATGGCAACCAGCAATACCAAATATAGCTAACTTATATATCAAAATGTTCGCAATAAAATTTTAGGAAAAGTCACCAAATTTTGTTGAAATTGGATAAGGGGATAAGGAGTGGCAAATGAAAGTCTGGTCCAGTAGGGGGCACACTGTGCCCCCGCCCCTTGGGCTTTATAGGGTTAAAGGGGGGAGGGGGAGGGCGCACGCACCCCTCCTTTTTTCCTTCTTTTTATTTCTTTTGTTTTAATAAAAAAAATAAAGGGGGGGGGGGGCGCCCGGTGCGGTCCTCCCTGAATCCGCCACTGTGATATTGATGTGCATATTTTGCTGCAAAGCGTGCCGGACCGGCCTTCTCTTCGTAGGACATTTCGCCACATGCATAGCTGCACAAAATGAGTTACGCCATGCTATAGTTAGGCCTATAGCTTCCCTATACCAAGACCTCGAGGTAATTTTCATGGCTTCCCATCCCAAAGAGCGTGAGAGGGTAAAAATCCTACTCCCGCCCCCCTGGGGGGGGGGGGGTATCCCTATGAATCTGGAGCAAGCACTATATAGGCCCTATGTGTATGGTTGACCGCTTGAGTGGGGGTGGGGCGGGACTACTATAGGGTCTCAATTCGGGAGAAAAGTCCCAAGCTTGAAATAGGGAGTCTTTTGCCATTTTCTCCAGAAATGTTTTAAATTAGGGATAGCTTCAAATCTTTCCGAACATAGGCCTACATATAAAAGGGTCCAGGGCCCTATTTCATAAAAGATGTTAGAATGTCAACTTTTGCTGGAATGGCAACTTTCCGTAGCAACAGCCAATCAGGGAGCTGGATTCTTGTTGTTGCCATGACAATTGCCATTCAGGGCAAATTTCAGCCCCCCCCCCCCCGAAAAAGAAACAGGGATAATGCGGCTTCTTGGTGTTCACCCGAAGGTATCGTATATGTTTTGCTGCAACATGTCGGGCTGGCCGCCTTTTCACTGGACATTTTGCCATACTAGTACGCCGTACTACGTCACGCTGCTTGTAGGCCTACGTATGCTAGCAGGCTTCCCTTAAAAAAAAATCACGCCTTCCCTTTCAAAAGCCTAAGATGATAAAGGGGTCAAAATCCTAAAACATGAGAATCTGGAACAAGTATCCATGTTCAATCAGATTCACGTATTTTTTTATTTTTTCTTGTACCGCCCGAGTAGCGGTACAAAAAAAAGATAAGTTTGATCATGTATTTCATATACAGTATCTCTCAAATAATGCAGATTAGCGAATAAACCAACAATTTCAGCCAAGAAACGCCCTATTTTTTTTTTTTTTTTTTAATGCTGTCAAAAAACCTTTCAACATGTCGCGAAACCTGATCCGCGCGTTCGCGCCACACGTGAATACGCTAACTGGGACCGACTGAGGGCAGCATCACTGCACAAATGACAATAAAGTTTTGTTGTTCTTTTTTTTTCATAAAAAAAAAACACGGAATTTTATGTGTGCATATATTAATGTGTAGTAGTGTATTTACTTGCGTGCGCGCGTGCATGCATATGCACTCTAGTAAAGGATGTGCGATGATACACACTGTATTGTATTATTATGCACGCTTGCGGCGTAGGCATCACCTCCAGGTAGTGGAAAGTTTCCCGTAAATCTCTCTCAAAATGGGACGAAAGAAGAAGAAGCCAATGCGGCCATGGTGCTGGTATCCTTTGTAGTACTGTTACTCATGCATGTGAGAGTGATTTTCAAATAATGTATGCTTTTATATCAATTATGAACATCGTTTCACTAGGTTACGTTGTCGAGTGCTTCTACTCGTCTACGTCAATTCTACGCGTACATGTTGCACTTTATTGTAGTAGAAGCTCAGTAGTACAGAGCTACAGTGTAGTGATAGTGTATGTACTCGAGTGACTAGTGTCGTCGCGGCGTGGCCTCGCATCACATGCATACAATATTTCAAAGTAGGCCTAGGCCTAAATTATAAATTTACTTGAGTGACCCGCTCCTCGTCATCCTCGTAGTTAATGTTTATGCATGTTTAAATCATTAATACTACATCACTGAAATTCTATGAAATCCCATCCCACTCGCCGTGATCGCGTAAAGAAAAAAAAAATGCTGAAGATTCAACAAATGGAACGCTATAGGACCCGTACTGTAACTGTTTGGAGTGGCTAGATTAGTAACGTTAGATAGTTCTAGAGTAAAATATCCCATTTGTGGCAGTTTTAAGGTAGGGTGTCTGAAGCATTTTTGTAACTTGAAATTCTCTGAAAAACGAATTGTGAACTATTGTGATATGAAAGAGAATTACATCATTAGGGTAACATCCCCAGTATTTGGTCACTTAAGCTTTTTTGCAATATTTTTCAAACCAAAATAATACATACATGCATCATATCTACAGCAATGTATGTGAAATATATCAAATTTCTTTAATCTCAACTTTCATTTCGTTAAATATCTCACAGAATTGCACAAAATCGCGAAATATTTCACCTTGAAAATTCCCCAGTATACGGTCATCGGCTCCAGTATTCGGTCACGCGATGTGCGCGTTCAAAGTCAATGCGTGTTCAAGGCAGCTGAAAAACGCGCGCACGCGCGCTACCTTGTTGACGCAAAATTGCATTGGGGAAGTTGCAGCGACCGTTGGTGACCGAATACTGGGGCCTCGGCACTTGTATTCAACCCTTGTACATTGGGACACTGTATCGGCACGTACGGACATTTTGTTTTTCTTTTGCGTTTTTGAGGATACCATTACACTCCAAGCTTGCGAAGAGCAAAAAATCCCGCGAGAGAACGGCGTATTTCTCGATTTTTAGCATTTTTTCGGCGACCCGTACTCTTAAAACTGGGCCTTATCCGTGCGCGCTTTTGGAAAGTAGCGCCAATTCTGCACTTTTGACGGTAAAATTTGAGATTTTGGATGGATTTTTGGAGGGGGCTAAGGGAGTTTCCTGTTGTGAATGAGTGTGCAGGTATGTGAATTAGTGTGATTTGCATGTGTTGTGACAGTTGAACTTACTGGCTGGCGACTAGTGATAAGTGACCGAATACCGGTGCCTGACCGAATACTGGTGCCCTTACCCTAAGACACATTTCAAATTTCATGGCGAAATGATGTTTCTATCGAGAGAAATTTAACTTTCAAATCACAGCAATATTACCCCCTTTTTTGACGAGCACGCTCGAAAATGTGTCCGAATCATTACCCGAAAAGTTGCATTCGCATGTGGATCTGAAGCGACCGGATAATGAGCGTACAGCGGTTAGAAAATATGCGTAACAAGCGCAGAAGCCACTCCCCCACAATGTCGTCACACCGCATGTGGTGTTTGTGTATGTGTGTGTGTGTGTGTGTGTGTACGTGCTCGCTACCCTTACATACCACACGGCGCAGTTGTTTACATTGCAGACCCATGCAACCCCACCGTCGCGATGAAGCTAGCGCGAAAGCATGCATGTGCGCTGAAACTTGTCAGCTCTGTTTGCCAGCATGCGAGCGAAGAATGATATGCGCCAGCCGATCGTGCCCATGCCTTTACTACAGCGCGCGCAGTGCTAGTATGCTGCCTCCAGCAGCTAGCCTCGCCATCATGCGCCAGTATCAGTACATTTCAGCAGCAGTCTAATCTCACCAGCTAGCACAGGAAGCATATCGTCCAGCAGCCACTTGCATGAAAATGATGCCAAATTACCACCATTCATTCAAGCATTTATGAAAAAAGAGCCTAGGCTGTAGCAATCTTTTGAAATTAACCTCGTTTTGAAGTTCAGTAACAAACATCGGTATTTGTAGTAGGTCTACTCGATTGTACTCACAGTTTCCTGTTCAATCGTATCTTCCACATACTGTATAAGCCTGTGTGGCTCTACGTACAACTTGTTTGTTTGCGTGGATAACTCGTGTGATAACGGCCACATCGCCTGTCTGAGAAAAGCGAGAGTCAATGCTATCAGTAGTGTTTTGTTTGTGACTGTGGTTGTATGTATAGAGTCTACACGCGAAGGCACATGGCATTTAGTGGAATCGGTGTGTATATCAAACATCATGCTGTCGACCGGGGTAGCATTGCATCACAAGCGGTTGACAGCGCTTGCCCTGGCTGTGCATGGCAGCGAGTAGCACATGCACACGGCAACAGACGCGGCCGTATATATAAGTACAGTACACACACACACACACACACACACAGCATGCACACGCAATCCAGCTTCGCGCCGCGAATGCCATGTGGCTGCGTTGCGTGTTGAATTTAGATATACATGGCCCCAATACGCAAAAGTTATCATGGATCCTTGCATACGAAGCCACGCCTTAAACGTTCGCTGCAGCCGAAAAATTATTGCAAGGGGTGCTTTCAAGGCAAAATCCACAGTCGACTACTTGGAGCTAGCGAAAAGTTAATTGCACTGCATCGGATTCAGCAGATCCTAAACTACTCACATGCTACATGCTGGTGCAAGTACCGAAGCAGATGCTGAGATATGAGGATAAATGTGTTTCTAACAACCTTTACACCAATTTATTGGCGGATTCACATACCAGCGCTCTAATACAATATGGAGGCAAACTTCTTCTTTCATATGATACCAAATTTGTTAGGATTTGATGTCGGCATCGACTGTGGAAAATGCAATAAAGGCAAAATCCGGCTCAAAATCGCATGCCAAAATTGGCGCACCTCGCATTTGCATGGCGTCCTATGGGAGTTGCGTGTTGTGAGATAGGGCACGCAATGGTCCAAAGGTAGGAAGGGCGCGATCCGACACCCTTTTTAAGGGTTTTTCCACACTGGAAACAAATCGTGCAAATTATTTTCAACCACTTCATATATTAAACAGAGACAAGATTATTGCCTATTTATAAACGCTATTGTTATCATTAAAAATATGAACAATGACAAACGCAGTGGTCTACAAATTGTAGATTGACCAGGGCAAAACCCGGCAAGAGTTTTCGCCGATATGCGCCTTTAATACTGGTACAATGCCAATGTAGCTCGGCTTGCGGCACGATGTACAAATCTATTCCTATGCAATACGCGCATGCTCCGCGATCTTCAGCCGAACGCCTTCACATGGCTCGCGAACATTGCGTGAGCGCCAATTTCTGATGCGAAAACACGTGAA
Organism: Diadema setosum; assembly: GCA_033980235.1. Classification (NCBI taxonomy): domain Eukaryota; kingdom Metazoa; phylum Echinodermata; class Echinoidea; order Diadematoida; family Diadematidae; genus Diadema; species Diadema setosum. The sequence continues at coordinate 15,601,603 of CM067064.1, forward strand.
AATAGTTGGCGCACTTGCACCGGCTGCAAACAAGGATCGCAATTCTGGCGGTGTTGTTGATGTCTCGTGTTTTTCTGATTTTTTTTTTTTATCATAACATCCACTTCCAGAAAAATGGTGGCCCACATCGGCTTGCGAAAGTTCTATTATAGGTGAGGACATATTTTCAAAATCCATGAATATCGGGAAAACAACAAAAAATCCAGATTCTTAGACCCTTGTTTCTTAACTGTGATGTTAATAGGGCCCCTGACGAGGTGCGGGTACTTCACTCTACTGGTGGGATGCAGATGTAGACTGTGTTGTGAGTACGCTGTAGGACACTGTTGTGGCCTTGTGGCCTCACCTTGGACTTGGTGAAATCGACCGAATAAGTGATAATCCAAAGCCCGCAAAGCAAACGTTTAGATTTGATTGCCAAGTTGTGACGGCTTTCACAGCCCAATGAAAATCGCACAAAGAAAAACAACACAAAGAAATCACACAGTTAATGATTCCCTACTAGCTTGCTACTTCCCGATATGAATGCACGTACACCTAGCCATGCTACAAAATCTGTAGCATATGCACATCATCTGAAATTAGCCACCCACTCTGATGGAAAACTGGCATCTATCTACAGGTTATGCTCCTGGGCCTGCATTTACAAATGTAAATGCTACTCCCCCATATCATACCCAACTGTAAGTTTAAAACGTAAGTCCGCTGCTGAAAGTACAAGTTTGCATTTGATCTCATCCAAATCCGTTCACAACTTTTTGAGTTATTTTACATACAGACAAACAAACAAACAAATAAACCAACGCCATTGAAAACAACCTCCTCCCTTGGTGGAGGTAATAAGCATTTGCAGAATGATTGGGCAGTGACGGTACTCAGAATGATAGAATAAGAAATGATAACTTTACTAATTGTTTTTTCTTTGTATTATGTAAATCAGAATATTTGACTGTCTTGAATATTTCATATATGATTCATAGACATGTACTGCTGCTATACTTCAACGTTATGGTGGATTATAAAATGATGCATCTATTTTTAAAAGGCTTATTTATCATGTGACTGTATGAGTCGAGAGAATATTTCTTAACCAGACTCAACTTACCAGGTATTGCAACAGAGACTTTGATGATGAGAAGATCCTCATTCAGCACCAGAAAGCAAAACATTTCAAATGCCATATATGTCACAAGAAACTCTACACAGGACCTGGGCTGGTTATACATTGCATGCAGGTAAGAATACAGTGTTCTGCAGGCACAATGCAGTACATTGGGCACTTGCATATGATATGCAAATATCTACTATCATCCTACAAGTGTAATTGTATGTGTTGTTTCCCCACCCCCAAATGTGTGTTTCAGCACATGTTAACATAGACTTAAAGTACACTCTCTAGAACTGGTAAAGTGTATATTGCAGTTCCTCCAAATGGACTACAGTGCACTCCCATTATAATGAACACGGCTATAACGAAAATCAGGTTTAAAACAACAAAATTAAATTCCAGGTCGTAAAATTATCGGCTCTCTGTTTTTTTTTATTGTTTATATGTTCTGTTATATTCAATAAAATTTCGATATAACAAAAGAAAACTATCGGTCCTGAGGACTTCGTTATTACGGGAGTCCACTGTACATTCATATCACTAGTTATTTTTTATTTGTTGGTTTATTAGGGTTTGTATCAATCTGTAAGCTAAGGTTTTGTTCCTCATAGTTTCATCATGAATGAAACAAATTACATCTTTCAAAAACAGAAGGATAGGCATTGATTAATAGTGTCTCTCACTTGTGTCAGTATGAATCAGTTGTACCATGCCTGTTGCTGGGGATGTGTGTGTGCAATGCATAGGGATCTGTGAAAGTGAAATTTGTCTTGCATTTGGGCGTATCATTGGATGTCAGACTTTAATTAGCATTGATGAAGAAAGCATGGTTTGATTCTATTCGTTTTCCTTCCACAAGCTTGAAAATATGATTTCCTCTTCATGCAACTCTAAATGCTAGACTTGCTCGTGATTTGTCTTTAAACTTTCATTTTGGCTGTTCAAAGCCACCTTGTAGCAAGTAAATATCACACTTATAACACTTATGCTGGCTAATATATCTGTATAGATTTAATAATTGTTAACTTTTTTTGTGTGTTTTGAAAATATTTTGACCAAGGAATGCTGAACAATTCTTATTTTGATTTTCAGTGTGGAAAATACAAGGCATTACAACAAGGGAGATATTGTCCCATTTTTCCTATTTCTGTTTGTCACACTTGTAACATTGCCCTCTCTTTTTAAATCAACAGGTTCATAAAGAAAATATAGATAAGATTCCCAATGCACTACCTCATAGGCAAGATACAGAAGTTGAGATCTACGGGATGGAGGGGATCCCGGAGAAAGACTTGCTAGAACATCAAAGACAAGTTGGTAAGTGGAGCTGACAAGTTGATGAAGAAACTTTCCAGAAAAAGAAGTGTAAAAAAAAAAAATCACTAGAGAGAAAGAAATCAGTTTAATGACTATTGAGATTGCACACTTTCTTATAATTATAATTTATTGCTTTGTCATTGTCCTTGATTGTTAAAGACTAGTCACTGGGATTATTTCAGAGTTACTTTAGAGTCTTGATTCTTGTCTTCAAATTAGTTTCTTGTCAATCTTTCATGTGTGTGCAGTTTTATGTGTTGTCTTCTTCAAGTGTTGGAAGAAAAGTAAAGTTTCAAAGTTCAAAGGGATACTCGGTTTCCATAAGAATAATGTTATGAGAGATATTGCATTGATGATATTCTGCACTATCAAAACAGTCTGTTTTCGATTTCTCAATGTGGGTAAAGTGTGTGCCTAACATTGCAGAGAAAATCTGATAGTAGAGATTGAGGATGTGTGTGATGTGACGAGATCACTTGAGAGCAACTGTATTCTCTCTTAACAGCACAACAAGCCAACAAACCAGCATCATCAGGAGGTGGAGGTGGTGGTGGAGGGGAAAAGGCTGGCCCCAGCAGCTCCAACACTCAGCCCCAAGAGGCAGCTGCAGCAGTGTCCAGCCACGGGAACGCCCTCATGCCGGGACTGGCTGGGATGCCCGCCATGCCCGGTATGCCGCCCGTCCCGAGGGGCCCGATGGGTCTCCCGGGTTTGCCCGAGATGCCCCCTCCACCGATGCCACCAGCAGGATTCCCGGCCCTGCCTCCCATGCCAGGAATGCCTCCATTTGTGCCGCCTGGAATGCCAATGGGATTCCAAGGGTAAGTCACTCATTACTGCATCAGAAAGACTGTGGTTGCCAGGAACTTGACATTTCCTATGCTGTATCTTGTCATTCGTTTTTGGCATGTGTTTGTTTTTGAAGTTCATTTGGAGTGATATCAGCCACAGTTCTTGAGCAATTGTCATGCTCATTCCTGCAGATTCTTGGCAAAATTGTACCTTCTCATTAGAAATAGCCACATGATTACATATACCCTCAGAGCCTGAAGTATTCTGAGAAGAAAGCTTAACTTTCTCTATCAATCACATTTTTTTAATGATGTAATTGATGCCATTGGTTTACAAGATCATTGGTGTTGGAGCTGATCTTGTAAAGTTTCCAAGGTACCTTGGTCTCTACAGTGGTCAGTAATTCTGATCACATCTGTAAGGTTTGGTAAGCAAGATGCACATTCTGATGCTCATGCATTGCTCTGTTACATGCTATTGTGAAATGTGTCGTATTTTCTTTGTTTGAATTGACTTATAATGGAACACAAGCCCTGTGATTTATTTTTTCTCTTCAAATTAGCCTACCGATGCCACCCATGCCCCCTCATTCCATGATGCCCATGGTTCCTGGTCAGCCGAGCTCCCAGGCGGCCATGTCCACCGCTGCAGCCCAGGTGCCAAGTGTGCCTGGCCTGATGACAAGGCCGGGAGCCTCGGGGATGGCGATGGGTGTGCCAGCTGGGCCAACGATGCCACCAGCAGCCACCGCGGCACCCCCAGCTCCGGCGGCACCAGCTCCTGCACCACCGGCTGCCAAACCCCTCTTCCCTAGTGCTGCTGCTGTAAGTAGTCTGCGATCACATGGACTTGCTCTCATGTGAAATATTTTTACAGTACATGTTGTACCATGTACCATTTAACTTCATAGATTGATGTGGAGCCCATTTAAAATTTACTTTTCTCTCTGCCATATAATTGTTTTTATTTTTAACTTTTGTTGTTGTAAAACTAGCCACAATAAACCAGTTTGATAGGACATTCTGTATCTTTATTTTGCTGTCATATTCACTGGCAGTTTTCTTCCTACCTGAGGCCTTCAGATTTTATTTAATTTCCAATGGCTTGTTTGCTGGGACACTGGATCCATGGTGTGACCAAATTTGAATTTTCACTATAGATTCATGTGATTGCTGTCATTGTCTTTCACAGACTGCAACCTCAGTGGCAAGCTCTCCCGGCAGTACCAGCTCAAAGCCGGACCTAGCGGCCCCGCCCACGGCTCCACCCAAACCAACATTCCCAGCGGCGATGGCGGCAGCTGCTCCGCCCAGACCAGCCCCGGCAGCGACCTCCTCCCCAGTCACCCCCACAGTGGAGGCCAAGCCCACCTCTCAGCCCACCGCCCAGCGACAGTCCCCCTCGCAGTCGGCCGCCAGCAGCGGAAGCGGAGGCAGCAGCAAGCCCAAGTCCAGCACCATCAACACAAGTTCAAATAGTAATATTATTCATCCCGATGATGAGCGCTCCTTGGTAAGTACCAGTCAGCTGTGAGGGGAAAATCCATGTTGGTCTGAATTTCAACCCTGAGGTTTGTCAGTTTTTGAATCTACTTGCACACATGTAATAAGATGCAGTGAAGAATAGTAAATGTGCATATGAAGATATTATCCTGCTCTTTTGTATTGTGTGTGGTCGAACACCACAGCCATTTGTTCCAATCCAATAAAAGTGTGAGATGGTGTATGCTTCAATCTTAGTTCTAGTCTTGAATGTATTCATTGGTGCTAGAGCCCAGCTGTTAAAACATAGCAGACTGTCCATTTCAATATTGGTGCATTGAATACATTGCTGTGGCGTTTCAATTTGTCGTTGATGATTTGCAGGTATGAAGAGTTGTAAGTCATTGCTTCAGTCAGCTTCATTACTGGTGGCAGAAACGCAAAAGTTTGGAAAGGAAGAGCAATTAAGAACTCATTTTAAGTTCACTATGAGATGATAGCAATTGAATCATGTCACATTTACTGGCAGGTAGCTTATTACACAGATACTTTTCATCATGGTGTAATGGATGCACTAGTGGGCGTGAACTCTGCAGAGTTGTTCATCTCGGTGTTTGTCTTTCGTACGTAGGAGGAGATCCGTGCCACCAACCCCAAGTACAAGAAGACCAAACCCCCAGCCCCGCCGATATCGACCCCGCAGTCTCTCATTCCACCGGTGTCCTCGGCCCCGCCCGCCTCCATGCCAACTCCTCCCCGGCCCCCTGTCCCGCCCCAGCCTAGTATGGCAGGTAACATGATGGGCCAGATGCCCCCATCAATGAGGGGCCCTATGCCAATGCCACCTCAAGGTAAGGACCCCACCCCCTTTTGCTTCATACTGCACCACAAGCTTCTGGTGCTTTCCTTTCTCTCCCCCTCAGTCAGCAAAGGTAGAGTAGCAAGATTTCTTACATATAATTATCTCTTGTTGCTATGCAGCATGAACAATCTTCAAAAAAAAAAAAAGAAAAAAAAGAAAAGAAACTCATGATTGCATCAGCTTATTCAAAATTTGAAAGTTTATGGGAGGAATTGGAAAAGCAGTGTCTTATCATTGTGACTGTTGAGCCTAAGTTGAATTTAAACCGGTGCTCATTCAGTATTTGTGCTTTTCCTCCTCAATTGTAAAGACTAGTGAGTAAGTGGATGTTGGGTGCTTCAGTACCTGGATGTTACTGTTAACAGAGCCAAAAGACTAATGTAGGGAACATGTGTGAGAAGGATTTGAAATGATAAGTTCTCCCTTTCTACTCCTTTTGGTGTGTATTCTCCCTTGGTTTTCATAGATCTTGGAAGCATATGTGACCCGCTACAACAAAATGATCCTAAAGTCGGGCGAGGTCGATTATTTGAAAATTGCATGACACAATTTCTTAATCTTTCTGCTTTTAATTGATATATAACATGTCTTATAAAAATAATCGGTTGCGGAGATATCGATGTTTAAACGACAGCATGTCAAGACGTCTGAGAAATCACTGTTTCGAGAAAAGCGCCCTAAAAGTTCTCCTTGCGACGCAATCACAATCAAGAGACACGCAAGTCAATATTCACCTCCGGACAATAGAAGTTAAGCCCTAGCAACCCCCGAAATGCTCATTCAAACACAGCGTCGGCGGTCTCCTCACCGACCAATCAGTGACCAGGATGTCAGGAGAAGCGGCTAGGCATAGCGCAACCCACACGCACGCACCAGTCGACTGGGCAGTGTGCGAGCTTCACGCTTCGGTTAGCGGCAAACAGCAAACTGACCAATGAGATCACTCTGGTCGTTGTTAGGGGCGGAGCCTATGTGTGGCGCTCAATCCAAATGTTCGAACCAGTTTCTGCTTCGTTGAAACGCCAAAAAAAAAAACATGTCCCAGAAAAACGCCATTTTTTGGTCTTTCCTTTCATCATTTTGCTTCAAAATTTCGACAGATGATAGAAGACATGTCAGACTCTAATAATATGTAAAATTCAGAAAATCGTAAGTTTTGACCAATTTTGATGCTCTAACTTCAAACTCGATTTTCACGGCTTCGACCGTGCGCGACTTTAGGACCATTTTGTTGTAGCGGGTCACATATATTCATGTTTTGCTGCCCCTTGCTCTATGTGAGTGAGAACTTTTTTGAGAAAATCACCCTATGCTGTTACTGACACGCCTATCTTATCTCCTGCTGAGACATAGGCTATTTATGTTAACTTGAGGAGCGTTCAGTTTGCATTGTAGCAAGTCATGAGTTATTGGTTTTGAGATAATTGAAAGGTTAAAGTGCGGATTAGGCAGGCTATTTGTTGCTTTTATAGCAAAGATTTAGTGAATGTAAACTCTTTGAGTGATTTGGTCGAAAGTGAAGCTCACAGTGTCTTGTTTTCTTCTTTCTTTTGCCTGTTCAGGTGGGATGGGTATGCCCCCTCAGCGAATGATGCCAATGGAACATCCAGGTAATGGATTATGCAATTCTCTGTGTTTTCTGTGTTGTTGCAATGAATGGAAGAGGATTAGGGTACTGCTTACCAGAGAATGTGCACATTACATCAATCTATGGAACTTTGTTTGCAATAATTTCTGTAAATTCGTTCATAATGATCTTTAAGTTTGGTTTTTCTATGTTTATGCCATTGCTAAAATTACAAAGACATTTCTGTGATTTGACTGTGAATCATAACACTGTTACTTACTCAAGAAGTTGGGATGTGCATTTGATTCCTTCTTCTACCTTTTAATAGTTTTACTGAAGGTTAATTATTATACTTCAACTTATGTTTGTTTTCATGCAGGTGGGGTCCCCGGTGGTATGCCTCCAATGCCTCAGAACATGCCCCCAATGTCACGCTTCATGCCCCCCGGCCCTTTCCCAGGCGCTCCCCAGGACATGCGGGGCATGAACGGGGGAATGCCAGGAGCGATGCCGGGGGGACGCCCGCCTAACGTGCCCCCCAACCTACCCCCTCACATGATGCCCGGCGGAGGAAGAATGTACTGAGAGCCAGCAGTCAGCAGAAGGCGCCCCCGGTGTCTGGAGAAGTGTCTGCTAGAAGGTTGGACTTATTCTACACATAGCAGTAATCCACTCCCACTTCCCTCCCATGTTAGAGCTTGCTGTGTGATCTCAAATGTGCATGGCCCTGTTGCATAGCAGACTTGTCCTGATGGTCATTGGCAGAAGTACAGAAGTACCAGCTACCGTGACAACGAGCAAAATTTCCTTTAGACTTATTTCCTCTTTCTATGACAGCGTCTGTTCAAGCTAACTTGCACTCATGATAAGTCTCATTTTACACAGGGCTGTTGTGTTAAAAGGAGATTAAACTCTAACCAGACAAGTTCTTTTTTTTTTTCCAAAGGATGCTCGGATAGGGATGGATCAGGACTCAGTTACAAAATAAGTAATGTTTAAATTCAAACATAAACACCAATGCAGCGTTTTTGCCATATTCTGAGGTGTTCAGAGTCATATGACATTTCCTTTGTGTGTTTGTGTGTGTATGTGTTTTTGTGCATTCGAATTTAAACATTACTTTTGCGTAACTGAGTCCTTTGCTGCATCAAATAGTTGAATTGGTGTTCTCTATTGTCTCCTGTTTCTTAAATTTGCATAGCTCAGGTGTGAAGTAATATAGGTGTTTGACCCCTTATTCCACCTTGATATGATATGATATGAAAATTTTACATTTGTACAGTGTGTCGTGTATGCAACAAAATTAAGGAATGATCTTCAGAAATCTTTTGTGCAGGTTGACTCGTCAGAGTAACAATCACATGTAAGTACAAATTTGTGCACTTACCGTGTGCTGGTGCGCAAGTTGCAGTTTTATTTAGCATTGTAAGTTTAACATACATGCTCACACATCACAAATAGCAATGTCGTTTTGACTGCCAGTAATTCAATAGTGTTCACATACGTTTAAGTTGTGTCATTGTCAGGAGCACCATATTATGTATTTAAGGAACACTGCTATGCCTAGCATCTGCTAAGAAAGAGAAGTTCATTTTTTCCAATTTGTTACATGTTTTTTTTTAAGTCAATTGTGCATCAAACAACCTGGATACCTTGTGCCTCATTTTCATCTGGCGTGTACTGTAAGTACCCTTGTTGCAAGTAGGAGTCAGCTTTTGTAGCTGTGGTGTACAGTATACCCCTTCCTCCAGAGGCCACCCTTCTTAAGGACTGCTATAGAATGATCCTATATCTCTGCACTGTCTCTCACATTCTTTGCATACTTTTAAACAAGCCTGCAGAGGACAAAATGTAACATGGAGAATTTGGAAATTTGACTGTCATTTCATTGTGAGAGCATCCAATCTGCTCACCTGGGGGTGGGGGGAAAGAGAGGAACATGTTTTTTACAATCCAGAGAATGTGGATGTGATTCAATGGCACAACAATGTCAATGTGAGAATTCCTTGTCTAGGGGTAAACTTTTGTGCTCCATGGCCTTGATGCCCCCCCCCCCCCCCCCCCCCGTTGGAACGGGGGAGTGTTACACCACAGCTCAGAGGTAGTTTTCAGAGTTTATGCATCTATAGTATGAGTGGACGATTTGTCGTCGTAAACTGCCATCACTTTTCCTGAATGATTGCCTGTCATTTCGAAGGAGATGTTCTCCTAAAAGGCATTTGTTGTCTTTGACAAAATGATTCACACATCTTCTTTTTTTAAAAAATTTTTTAAACAAATACCTATAGTAGTGTAATACTTCATTGATCTTGTTCATTTGCACAATAATGGAAACATTGGTATGGTAATAGCAGGCATCATATTGCATGAAAGCAACATAAATATCTCAGAATTGAAAGTGAGTAGATAGATTATTCTGTGTTAGAAAGTATTTAGGAAAGACAATATGAGTTCAAGCCAAACCTTGATTATTTTAAGCCATACTATATTGCGGCCTTTCTGTCCATATATGTTGTTTCATTTTGTTCTAAAGATATTCCCCAAGTTCTTGAAAGTTTGTTATCAATCTTTTCAAAGGCCAGATTGCCCATTTCTAAACTTGTAGATATGATGCCTACTGTCCTCTCAATGTCCAGATAATTTACCTTGTGTACTTTCATGCCAGTCTGTAGTTGTAGGGATTGAACAACAAGCCAACTAATGGTAAGTAGCTCCAGCAAAAGGTAGGGTTGTATAGTGATGTCACAGTTCAAAGGTTGAGCTCATGAGATGCTTGGATTATGATGCAGTGAAGTGTTCACAGAGAAAGAGATAAGGAAAAGTAAATGTACATGTGGCAAAAGGGATAAAGGTTTGTACAAGATGTTTCGCTTTGCAGATAAGAGTGCCAAAATCAAAATGGTAAGCACACTTCTCTGGTTTCTGGGATCAGCAACATGAACCCGGTAGCAGAAGAAGATAGGATAGTCAGAAAGGGAGAAGAAGATAAGATGGAAGAAAAGGGATATTTTCCTTTGTAAAATGTCTTGTAAAAATATTTCATTTATATGTATTTGTGAGAGAGATACATTATGATTACTCTTTTTTTTTTTTTTGAGAATATGTGTGGTAAACTTTCCACAGACAATCATTGATGTGTCATGCTGTTTCCTTGATTTGCTCTTAAAACTTCTTATGTCAGTGAAACTCTTCAAAATCACAAACCCTTTCAGCCATGAATGGTGACTATAAATGAATTATGTTAGCCTATTATTATTTCCACGCATGCTTGTCAAACTGTATGTTTTAAACAAAACAAGATTGAAATAGCCGGATGACTTATTATACAGTAATTTTTGTACTCATTATACTAGTTGGAATGTTTTAGACCAACTTACAAGGTTTTTTTTTTCTTATGGTCTTGTGTTGTTGTTTTGTTTGTGTTTTTGTCATTCAGAGACCACATGTATAAATCATCCAAACAGATATCCACACTAAAAATGAAAACACAATATCTTAGCATGCAACACTATATTTCTCCACATTTAACATGTGCGCATAGACTGGAGTATTCATAATTCCTTATTTTGCTATGGTATGGCAAAAATTTTTTACTCAACCCCCAACACCTTCCCTGAAAATTACTCTTCACTGGTACACAGGAGTTTGTTCTCACGTGAGTATGCTGTATATAGTAATAATTGTCTGCAAATAATGTTGGATAAAGTTGTTATTGTGAATTTATTGGCAATTTACTCAAGTTGGTTTGTCCAGTGATGTTAAAACTCTTTCATCTCGTCTGCAATGGAATGCCTGGATTTTCCCCCCCAATACATCAGGTTTGATGCTTTCTCTTTGAATATTTGTATTGTACATTAAGCAGTTTATCCAATTATGTTTCTTTGCAGAGATGTTGCTTGTATTATGGAGAATTGTGAATAAATCCATTCATTTGAACTGATAATGTGATTGATTTATTTGATATGTGAAAGAGAGAAAGTATAAGTGTTGAGAATATGTGTTTTCATATATGATGTTAGTTTGAGTTATAAAAAGAAAGAAAGTTAACAGAGAGAATATACCCAAATTTAAAAACAAAAGGGAAGAAAGAGAAGTTCCTTATTTCATTTTAATTTTGATCATTATGATTTGGTCAGCCATCTCTATTTTTCGGTGGATGTGATTATTATTTAAAGTTACTATTACTTCTATTTTTTAGATGTGTGAGTAATGGTAACCACATTTTTGGCCAAATTCACACAATAACTCTGCTGCTCTGAGGCTAACATTGCATGATGACTGTGCAAATTTCTATTTGCCTGGAAACTGTGTCTTTGCAGTGTGAGTACTTCAATTGGTGTGACTTGTCTCTTACTTTCCTATTGCATTTCCAGATCCCGGTTTAAACAGATTTTGCTGATCACTTGTGTGTCCAAAAGGCAAGTCACTTGTGAGCATAAAAGAAAATCTGTATATCATTTACTAGTTATTTCTTAAGTGTTAATATTATTGATCATTATAATTTTCCCCCATTTTTTATTTTGCAATAGTAGTTTGAACAAAAAACCATGTGCACATATTGAAGTAGTAATTGCGTCCTGTATTTTCTGGGAGTTCAGTGTTGAAACTAAACCATGAAAATACAATGCTGTGCAGCTCATTTGTTGCATAACATTTTTTCCCCCCTCCATACGTAATTGTGTGTCCTGTAGAGCATATAAAGTAACATGTGAACACAATTTGGATTTTAGAAATCAAACTGCATACTAGGAATCAAAATGTGGACAGTAAATAGCAGTCCAGAGGATTATTTGCTCATTACCAGAAAAACGAAAGGATAGAGATTTCAATTGCAAGATTTGATTTGTATCTATGGGTCAGAACACAAGAAGATGACAACCATTAGCATTATTATTATTATTATTTATTTTGTTTATTTATTTATTTTTTTGCTGCATAATTGAGCAGGGAATTATGACACTCGTAACAAAAATAGAGGTAATGTAGCTGAGGTTTCTTTGATGATGTGTAGATATTAATGACAGACTCAACACTGGTGGAAACAAATCACTTGTAGATGTACTGGGAGATCTGTGGTAGACTCGTACCATCCGTTGGATTATAGAATTGATGTACAGTAGATCAGATATACAGAAGAATCACTCTTTACAGCCAGGTAATTCTGTTGGGATATACACAGCTGAGCGATATACAACAAGTCTAGATGTCTCATGGAATTGAAAAATTAAAAAAACACTTGTTTTGTGAGGCAGTTTCCCTATGAAGCATTTTACATGAGGTGCATCTTAATGAAAAAGTAGTCTGTACGGGCCACTGTTTTTTGTTTCCCGTGGTGGTTTTACAAATAAGTAAAACTTGTGTTGGATATCTCTTCAAAAATAAATCATTCAGCACTGATTGTAAGTAGAAGAATTGTATCTTGAAAGCCCATCATTCAAAAGAATTGTATCCTAGTTAAGCTGGTTTCTAATGAATAGCCACTGTAACATTAGCACTCAATTCCATGCTGAACGCTGCTTTGTAATAACCCTTTTGGATGGAATTGTTCAATTGATTTATCATCAAAAATGGTGTTCAGTCATGTTTTGAGTTGACATGAATGCACATGCACACTTGTGATCACAAAATGTTATATTCTCATTTTGACTGTGAATCAAATTATTTTGTTTGATGAACGTTTGAAGTTGTTGGGGTTTTTTTTTCAGTGAAAAGTGTATTGGCTCTCTTTCTTTACCAATCTTCAAAAATATTTGGTTACATGCTTAATATGGTATCTCACTAACAAAACTGATGCAAAGAAGGTGTTTTGGCATTATTGGAAAGTCAAGATTAAGACATGGATAAAATTTGCATGTTTGATGGGTGATTAGGAATTGTTTGATCCTCTGGTGAAAGAAGACCTCAAACTTTCCACACACACAGAAAAGAGGAGTTTTTAGTCCATTATAGTGCTTGAGTGAGAAAAGAACAACAGTAGATAGATAGTTATCTTACTGTTGTTATGAATTTCCACTGTTCACCATTTCAGATGGTATGTAAACAAGTTACATGACCAAGACTTTAATTTGTGCCATTGGACTACATTGAAACTAAGGGCCCTTTACACTGCTTTGATTCTGTCAATTTTTGTTGTTGAGATAATGCAAATAATGCAAAGGAAATTGCCAGAGTGCAATATCAAATTATTGGTTGAAAGTCCATGTTTTTCTTTTTTTGCTAATGGACTCATTCTGTTCATATCAGAAACCTTTAGTTCCCATTGTTCAGAATGTTACTTTTTTTTCTGACTTTGTTTGTCCTCTGTAAGACGTTATGGACCTCCTCTTGAAGTCGAGCCATCTTTCTCTTTGTTCCAGTCCTGTCTTTAGTAGTCTCACACACCAGTCCCCGGAGGATTTTCTGGTGGGCTGGTAAGAAGGAATGGGCAGTTGGTTCAAAGCAAACCTGCTCTTCTAAGGCAAGTCCCGTCACGCATGTGCTCAGTTTTAGTAGAACTTCTTTCACAGCATATCTTATTGCTGTTGGATGGCACATGCTGTCCCCAACACACACTCTTTTTCGTGATGTGTTTGGCGAAACTCTGTAGTTGTTTTTTTCTCTGTCCTTGGATCAGTGGCATCGTGTAGCCAATGTCACTTTTCTCAGAAACACAAAGGAAAAAACAAAAACAAAACCCCATAATAGACAATGAAAACAAGTAAAGTGGAAAGCAGCTGGTATGTTGATGGCATTATTAAGAACTTGCCAGACATGGTCAAGATGAAAGACTGTATGTTTGTTCACATAATTCATTTAAAAGCAGCGATAATTTCATGTTTTGTGAAAAATAAGCCATCATGAGGGCTATTGCTTGTTTAAATTCTTTTGTGAAACTAACCTTAATTGGGAGGTTGAACTTTTCCTTCCCTTTACAAATCTGACTATGGGTTTTGCTATTGTTTCAAGCATACTCCTGTCCTTATGAAGGTGGAGATGGATCAATTATGATTTTGATTTGAAGAAAGGCAGCTTGGCAGAAAAAGTGACTTGGGCTACAGGATTCCACACTAATCGGATATGGCTTTCCATTAGATCTTTTCTGGTGAAAGTTCTAAGGCCTGTGTGGGTTTTGAGAAGGGAGAAGAGTAAAATAATTTGTACGACATCAATGCAGTGAAAACAGAGTGTGCTTTATCAAAGTCGGTAGCCACCATGAAGTCAACATCAGCTTTGATCTGGAGTGTAGAATATATAGGTTGAATTAAGACAACTACAGTATTGTAGTGCATTAGTAACAATGTAACAAGACTGTTATAATGTGAACATTACCAAACAAGTCTGGAGTGTAGCATATATGTTGAATTGAGACAACTACAGTATTGGAGTGAATTAGTAACAATGTAACAACACTGTTATAATGTCAACATTACCAAACAAATTAGTCCTGTTTTATTTCAGTGTTCATAAGTGTTGAAGTGTCTGATATTTCTTATTTCTTAGCAGTCCTGGAAGTGTACTTTGTTGGAATTGAGGGATGCAAGTTTTACATGTTTTTCATGATTTACATTTTTTTCTTGCATAGGAAATGGATATTTTTCTTATTATCTGTCCATCTATATGTCTGTCTGTCTTTAGACATTTACTCTGGAACATAATTAAGAGATGAAAAAAAAAAAACTGACAGAGAAGACTAAAAAAACCCTTGAATAATCATTAAGGAATCTGTGAATTTCAACCCTTTATGCTTGCACAATTCTGTTCAATCTGGCTACCAAGTCCAGGCAAAATTCTTATGAAAATTCGGGACGCATAGTATTCTGGCTTGTGGGTATTTGTAAAGTGGAACTTGTTGGAAATTTAAAAGACCATCTTGAGGGCTGGTACATGTATGTTCAGCATGTGTTACTAAAACTTTATGATGATCTGATATCAGATTATGATTAGTAATGTGGGACCACTGTTTCTGTTAATGATTGGAAAGTGGCAGGTTTGCAAATGAGCAAAATTTAATTCAAACTAATGAATGACAGTGACCCAGGCAAATTATGAAGAGGCAAATATATTCTTTTAAGTACAATCTATCTAAATTGTGAGCTGTTGGGCTGTTTTGATTTTTTTTTTGTTACCAAGTAGTTGCATTTCTCTATTTACTTCAAGAGAACAATGGTAGTGTCTAACTTAGTGAAATATGTCTTGTATTCAACACTTCAGAATCTAGGCATGATAAATTTACATCATGACTCTGAATCTATCAGGCTAAAGATCTTATGGTAGCACCATGGGAATTTGAAGGCTTGTTTCACTAGTTTGGGCTCTTTCTATTGGGGAAATTGTGGGACTTTTTTCATTATGGCACTTAAGGAAACCACTTTTTTCATTATGGCACTTTAGAAAACCACTTTTTTTTTTGTTGCATATTTTTTAGTGATGGCATAGAAGTGTTTTCAAATGTCAGGTGCTACACATTGTGTATATTTTGTCTGTGTGTGTGTGTGTTTGTGTGTCTGAGTGTGTGCTTAGTTTGTTTACTCTTTCTTATAACAACTTAAATGACAGAGCACATTATAAAAGGATAAAAAACAAACAAACCCTAAGAATATTATTTTTTCATCACTGAACTGGATGAAGTCTAAGCAAAACATAGTACAGTGTACACATGAATTCATAGTTTTTCCGAGCTTACGAATGTGCTAAAGTAACACCTAAATGTGTATAATCTTCTGCAATTTGGCACACGTACGTGAAGGTACAATGTCATATTGAACGAGAAACAATATCTTTGTAGAACCAAGTGAGGTTTAATGATGTATAGAGAGACAAATATATATAGGAAGGAGACAGGGAAAGAAAGAGAGAGAGAGAGAGAAATGTAATAGCAGGGGTAGAGTTCAGGAATGAAAAAGACACCTAAAAAAATAATGATAATTCCATTAGATTAGTAGAGGCAAGAATTTGATATAGCTTGTGAACAATCTGATAATATAAAAAACAAACAGGCAATCAAGCAAACTGCTAGAAGAGAAAAATATATGAAAATAAGTGTAGGACAGATGCTTCATGTGTATTATGTCTTTTTCCCGATCTTACTCCAGCCCTCGATTATTATTATCAGGGGGAAATCTGGGAGCAAACTGCTTCACTCTCTAAAATTCCACCAGTCCGCTGGCGTTCGTCAAAGGCAAGTCCCCAGAAACTGCTCTGTGATATTGCATGTAATGCAGTTATCCAAAAATTTCACAGTACAGTCCCCGTCGGGGTGGCTGTACTGTTGGACTTTTTTTTCTTTAGTCGAGAAAAAGTCCCCAACATGCACCGAACAAAGATGTGTGTTTGGCGAAATGTTGCGTAGTGTAAATATTTGTATCCGTGTTGCTGTGCCGCTGTAATTTGGACCAAAGTGTTGTGCCTGTTGCCTGTTTTAACAATGTTTACCTCTACTTACGTCATCTTGTGTGATATGAACAAACAAATGAATGATAATTTCACTTTGATGGTGATGAACAAAAAAAGGGAATTGATATTTACTAAAGGGTAAGTAATTTTTGTTTTTCTGGTCACTACATTGTAGACTGCAAAATGGGCTACCATTGCAGTTGGCTGTTTATAATACTTTGCATTGCTGTCTACAAAATTTGGCAGTCCTATTTTGAACATTTCATTTCAAATAAACACCATGCAACTGTCTATTGGATATTTCCTTACAGTCACATGCAGTTCAAGATAAACCTGTAGATTTTAAATTCTTAACACAATCACAATCAAACATCTATGGTTCTACAACCTTATGGATACTTTCCTAATAACTCTTTCCTTTGACTTGGTTTTGAATGGCTCATATTTCTGTGGTCATCCCACTAGACCGACACCCACAAGTCATACAGTCCACGAGTTCGACATTGAAAACAGGTCCACGAGTCATACAGCTCACGAGTCATACAGCCCATGAGTTCGATATGAGGCAACTAAAGCCCACGAGTTCGACACTAGGTCAAAACAGCCCACGAGTTCGACAGATACAACACGGGGCTTAATGTGTTGGTCTCGTGGGCCTTGTTAGCTTAGTGTCGAACTCATGGGCTGTATGACTCGTGAGCTGTGTGACTAGTGGGATGTATGACTCGTGGGTGTCGGTCTCGTGACGTGCACTCATATTTCTTTCATCTCTTCTTCGATGACATATACATGTACATGTATCACCACACACGTAAATAACACTCCTTTGATAATTGTATTGCATCCACATTTAATCATATGATTACCAATTCGTTACTTCCACCATGGACTGAGAATAAGGTGAAACAACTAAAGTAATTGTGAATTGTTTCTGTGGTGAAAGACCACATACATTAATCCTTTCTTTTGAATAATGATAATTATTCACATTAGAAAGTTAGTGATAATGTACTAGATGCTTGAATGATATTTTCATTGTGAAAAAGTAGGATGCAAGTTTGTGTAACAAACAAAAACAAACTGAAAAGAGCGAGATGAATCCCAAATTTATTTACCTTTTGTTACATTATGTTGGTGTTTTTATAAGGGTTTGTTGTTGCAGCATGTATTTCTTTTTTTATTTTAAATTTGGTTTCCAACATTTTTCCATTGTATGTGATTATGATTTGACAATGATGTCAGCCATTCAGATCAAATGAAAGGTATTCATTCTGAAAAGTGAAAACTCCATAACCAAACACTTGACGTAGGATTTAAGGTATCCAGTCACCTAAACATATGCACTAGATCATGTGGTTGTCCATCACCTCATGGGTTAAAAGTGATGTGTTGTGCTGTTAAAATGAGGATGCCCAAGACATGCATTGTCCTTCAGCATTCCGAGGGTCAGAAGGGACCAAGGAGTCAAGACGACACGTGAAGAAGTGGACCAGCCAATTGCAGTTTGTGCAGAGTGGTGATGAGCTACAAAACGTCTAGATCCCTCAATTTTCCTTCTACCACATAACCGCTCTCTCTTCTGACATCTTCTTGAGCTTTTTCAAAATGTTGAATTTGCATGCAGTCAACCTTGCCTAAAAGTCAAGTCTATTTGGACTGAAGAAATAGCTTCAACTAACAGAAAATTTGACTTATGAGGGATTAAAATCAATAGAATATAAAGAGAATAGGACTTGAAGAGACCTTTGACTTTGGCAACTATTCGACTTATGCAAGGTTGACTTAAGCAAGGTTGACTGTATTCTATTAAGTGTAAAAGTGAACATTCTGCCACAGAGGATGGTTGTTGTAATGCAATGAATGATGTAGGGAATGCCACTTAGATGACATTTGACTAAGATATAATATACTGTAAAAGTAGATATTTTCACGCGACTAATTTTTTCATGCTCGGCCGGGCAAGAAGAGTTTTGCATGTTTTAAATTCCACAGAGTCAAAACATCAACAACTGGAACATATGGGCAGCAAAAATATTCGCATGCTTTTATTTTCGCGCTAGTTTCTGATTGCGCGAAATGCGCGAAAATTTCAACACCTTGAAAATGTCCACTTTTACAGTAGAATAAAATGTGTAATTTTGGCTGGAGTGAACCCAAGTTGTTTGGAATGCATTCAAATCATCTTACAGGATATACAGACCTGTTTCCCTAATGTATCAAACAGTCATGAAGAACCTTTAGAAACTATTGGTCAAAGAAAGATCAGTGACACCATTCACAAAGAGCACTGCAGAGTCATGACTAAAGTTTAGGGTTTTAGGGTCCCTAGGTTTTCCTGGATGATGATCAGTTCTTCAGGACTGTTTATATTTTGTACATGTACATTATACATCAAGGAACCATGTCTGCATACCCTGTAAGACGATTTGAATATGTGTTCCAAACAGCTAGGCACATTCCAGCCAAAATCTTATTCTATATCTCAGTCAAAAGTGAGTTATCACCATTTGAATGAGTATTACAAAGGTTCGATTAAAGAAATGGCATGTTTATGCAGCTACTCTTAAAGGGATCATATAGTTTTGGTTGAGACCTAATTTCAGGTTTCTAACATTTTTGGGTGAGATAATGAAAAACCTCTTATGAAATATGAAAGAGCATGTAATTTCATTAGGAATTAAACATTTATTTGGTGAAAATTGGTTTTGATATGGCTGAGATATCAAAAAAAGAGCAATTTTGATAAAGTGTGGGACCCACACTTTATTACAATCACTTTGTTTTACTTTGTTTTTGGATGTTTCAGTCATTCCAAACCAAATTTTCATCAAATAAACTTTGAATTCCTCTTAAAATGGTATGCTGTGTACTATATCATAAGTGTTTTCTTGGTATCTCGCAAAAAGTTAAAAGCCCAATTCTCATCTCCACCAATACTGTACCATCCCTTTAATGTCCAATACATGGATAGCTTGGTGATGTAGTGCTTTAGTAAGTGCAACTTAGTGTGTGAAGTTTGAGATTTTATGCAACTCTATCTTAAATCCGTAGAGAGGGACTTTACTTTATTTTCAAGTCAATTTTGATAAAGAAGAGCGGCATCAAATAAGCAGGGATGAAAGTTATAATAGAATTTGACAAATATGAAGAACGTTACAGAATATTTGAGTTTCACTTTATTCAAGGAGGAACAAAAAGGAAAGGTAAAAGGGGTCTATGATTTATTATGTCGGTAGATGTGGTCCCAGTTTAGTGTTAGATGAAGTATTACTACGCAACCTGTCAATCTAGCTTTGTATAGTACAGTTGTACATCAACTGCACAACATTTGGTGAGGAAGAATGTACTTGTTCAGTAAACAGTTGTTATATGATATGTGTAAACATTGACAGGGAACCTTGTTAACAAAAATACATAGGCAAACTTTGGCTATGATAACGAACTTCCAGATAATATCACACTTAGAAAAAAAAAAATAAAGTGGCAAAACAGAATAGAAAGAAATGAAAGAGTACTGTTAAAAAGAGCTTAATTGACAGCAAAATGACTCCTGGCTAGTTTGGTTTGCCATAATGTACAAACTCTACTAGTGTTTTCAACTCTCAATGCGTTATTCTGAATGTTATATACCCTAGATTAATTGTACACCAATCATTTGGAATATGTCATGTGATAAGAGAAGATATGAGCACAGGAAATGCTGTACAATAATGATAGAATACCAGCCTTGAATTCTTTGTACATGTATTGCATCATATACACTGTAGGACCTATTATTATACCATTCATCATTATATTGATGTAGATATCACAGCTTTCATCATTCGATCTTGCACCGTCAGTCAATGCAGTTAATATCAGAATGATTTCCATTTTATCAGATGAAATTTGGAGTCATGAACTTAGATATCGAAGAAAACATCATAAACAATTGAGAGAGATATGACATGGATCATTTCTTACGACGGAAATGACAAATACGCTGTAAGGGGATAAAAGTGATCCAAATGAAACCCAAAGGGTGCTAAAATTTAAAATATCTGTTCAAAGAAAATACAAGTATGAGATTTTAAAAATTCAAAGATATACAGTGTTTCGATAATATTTTATTATGTACAATATACATGTATAAAAATGTCTGCATACTAAACCTGAGTAGTGTGCAAGCAAAAGTAAATCAATTTGAAAGGAATTCGTAGTGAACTTAAAGATGAATAAAATGCATTGTACATTGTATTTCACCTTGACCTTTGACCTCTAGCCATAAGGCTGTGTTCACTTTTGACTTTGTTTTTAACCAGAATAAAGACAACATGATCCAAGAGCAGGAAAAGTCATGTCATATGTGTATTTATAGGATGTCAGTTGTATATTGTCGCTGGGGCGACAAGACCTCGTATCTACAAAATGTCAAATGATCAGGAGAGCAAAAAAGCATGGCAGCCAAAGCACTGTATCCAATGGGATAGACATTCCTTTGACATGCTGTGGTGGCTTCATTTTTGGGGTAAGACATCTGGGATTTGGACAGGACATCACTTAACTGATTAAATGACCATTAATCCAAAAAAGTCATTTTCCCCAAAATTGCAGATACAAGGTCTTGTCACCCCAGCGACGATATGTCATTGTGTTGTGTGCGTATGGATAATTAAAAAAAAAAAAAAATCACTGAGCGTATTGATGAAATATGGAGCAATGCAATTATACCAGTTCAGAATGATACAAAGGTAAAAAAAGATTTGTGGAAGAGTTCAATACACACATTAGCCAGAAAGAAAAAAAAAAGAAAAAAAAAAAAGATGAGTTTACATCTATACTTCCCATGAAATGTAGTGAATAAACAAACTACCAGTCTCAGTAGAGCAGTTAACATATTCAAATCGTATATGCATGCCGTGATTTCTAACAGTGGTTCTTTCTTGACAACTGAAAAGTTTACCCAAATTTTGACCCATGGAGTAGCAATGTATGTTAACCTGATTTCAAGTATAAAACGAGTTTTGTGAGAGACTATATGTTGATAGAATAGCTCCTCCTATGTTGGGACGAAAGAAACATCCATAAATTTGAATATGTTAATAAACCTGTCTATTCTAATACATATGTGTACTGTGTGTGTGTGTGTTTGATCATGTTGTAGGGTGTTTGGGCCTGCAGTTGTGTATTATGGAATAATATGTACAGTATTTTGCTGCTTGGACTATTGTTTGCATCTATATAAATCTTAATGAATGAATAATTGTACAAAATATGTATATGTACAACTGTATTTAAAACAAACTGGTAATGCATTTTTGGCCGATAAAATACATGTTTATGTTTGTTTGACTCAAAATTTTTGGCATCCTACACCTTCAGGAGTCTTTTTATTGGCCTATTAAAAATGTACCAATTTCTTTTTTTTTGTGGAGCCAAGACGTTAAATCTCAACACACACACATACACACACACATATATATATATGTATATATATATATATATATATATATATATATATGGGCCGTGACGCGAGAAAAGGGCCCTTAGGGCATTAAATACCGAAAATGAGTTGTCACCTCCATATTGTAGAAGAAACTCTGACGTATTTGGATATGAAAACCTTTTTCTGAAATTCCACTCCTAAATGCCCCAATTACGACATTCAAAACAGCATGTTTTGTCCAAATCCTGTCACTTTTTGCTGCGTCTATGCAAGTGCGAGTAGTTAGCTAGTTGATCTTTTTTTTGCGCGTATTGCTTTGTTAAACTTCCGCGCCGTTTTCTGGCGTTTGCGCGCAGCGGCGCTAAGGGCCCTTTTCTCGCGTCACGGCCCATATATATATATATATACACATATAGATATGAATTTGATTTTATGGTCCACATGTTGGTATCAATACAGAAGAAATGACAATGTAGAAAACTAATGCTTCTTCAGGGTTGTCATTAATCTATGACAAACAAGACAACTATTCTCTGTTTACAAAACAAAGAGTAGAATAATTTTGTTTGTTTTGCTTAGTCTTCTCATACAATTATGTATACTGTATACTGAATATTATACCACATTTCCAGCATTTTCATATTGTTGTTGTTATTTTAAAGATCGAAAGAAAAAAGATCGAAATTCAAATTTTCATATTCTCAAAAATGTTTTGCAAACTTGCAATTTCGTTTATTGCAAATTATAATGTTAATTTGTGCACTCAATTTCTGTAAAAAGAAAAAAAAAAGCTACTGTTGGAAATGAAAAAAGAAAGAATGAATGAATGAATAATTAAATATACTGTACGTATATAAATACATATAGGCACCTATATATATATATAATATGTGGTGCATGTGTGTGTGTGTGTGTGTGTGTGTGTGTGTGTGTGTGTGTGTGTGTGTGTGTGTATGTGTATGTGTATGTTCCTGTATGTATTTCTTTCTCCTCTCCCTGGTCTCTCAATTTGAATTGATGCACTGCACCCATGATTGTCAACCTGAGTTATGCAGTTGAGCAGAAACTGGTGCTGAATGCCGAGTGAATATTTGTGAAAAGTGGTTACATTTATTAATTCATACGATGCCTAATAAAATGGTACACAGTACAAGCTGTTCATATATATCCACACACACACACACACACATTTACATATACCCCGCATTTCTAGCATTTTTATATTCTAAAAAAAGTAAACCAAAGTGGTCAAAAAAAGAAAGAAAGATGGATCCCACCTTTTATGAGGACCTCTGTTTTTGGATGTCTCTGCCATTTCAAAAGAAATTTTCAACAAACAAACTTTGAATTCCTCTTAGAATTGCATGCTCTTTCATATTCCATAAGAGGTTTCTCATGGTGTGAGTTTTTCTTCAATTTTTCTCCCTCTACAAATGAAATTTGTAAGAGCACAGCTGCTGATCTATTATCTTAACAAACAAACAAAAAAAAACAAGAAAAATAAATACTAGTGATAATCTCTCGCTTTCAGGTTTCTCATTATCTCGCAAAAGCATTGAAAACCTGAACCTCCATCTCAACCAAAACTATACCATCCCATTATGTAAAGGGATGGTACAGTTTTGGTTTAGATGGGGAATGAGGTTTACAGCATTTTTTATGATGTCTTTTTTTTTTTCAGATACTGAAAAACTTGAAATATGAAAGGGCATATAATTCTAAGGGGAATTCAAAGTTTATTTGATGAAAATTGGTTTTGATATCGCTGAGATATCCAAAACAAAGCAATCCAATAAAACGAGGGACCCACATTTTGTTTAAGGAGCACTTTTTTACTCTGTTTTTGGATATCTCATTGAGCCATTTCAAAACCGATTTTCATCAAATAAACTTTTTTTTTTTTCATCGTAGAAGTGTATTCACTATAATTTTTAACTTTTCCTAAAGTGGTTTCTTATATCTCACATTCTCACCTCGACCAATACTATACCATCCTTTAAACATTAGAAATATGTACAGGTCAACAAACTTTCACGTTCGGGTGGTCGGCCAACTACAGTCTGTACTACGATACTAGAAGCTGATGCAAAAACAGATCGCTTGATAAATCCGCTTGAGGGTTCAATGTCGAAGTTTTGGTGCCCATGACACCGACGACTCTGCAGCGCCGATATACGGCAATGACGTCATCTATCACTTTTGGTCATTGTGTAAACAGTAGTATGCATCGCATGCATCAGGTGACCGGCGGCTCTGCAACCAAAGGACTTAGGCCTACGCAAACCCTACGCACACCGCACCGCCTGGCTTCGCGTGTTGATGCAGCAAAGCACCGGCGCGATTGAGCGAGCAGCGAGCTGAAACGTCGCACAACTTGCGGTACGGTACGTGGGACTACTATACTGTGTACTGCCCCTGTCGTGCTCTTCCGATGTCGATGCTGTTACTCCGTGTTTGTGTAAGTAGACATGATATATCTATTATTTGATGACGCTACAACTGGCTCGGGTGTTTAGATCTGCTAATTTGTACACTCTAAAATAGTGGTATTATTTGCTCATCTTGTTTGATTATGAGTAGCGACTAGCCTGACGACTTGACACGTTCGCGTTCGAACAGGTCAAGTTCTCACTCTCGGTGTTTTATTCTAGACTTCGAGCAATGTTGAGAATGTCATTCATAGACAGAAAATATGTTTGTTTGGAGGAGTTGTAGATACAAGGCTGCTCAACTTGCGTTAGAATGCTACATATAGCGGAATAATAGTAGGCACAAACTCAAACTAGCGAAAAATATGTTGCTGTGACCTGGAGCTGTGTCATCTTGCAATAAGTTGCATCATTCATCAGCAGATCATCATCGACATCGTCATCGTCATCGTCATCACCATCATCCCCACCATCGTCATCAACATCACCATTTCCATTTACCATCTTCATCAGATCTGTACGGGAGGAAAGGGCAATCTGCAGTCCTGTAGATTTTCTGGTCAAATCTGCATTGCTGAGTGAAAGCTTTCCACAATTCACAATAAACAATGTGTTGTGCATGGATATCACTCAGTCGAAAATGTGAAATGTTTGTGTGCCCAACCCAAAAATTATCCAAACCGTTATGAAAATGGCTCAACCGAAACTATGTAAAAGCAGCGCCATTGACTAAAGACTCTGCAGACTAGTTCTACTCCAGGCATAAACATGCTTGCAAAGAGAATGTTTGTTATTAAAAACAAAACAAAACAAAAAAACAGAAACAAAAAAACTACTTGGACTTCTGAGATTTAGCTGGCAATGGCTGAAGAGCATCATGGGATGTCCACGGGCCGGGAAGATCTAGATTCTGTGCTGATGCTGATACCTGGTTTTCTTGAAAGAGTACAAGTTTCATGTCTATTTGTCCATGCTATCTTGTTTATGCTGAACAGCCTAGCTCAATCCAGGGAGGTGCTAGAGAAGGAGAGGCAACTAAAGCTCTCCTTTGAAGTCATGCGCGGCACCGCCGAGAAGTTATGCGTTCAACTACAGGTGTTACCCATGTGCTTTGAAAAAAGAGAGCATCAATAATCGGGACTAGCGCTCTCACATCTAGAAATATTCGCTCCTACTGCATGCTGCAATTCGCTCTCTCTTTCAATGTGATGGATGGCAACAATGAATTTGTGTACCTTGAATTGGAGCAGCAAATCAAAATGCAGTGTAAAACTCACAATTTTAACAGCAAATAGTTTAAAACACGCTGGAACACGCTCTAACGGAGTACTTTATTTGAAAGATCAAAATATCCCCTTATTAACAGATGGAAAATTAACATGCTGAAATGTGCGCATTATAGAAAAATTAGGTTTTTGAGAGGGCCTAATTTTCATTTCCTTTCGATTTGCAAATTACGAAGAAACTAGAAATACTGTACATGTTAATAATATTGAATTCTTTCCTAAATTATTCTAAATCAATTCGAGTATTTCATTTAAAATTTTGCGGTGAAATAAAGCTTGTAATTCAACGAAAGGTGAAATGCATTCTTCGTGACCTCCGAACTTCGTCTTGCAACTAGAGCGGTGCCGAGCATGACTTCAAAGCGTAATGGAATACTAGACATCCCATTGTAACGCCTTGAACCCAAACATGTGTTTGCATGAATTACGAAGTGTTGCCACTCCATCTCTGTAACACCTCCCTGCTCAATCTTGCAGCCCTCGTCAGTTAAAAATCTGGGACATGAAAATATTGCAGTTACTCAAGATGAGGACATACAGATAGCATTGTTTATGATGCTAGAAATGTGACGGAATTTGTTGATAAGATTAATTTGCTTGATACCTACACACAATCTGGTTAGATTTTTGTATTGTAGCTGCAATATGTCTATGAAAGAAAGATCTCCGTAATAATGCTCTCAGATCTCTTTCACTACAATGTAATGACATATGGTCTGTCATGTTGATAGATATTCCAAGATTGGCAGTTCATTTTCTTATGTATTCATACTACAACTCGTCTCCCCGGACTAATGGTTTCATTAGCAGTCTAATCGTCAAAGCCATAAATGGTTATACAGCTGTAGCCTAATGATTTCAAGTGTGGAAATTCTTTGGGAGATGTTATGATTTAGCAATATGTATATTTAATGCATTAATTATGTCTAGATGTTTCTAACTTGCACAATGTACAATACCATTAACCTTCACCTTCACATTTTCAAAATGATTGGTTGGGTCACAGCAAAGAGATATGCCCACAATGATGGTACCGGTAATTGAACTTAAAAGACATGATGTCTGTCTTATGTACATACTCTGGAATCTAGCATGTTAAACAGGCTTGTGCCGAAAGGGTGGGTTCGGTGGTGGCGCATCGCGTTAATGGGAACACCACCCTTCGTCCAAAGCCCCCCCGGTTTTGCCGAAAGGGTGCATTGGGAGCGTTGGGTCGCGTCGCGTTGACTGGAACCCCACCCTTCGTCCAAAGCCCCCCCGGGTTTGCCGAAAGGGTGCATTGGTCCTTTTTCTCATGTAATATTAAAAGACGAATTTGAATTTATATTTAACCTTCAAACAACCATTTCAAAGAGGCTATCGTCCGGATCGGTTTACACTCTATTGCCACTTGGTCTACAGCCAGTTGGTCTAATAGACTGTTTAATATCAGTTGGTCTGATAACCAGTTGGTCTGGTCATCATTTCGTCCAATTACTGTTTGGTCTAATTGTTATTTGGTTTAATTACTATTTGGTCTACAGTCAATTCGTCTAATAATAGCCATTTGGTCTATTTTTGGTCTAACACCAATTTATATCATCAAATACCGATATGGTCTATTATGAGTTGGTTTAATTCCATTTCGTCTAATCATCAAATGGTCTAAAATAAAACCAAATTTGTCCACTATAAATTTGGTGTACACATCATTAATTTTGGTCCATTGCCCAGTTGGTCTAGCTTTAGTCTGTCTATCATCATTTAGTCTACACCCATTTTGTCTAATAACCATTGATCTTATTGTCATTTGGTCTAATAGCCAGCCTCCTGGTCTAATCAGGTACCATTTGGTCCAATCATCGTTTCGTCTATATGACCAACTGGGTTATTATTATTATTTATTTATTTTTTTTATTTTTTATTTTTGAGGAGGCCTTTTTCTACGACTCTATACGGACTACCCTCTGACCCTTCATTGAGGGAGGAAAAAAATATGTTCATACACATGAAATAAGATTAGGGTAAAGTTTAGGGTCCCTCGCCCCTCCCCCATGGTGCCAGGCCAGCACCCCCAGCAGCTGGACTATATAGATAAGCCACTGATTATCCACATGATCCATGCCCTGTAATGTAAAACAGAAACGGATATTAGACCAAATGGATATTGGACCAAATGAACATTGGACGAACTAAATATTTATAGATCCGGACGATAGCCTCTTTGAAATGGTTGTTTGAAGGTTAAATATAAATTCAAAACTCGTCTTTTAATATTACATGAGAAAAAGTACCAACGCACCCTTTCGGCAAAACCGGGGGGGGGGGGCTTTGGACGAAGGGTGGGGTTCCAGTCAACGCGACGCGACCCAACGCTCCCAACGCACCCTTTCGGCAAAACCTGGGGGGGGGGGGGCTTTGGACGAAGGGTGGTGTTCCCATTAACGTGATGCGCCACCACCCAACCCACCCTTTCGGCACAAGCTGGAAGAGACAGTCCCACCTCCCTGGTTGAATCTAGAACTTAGTAAAATGGGTCTCTGGTGGTTTCTATTTATAGCCATCTTTTTTTCTTTTCATTTTTGTTTTTGCAATGGAATCATTTTCTAATGGTGTGTATTGGGCCATCAAAATGATCATTACTCATTGTGGACATTGGTCCATTAGGTCCCAGAAATCATGTTTGGTGGTATGGTGTTATCTTTTTCTTTTTTAAAGGCATAATTTACCATTTGCAGATGAAACAAAAACCTAGCATTAGTGCTTTAAAATAGTTCTAAAATGTGAGTTAGGGATAGAAACAACCACTGTCAAAATTTGAGTTCGTATAATCGATGTTAAGTGTTGTTAAATACACAAAATGTGAACAATAGTTATAATAAGAATGTTTCCAGACTAAACCGTATACAGTTACGGTTTATTGAGAAAAACCCTGATATCTCCTTATATTTTAGGTTTTATTGTAAATATTTCATATGGTGGGATGTTTTATGATACAACAGACCTACACATATGCATCAAATGTGATATCTTGAACATTTTTGAAATCACTGCTCCCAAAGGTAAACTTTAATGGTTTTTGCTATCATTGTCAAATTTTCATACAGTAAAGTACAGTATACAGTGTCCACCATGAGAGCCTTTTGATGTTTGTAATGAAAAAGTTGTTTGCCCTGGTTGCAAGAAAATCATAAGGTCGGATGATTTCATAACTTTTAGATTAGTGACACATCTTAGAAAATTAGATTCTTCTTTCTCAAATTTGCAAAAGTTGGGAAGTTTCTGTCTGGTTTTGTCTGTAGATGGATTTGATGCAATTCAAGCAGTGCCATCTAATCTTTCTCCAGTGTACAAAATATGCAGTGCAATTCAGAGGTGCCAAATTAATGATGACATTGTGATGATTGCTGTGCAGCACAGCATTTTTAGAATTCACGATTGATTTGTGTGTTTGTGTGTGTGTGTGTGTGCGTGTGTGTGTGTGTGTGTTTAACACGAGGGATAATGTTTGAGAGACAACATTTTGATGAGCGTGGCTTTGTGTTTAACTGGTCAGTGTAGTGCATCAGGGCAATGAGGCATTAATTGCATTGTGTAAGAAACTTTAACTTTGCTGTCAGAGCGGAGGCATCCTAATGACACTATGGGTTAATGATTGGTATGTCTTATTCGCAGAGGTCAAAGTCCTTTTGAATGAATTAGAATTTGTGGCAAGCCCATGATTGTGAGTTTCTGTCCTGGACATGTATGCATAGTCTCTCCCACATCTCACGTGGAGTGGCAAGTGTGTTAGCTGAGGATCAGTTTGATAAGAGCCCATTTTTATGACTGGGGTGTCACAAGAGATTACACAATTCTTGAGAACTTCAACACTGCACAGAAGCTTCTAGGAGTCTGCTGGTGAGGTACTGTATGTAGGAAGTGTGTTCGAGAATTTGTCTTTCCTTAGTGGAATAGGACACTTTTCTCTCTTAAACACCAGTGATTTCTGTGTGTGAACAAACAGTGAAAGGGGCATATAAATAGCTGATCAAATTTGATGAAGTGTGTTCACTCCACGGAGGAATTTTATCAACTCTTGATTAAGTAAAAACTGTAGTGCAGATGAATGTAAGTATAACAGATTGTTTCAAAGCCGGCTTTCTGTGTACATGTAGTCGAAGCCATGTTTTGTTTCATTGGGCGAATTTTTCTTTTTTCTTTATTAAGTTCATCATGAGAAATGTAAGTGGTATCAATCTGGAAACAGGCATACAGGTGCATCTCCCCAAAACAACAAAAACAACTACTGTAAAAGTGGAAATTTTCGCAGTGTTGAAATTTTTGCGCATTTCGCGCAACCAGAAACTACCGCGAAAATAAAAGCATGCGAATATTTTTGCTAGCCATATGTTCCTGTGCGTGACGTCTTGATTCCGCGGAATCAAAAACACGCAAAACTCTTCTTACCCGGCTAAGCGCGAAAAATTAGTCGCGCCAAAATATCCACTTTTACTGTAAAATCCTTAGAATATAAGTATGGCATATATCAAGAGATCTCTCAATGTAATTATTTTCTTCTTTTTTTATTAAAAAAAATGCACCTTTGACGTTCAAAACTTCATTAGTTACTCTGTATTAATCAGTGTTTGCTGGCATACAATGTGTATCTTTCTGCTCTTTTCTTTTGTTCTCTCTCTCTCTCTTTAAATCAGTGTATTGTGATGGGATGGAAGTACAGTGTATGCATTAATCACCTTGGACTGTGAACCAAGGGAATAATTGGAGATCAGAGCTGAAATCATCACCTTGGGGAACGGTATAGAGAGGGAGAATTCACACTAGGCGGACAGGGGATCATTTGTATTCATTTACGAGATGGCGCGGATCCTGAGCCAGCTGCGATTGCTCCTCTGGAAGAACTTCCTCCTCCAGCTCCGGCAGGTCCTCTCGACCGTCGTGGAGATCCTCCTCCCCGTCCTCTTCGCCTGCATCCTGATCGTGATCCGCAACGAGGTGGAGTACACCAACTACCCCAACTCCACCATCTACCGCACGTTCAACATCAACAATTTGCCATGGAACCTCTCGCTCACTCCCATACCCATCACCGTCTGGGAGATGGCGTATGCGCCAAACACGACGGCGACCAATGAGATAATGTCGAATGTTGTTTACAATTTGAGGAAACCCTTGATCAGTCTTACAAACGGTAGGTGCCGAGAATGTTCGATGCTCAGCCCATTATATACAATGTAGGGATAAGGGGAGGGGAAGTTCTTCAATACAGTACTCTCCGCGTAATCGGGTATCGCTTAAACGGGTACTCCGTTTAATTGGGTAGTAATGTCAAAATCAGTTCCAATGCACACTAAAATTACCTGATAATCGGGTTGCCTCTCCGCATAAATGGGTAAATAATTTTCTTCTAATCTAATTTCTACCCACATTTTATCGAAGATTAACACTATAAGAAATTATGAACGTCAAAATTTCCACGGCTAATCGCATTCTCTGCTTAAATTTGCAAAGAAGACCGATTATTTGGGGAGTGATTAAACATGAAAACACATGTACCAGTACCAACTTGCCCCACGTAAACGAACATTAAACATGTAGCTGGCACTCTCAATTGCATCTACAGACAGGAGTTGAACACACTTGCTCTACCTCTCTTGCTCCGCAACAACATTCACAATACGAGAAGTTTGCAACGAAAATCAGGCCATGCACCAGCTCTATAATTTTGCTTTTCTCCAGTCACTTCTCGAAAAGGAACCCGACGTTCTACGTGACTAGAGTGCACACAAGAGACGTGTTCATTTCGGAAAACGCCTGCATAATAGCGAGGAGTCAATAGTCAAACGACAGTTTTCTGAAGACATATATATATCAATAAAAAGAGTGTAAATTATTGCTCGTGACTGAGCAAGTGCCAGGTACAACACGTATGTATAATGTGCCGACCAAGCACGCGTGTTAAGCATATACTAGTAGTTTAGGTGTTTGGTGCAGTGTACAATGCATGTACATACACATTGTGTGTGTCAATTGTGAATGAGACGTACTCTTCTGTTAAACGGGTACTCCGCTTAATCGGGTAAGAAACGCTCTGTTCGAGCCTACCCGATTATGCGGAGAGTACTGTATTACTTTTTAAATGAATACTTGAATAAATGTGCCAATGTGAAAGTGAAAACTGTGAGCACTATGAATGCTGTGTCATGCTGTCTACCAAAACAGTGTACTTATGAGCATTTGTACTTTGTAAATGGAGTATGCAGTTGATTGGAGATATTGAATAAAATAATGGAGTACATGTAAGTTGAAGAGAGCTAATCAGCATTCAGACCAAGTTCTTTTTTTTTAGGGATTGCAAAAATGAAATTAAAAAGCATAGCATAGAGATGCAAAATGTTACTCTTTTGCTCTATTTTTTTTTTACTGGTTTTTGGCCAAATACAGGGTATATTGCAGGTTTCATGGAAGATTTGTATTTTTTTTAAGTGGAAATTTCGTTTTTTTCCCAAATTGTGCAAGTTGACATGTCTATTGCGGGAAAGGTAGCAATACTGTTTTTCCATTAACAATATGCCTTTTCAGCTTTCAGAGTACTGCAGTGCTGTTTACAAGGTTTGCATCCCTTATAACAAGTCATGACTAAAGTGCATGGGTGCTGATAGAGGTCAAATGTTTTGCGAAAAACAGGGTCAACATTTCTCATCTCGTTAAATTGGCCAAACAGGTCCGGGCTTCCCTACAGAGGAACTCATGCTGGAACACTTTGCCAGTATCAACAACACAAGGACATCTCCGCTCCTAGGAGGGATCACATTCCACAACGACTTTCCCGAAGATGGACAATTACCCGTGAATCTGAATTATAGGTGAGTGTAAATGTGTGATGTCATCACCTCTGTTCATAGGATGGTAACCAGCAAAAGCTAAACATCATCGACAGGCTCAAAATGAAATGTTCCCAAGTGACATCTTATCTAGTTTGCACGTGAATAAAGATGTACAATTCTTGTCATAAATTGGTCATAGTGGAACAAATTTGCAAAAGACATGAAACCTTTTCTGCATGACAAATATATGGGTTTATGAATGTGCATACTTTGGGTAACAATATACTCCTTGAATGCGGGAGGCTGATTTTATGTTTGGATTCAAGGACAGCCATTAACGTCAAGCCCTTTAATTTATTCAATATTTTTGTTTGTTTTTCTTTTTAATGAATTTAGTATACGACTTTCAGCGAGCCCAAGAAACTCCCCGTACTCCAGCGGAGACAGCAGCAATTCATTTAACGACCAGCAGAGTGAGTGGAAAACAGATGAACTCTTCCCGTTCATCATGACCCTCGGGCCACGGGCCAAACACCAGACTTGGGGAGGGGATCCAGGTGAGTGTATGCCACCAAAATGTTTTTATTTGTATTTATTTGTGTGTTTGTTTGTTTTTTATCGACATGATTGACTGCTTGTATGTGGGTTTCTGTGCATGTTGCAGCTGCCTTTGAATGGCAGCTATAAACTAAAAGCTATGTTTCATGTTTGCAGTAAGGGAAGTACCAAGAAAAGAAACAAAAGTGATAAATAGCTATTTACAATAATCTTGGAACAGTCAAACCTGTGAAACATTATTTACTTTTGTCTATCTGTGTTGAGAATGTTCAGCAACAAGCTAAGGAAATGAATGAAGAGAAATGCCTGCTGGCTTTTTATATCTATTTGTGTGTTATAATCAGCTGTTGAAAATGTGTTGATGAGACATGCAAGATTGTAAGGACCCCGTACGCGTTGTGAATAAACTCCTTAAATTACCGTAAAATAAGTGTTCTTAAATTGTGCTGCCCAACTCATCATCATCTGCCTAATGCCTTTCTTGTTATCAAAGTAACTAGGCCATATCATCACAAACTAGTCAGCATGCATTCAATGAAAAAGATTACCGGATATCCCAACTGAGCACCATGACCCCTGTTACACATGAAAGGCGGCCTGAGGCCTGCTTTTCGTGGCCAGCCTGAGGCCAGCCCGAGGCTGCTTTGTGAACCGTTTACACAGGAGCTTCGGGGCCGGCTCAAGTGATGACGCTCCTCATACAAATGTAGACCCTGTTTGCACATGGGCTGGCCTCACGTTGCCTTTCCCTACACTGCCGTAGGAGCGCCCTTTAAGTAAACAAACATTTCGCTCAGTGAATTTGGTTTAGATACTCCACCGCACTCTCGCCCCTGCTGAAGGTCATGTAACCAGTCAACTGCAGCTCCGAAAGCCAGCCTCGGGCCTGGTACCGTTTACACATAGAGCTGAGCCGGCCTCAGACCACCTCCAGAGGTGGCCTGAAGTGGAGATGGCCTGAGGCCGGCATCGGGTCGGCTTTTTCTAATGTGTATTAACAGGGGTCTATGTCACTACGTTGGAATGGGGGTGGGGGGATTGACCAACGACTAAGCTTTCTTGTTTCTCAGAGACATGTTGGAATGTTTTTGCGAAGACTCAATTTGATTGGTATTGAAACAAAAAAGTCACCTATGATATGGTAGCTTTCATTTCAATGAATTTAGCTTAAGACTTTCAGCAAGCCCAAGAAACTTCCTTTAAATTTTAGTGTTCTTGTTTGACAAGAAAAAAAAAAAAAAGACTACACATGGTCTATGGACCAACACTGATGCCTACACCAACATTTCTGATGAGAGTACAGTGCACCCTTTTTTTTCCAGGGATGTGTAATTGGCATTACTGTTCTTCCATGTACAGGCTACATGAGGGAGGGTTTCTTGTCCCTGCAGCATTCCATCGACAAAGCTTTCATGCAGTACGTTGATCCCAACCTGACGGACCAGTTCAATGTTGAGATGCAACGCTACCCTTATCCACCCTACCTCGACGACATCTTCATCCTTGCCATACAGGCCCAGCTTCCATACCTCCTCTTCATCAGCTTGGTGTACCCCATGATCAACATCGCCAGGACAATCTGCCATGAGAAAGAGAAAAGGTTAAAGGTCAGTACAGAAAGTTGTTATGAACATCAGATCATTAGAATGATTCCCATGATTCCAAGAGAAGATGCAGTGTTTTTTGTGTTGTTTTTGTAGCTCTTTTTTTCAAAGAAAACTGGACGACGAGTTTGTATTTATGCTGCAAGTTAAATATATGGATGCAGTGTACCTCTACTTGCGTAGATGATTATGAATACTTATTTAGATGCATACAGAACTATACCCATTACCATAAGTCTACTTGTAATTTTTTTTTTCAATTAATTAATTGCAACAAAAATCATATTGCTGACTTGAAGTGTATTGCATGGATGGTGTTTCTATCAGGTAGATTGTGCACTTGATGTTGCTAGCCCATGCTTTCATCATGGTATGGCTCACAATACAGGAACCTTGTAGGTCTAGGTACAGTTAAAGCATCATATTATATGTAATCTGAATCTGGGGGGATCCAGGGGGAGCACACCGGGCATGCGCGCCCCCCCCTTTATTTTTTGTTAAAACAAAAGAAATAAAAAGAAAAAATGGGGGAGGCGCGTGTGCCCCCCCGCCCTTTAATTTTGTAAAGGTGCCCCCTCTTTACCTTATTCTTGGATCTGCCCCTAAACCATAAGATGAGACACATCAGTCACACTGCTTGTTCCTTTGCACCAGACCCTCTTTTCCTGCTTGAGCATGTCTTTGTCGTGGCCAAAGACTTTGAAATTTGCAACATTCTTTGTTGAGCATCATATACTAGTACGTCGGCTGTGAGTACAAATTGATATATTTTTTTTTAAGCATATTCAAGTTAAACAGATTATACTTCATTTTATTGTCAGGAATCCATGCGAATGATGGGCCTAAGTAACTGGCTGCACTGGACGGCGTGGTTTATCAAGTTCTTCACCTTCCTCTTCATCTCAACTATACTCATGACGATTCTGTACACTGTGCCCGTGGGAACACAGGGGGCGATATTCAAGCACAGCGCACCTTCTGTCATATTCGTATTTCTGCTCCTGTATGCGGTTTCGACCATCGCGCTGTCCTTTGCTGTCAGTGTGTTTTTCTCAAAAGGTGAGTCATATTTGACAAAATATTTTTACATTTTTAGCCAAATTTGTTTTCTTTAATCTTTGATACGTGTGATCAGAGATTTATTACCGGGTGTGACACCCAATGGCCCGAATTCACAAAGGTGGTACAATTGAAACATGATTTAAACCATGGACAATTTGTATGGATCCCCAAGTGTCGCATGGCCTATTTCATTATGAAATCAGTCATTTCATTACGAAAAGATTATTTCGTCGACGAAATGACTTATTTCGTAACAAAATAGGCCATGCGACACTTGGCCCTCCATACAAATGTGACCCGCTACAGCAAAAGGGTCCTAAAGTTGCTGAGGGCTGAGCCGAGAAAATCGAGTTTGAAGTCACGTCATCAAAATTGGTCAAAACAATCAGATATCTGTTTTTGGCATAATTTTGTAGTCTAATGTTTTGTCTATCATCTGCCGAAATTTCAAAGCTAAATGAGCAAAGGAAAGGCAAGAAATCAGCATTTTTCTGGGCCGTGATTTTCCAACTTCCAAGGTAACAGAAATGTGTCCAAAGATTTGGATTTAGTGCCGCAGCTAGACTCAGCCCCTAGCAACGAGGGAGTGATCTTATTGGTCAGTGCGTGGCATCCTGATAACTGATTGGTTATGCGTAGACCGCTGACGCTAAGCTTGAATGAACATCGCAGAGGTCGCTAGGAGCATACCTTCTATTGTCAACTGGTCAAAACTGTCTCGCCTCCCCTTGATCATGATTGCGTCAGTTGGAAAACTTAAAGGCGTTTTTCTCGAAACTCTGATTTCCACAACCACTTGACATGCGCTAATAAAAGCATCGATATCTCTGCAACCGAGTACAATGTACCTTTTATGAGTTGTGCTATATATGAAATTAAAGTAGAAGAGTAAGGAAATAATGTCATGCCATTTTCAGAAAATTGTCCTCCCCCGACTTTCGGATCCTTTTGTTGTAGCGGGTCACAAATTGTCCATGGTTTAAACCATGGTTTCAATTGTACCACCTTCATGAATTCGGGCCAATGTGTCTGATGTGTCAATGGTACTAACCATAGCGAGACTTTGGGTATAAACCATGGTGTCAGTAGTCACTCTAGGTGATCGCATCACTTCACATAATGTCTTGTTGATTTCAGTATGCAAACTGTGTGAATCATTTTCAGGGTTAAGTGCATTAACAGTGTCTAGTATCATGTATGCACTTTCAGTGTGTACATTGTGCATACCACTATAGAGGTTTGACAAGAACATTTTGAGAGTTTGTGTGTAAAGTGCATCACTTAAAACTCTCCTAAAGTTACATGTAGGGAAGGGTTGCTAAAGAAATATTGTTACGCTGATATTTATGAGGTATTTTTTATCTGAGTATCCCCGTGTAAGATACATCAATATGTTTCAAGATGAGGTATGATTATATTTTGCTTGTGTTTAGTTACCCTAAACTGTGTTATTATTATTTTGTGTATAGGTATTATGTGGACTGTCTTTCTGTTCTGTCACATCAAAGAAGCTGTAGTAATGGCTATTTTTAAAGTTTATTCACTCGATATCCAGATATTAACAGCCTCACTTATCACATGATTGGCACATGATTGAGTTGTCTCACCCAAGATCTGGAGCAGCTGTCTTCTTTGGGCAAAGGTCTTGTTTGGGTTTTAGAGTAATAACACTGACTCTGGGGTCAATTTCCTTGTCTGGAAAATTGCTGGTTATCCCATAACTGGCTACTAGCATAGTTCTGTCTTCACCCTACTTCCAATGTTCAAGGACAAAATGGATGATAAAAACCTCATTGTTTACTGTGTATGTCTAGTGGTCTCTATTGCATGGTACGTAGTTTGACAACCTTTGGTTTCGGTTTGATGACATGATGAAATGACATTACTACATTTTGTGAGAAGTTGTGATGAACATATTTCATGAGATGCTAATGCCATGACACAAGGGTTACTGGATTGTTGAGAGAGGTGGTCTGTAGTATCACCCAGTGTTATAATCTGCAGACTTGTACATTCTCCTGATTCTTCTTAAAGTGACACGATGACCACATTGATTATTTCTCTATCTCTCAACTGATCCTTCATGTGTTGTCAAATAGTGCATTTTTGTCATAAAAATATACAATCAACCTGCCAGTTATGTCACATTTCAAAGCCTCTAAATTCTTATCTTATCTAAATATCTGGGCTATATTGCCTGTTTGCCTTGATGACATAAAGCCATTGAAACTGTTGTATGCAGAGAAAGAGACTAAACTTTAGTGGCAGGGGTTCGTCCGTGAGGAGTGGAGGTAATTAGGTTCACAAGCATGACATGTAAACACAAACTTTATTGTCATCATAATTTGTGCCGTGCCGTTTACCTAGTAGACATACTAATGTCGTGTCAAGAAACTTTTTTATAACGGATGTCATCAGGGGCATAATGTTGTTCATTATTACAGTAAAATACAGGTATCAAATACCCCCCCCCCCCCTTTTTGCAGGGTATGGTTTTTTTGTTTGTTGTTTGTTGTTGTTTTTTTCTCCAATCTCTGACTTCAAGGTAATCAGCATTAACCACAGTGGCGCCAACTGTCTCCATTCAAGGAGAGTGTATTGCCTTGAGACAGACGGCTTGTAAAGTAATATAATGTAACTGACGTTATAATTACCACTAGTCGACAGATCTTATGGCTTGGTTTTACATAGAGTAATGTATTGTGGTAGCTACATGCATGTTGTTCATTTCATACCAGTGCTCTGCTCCCCCTGCCATGAGATGAAAAAGAAAGCAGGATTACATGTTTTCTTTTTAATAATTTGCACCTAAGTATATCCCCATCATTGAAGTACATAGGCTATGTTGTTGCTAGAATTTCATTCTTGATGGTATCAGGTATACATGTATTATGATGTCACATTGATGGGAATATTTAATGGTTTTCTCTTCTATTGTCTTAAGCCAATAGGCCTTGTTTACATGGCTCCCTTTTTCAAAGGTTAAAACGTGACATCCTGTCCAGAAATGGAACCAAGGTTTAATTCTGGTGATCAGTAGAGGAAATGAAACTAATAGGGGGAAATAAAGCAAATGACAGAATACAAGAATGACTATGTTATGATGCCTACCTACATTGTACACTGTAATATGTAGGCCTGCCTGTAATAACTTGTAGGACCTATGCCATCTTCCAGCAGTAGTCCATAATGTATGCTTGAGGTTTAAAATTATTTTTATGGCAAGTAGTATCGTACATCTGCATGTAGTATCATCAGGGCCCCATTTCATAAAAGATGTTATGATAGCAACTCTTGCTGGAATGGCAACTTCCAACAGCAATAGCCAATGATATCAGGAAGCTGGATTCTTGTCGTTACCATGACAATTGCCATTCCAGCAAGAGTTGCTATCATATCAACTCTTTATGAAATGGGGCCCTGGAGAGCTTTGTGTGTTAATACACTGACATCTACAGTATACATTGTACATTGAATATTACTGGTAGGAAGTAAATGTATGTGTACAATGTAAACCATGCCAGTGGATAGTGATAAGAGCACTGCATGATGAATAGACTGAAAGCAGTCCTTTGTCTATCTAGTCCATCTAGATATATCTGTACTATCTGTAGTTTCACTCTCGAGAGCAGGCATAAAGATTCATGCCATGCTTATGGATGTGATTTGATGTATGTGGCAAATTAGCTCAATGAGCATCCACAACAATGAATGCATTTGAAATGTGAAAGTGTCTATCACCAACATGAACTACAGTGTTTGTGTGTGAATTAATGCTGTTTGTTTCTTTTAGTAATATCCTTTAATAGGTACTGTGTGACTTTCTCCAATTATCTAGATCTATGAAATACAAGCATATATTTAAAGATTTGTGTACTGAGGTAGTTGTTTCAAAATGGGGATCGTATAAATTCCACTAAACTTAGAGCTTAATGTGGAAAAGTTATCACCAAATATTGCATGGAATGAAGTGTTCACAGGTGAGAGGTTTATAAAGTACAAGATGTGGACATACATCAATAACATGAGCTCAGAGTATGTAAAAATTATATTACATAATGGAATAATGTAGAAAGAAACGGGAGAAAGAGAAATATAAGTAGGAGTTTTCACTGGTTTCTAAAGAATTCTAACACTAAACATATTATGAGGGACAAGAAGTTGTGGGAATGGTGTATGATTTGGTGATTTTATTGTAAATGCACTTTTTACTTGAGTTTATTCCACCCAAAAAGTTGTCAAGTACAAGTATTCATGCATTGGAGTCTGCAAAATGCTTATACCCACATTTTCATGGTGACCAACCAGCCACATTTATCTTAATGAGATTTGTTTGTTTGTTTGTTTTTCACCCCATAATACAGCCAACACGGCCACAGCAGCAGCTGGCATCATTTGGTTCATCTCCATTGTGCCGTACTCCTTCATGTACAACACCTACACCTTCATGTCCGCTGCGGAGAAGGCGGCCGGCTGCCTTCTGTCCAACTCGGCCATGTCCGTGGGCTTGCTTCTGATTGGCGTATTCGAAGGGACCTGTGAGTGTTGGCTACTAAGATGCAAAATCTTGTTTTCCTTGAATTTTAAAACCATTCCATTGTTGCCAAACTGTGGAAAGTTTGTAGAACATGTGTTAATTATGATGCAACAGAGCGAATAAGTGAGTAAACATGGCGAAAGATGATGCATGTGTTTTTAAGGCAATGCCAAGTTGAGATGAGAATTTTTACATTTTATACGCAAAGCAACCTTTCAGGAGATTGTTTAGGTGAGGGCTTCCAGCAGCCATGAAAGTAGGCTGCTGGTAAGAGGCCTCATTTATGATAAAGTAAAAAAGAAATTCAAACCATTATATCCACATTTAACTGCAAGACAGCAGCAAATTGAAACATACCACTTCAATTCTTATTGCAAGAAAAGCAGCGAGAAATGCTACAATAATTTTGCGGAGACTGCAGCCAGAAGAAGGGTCTCCTTTGTTTGTCATTTGCTCTTAGACTTTTCCTTCATGTTAATCTACTCATTGGATACTATGCAATAATGACCTTAGAAGCCCCACCGATGTCACTGATAATCCCGAGTTCTCAGGTATTTGTCCGTGTGTGAATGGTACTAATATCTAATGGAACGTGCAATGTAATCTATCTATTGTACCATACTTTTTCAGTAAGCAGCTTTAGGTTCAGGATGACCCAAATTTGCTAATTTGTTAATTAATTCTCCAGCTAGTGGATATTGTGCAGATATTGAACTCTTGAATAACCTGATGGGGAGGTGTTGGGATATATTAATGCACTTTGAGCAATTCGGAGGTTGCACCAGGTAAAACCTGAAAAAGATATTCCCATATGATAACAAGTTATGTAGTGAGGCACACATTTTGCCGTCTGCAGTACAATAGCAAATATGATATGAAGTTTTCACTT
The DNA here is from genome assembly GCA_033980235.1 of Diadema setosum. NCBI lineage: Eukaryota > Metazoa > Echinodermata > Echinoidea > Diadematoida > Diadematidae > Diadema > Diadema setosum. The sequence continues at coordinate 15,642,698 of CM067064.1, forward strand.
TTCTTTCCAAGCAAAATTGTGGTAGAAATCATGATCGATGATTTTACAGGTTCTAAAATTTTTAGGGAGCTCAAGAAACTTTGCCTGTTGTTATACTGCAGTCAATTCTGTCTTTAATAGCCGCCCAAGGGAGATGAAAAGAGTAGCCCTTATGGACAGGTGGCCACTGAGGCATGTTCTGACCATACAATAATTATGCTCGTCTTCACCATATATGTGACATGTCCAATGAAGCTCTGTCAATATTTATGCAAGCATCCTCATGGAGACTGGTTTGATATTGTCTCGTCAATACTTCTCACGCTGCAGCTGAAGGGGTGCAGTGGTCCAACATGGCTCATCCGGCCACGCCCGATGACAACTTCACCTTTCTGGCGGTGTTGATAATGCTGGTGGTGGACACAGTGCTCTACCTCCTCATTGCATGGTACTTTGAAGCAATCTACCCTGGAGAGTACGGCATCCCTAAGCCCTTATACTTCCCCTTCACGGTGAGACATTAACTCATCAATACTCGGCAACTTTATTGTACTAGCTACCTCATTTTATAGTGATGAGGGGTATTTTTTTGGTTATCAATGTAGGCCATATTCAATATTTGTTTAAATGGAGGAGACGATGCAGTTAAGAATAAAATACTGATGTCACATGACTTTACTTGGATACAAGAGTAGAGATGGGACATAAGAAAATATTCCCTCTACTTGGATATGGTGGGATTATTAACTCCTCTAATCAATGAATTGATCAGATGCAAGTCAGGAGTCTTTAGTGCATCCTCAAACTAAAAATTGCAATATTATACAAATGATGCACAGGATAGAGTGCGTTAGTGGAGTCATATAGCGCACTCAAGGGTATTTACAATTGTGAAACATGCACGAGGCGAAGCCGAGTGCATGTTGCACTACATTGTAAATACTCGAGAGTGAGCTGCATCTCCACTAAGGCCACGAATAATCCTGTGCATCATTTGTTTTATAAAATGGGTCGAAAATTCGAAAACTAACAGCATTTTTCAGCGTTTTTCACGTACCTTTGTGTGTCAAGACGTCCGAAGATGTTCGTCCCAAACATTTACGCACGTCGCACTCGGAAATCCCGCACATCGAAGTATGATGGGGGGTTGGGTTTCCGGACACTTAAGTTCCCGCATGAAAACTTACTTATTTTACATAGAATATGCATCCTTTACCTTAAAGACTGGATATAGACTCCTCATATAGGCCTACTAGACAACATACTCTGAAAACGGCGTGAGGATTAACCTGCTAAATCGTTGGATTTGCCCTTCAAAGTGACTCCATGTACGCGTCCGGTCCCACAACGCTTGGTCTACTGTACTGTACGTATAAGAGTATACGTACGCCACACATGTTATGCACAAGGGAAGAAAGGCCGGCCGGCCGGCCGGCAGCCCGAACTAGAAGTTGTTTACAGGATTGACACAGCGTGTATGTATGCAATTCAAAGGAGCCACCGCGCGCACAGACGATCGGCAATAGGATTTAACACGCAGTGCAATGGGACTAGAATAACCAAAGCACACATGACTCATTTCAGCGCTTCCTATTGGCTACATTCTTGAACCCATTTTATAACAAAATGTAATATACTGATTGAAGTTGTTGCCAACTCCACTGACGACCAAATTCATGGTCAAGGTCATATTCAATTCATTTAGAATGTAATCTTGACAATTTGTCATATTTATATGCCAGCATATGAATGTGAGGTTCATCAAATTTTTCCTAAATTCATTTATTTATTTATTTATCTGTTTATTTTTTGATTGGACACAGCCAAGAGATTATTGTGAGCTTTTAATGGGTGTTAGCCAATGAACAAGAGTGCTATTTGTGAAAAAGAAAAGAATGCTGTGTGCAATCATCCATCAACTTTGGCTGGTAGAAAACTTTTTGGTAGAAAAGTGATAAACCTTCATCCAAGCATTGTCATATAAAATGCTGTTTTGATTCATCACAGAGGAGCTACTGGCTTGGTCCCAAAAAAGGATCCTATGCGGTGGATGTGGAGAATGCGCCCGTCCTGGCGGGCACCCCAAACAGTTCTGATTTCATAGAGAGAGACCCTGTGGGACTGGAGGCAGGGGTGCAGATCAGAGGCCTGACCAAGGTGAGCTGGTAGAGATTAGTGACCAGAGACAATAATGGGAACCTCTTTGCATTGATTCTCTACAATCTTAGTCATTATTAAGCACAAAAAATTATGTCTCCATTGACGTCCAGGGATCCCGTTTCATGAAACTTGTTGTCAGTGACAACTGCTACATATCTATGACAACTTTGCTCTCAGCCAATCAAATGCAAGAATTACAGTAGCTTATGGCAACTATCACAACTTGTCACTGATAACAAGTTTTTGAAACAGGGCCCAGATGTGTATGCTTTGGTAGCATTATTACTCCCAACCCCCCCCCCCCCAAAAAAAAAAAAAAAACAAACAAACAAACAAACAAACAAAAAAAAAAAAAAAGTAACTGAAAGACACTTTATGATTGATGAAAAGGACCTGTTATTTAAAGATGATGATATTTTACAAATATTCTAGGGATGCTTAGTTTTGCTGACACGCAAGCATAATAGTCTGATAAAAAGGCGTAGACATGCACAGACCTGTGATACTTGTGTTTGACCTGCATGGGCCACATTGACCAGCATGGACACACATGGACTACCTCCTAGCCAGGGTTTAGTATGATGCCCAGCCTGAAACTGGACCCTGAAGGCTCCAACTTCGATGTCCCTTTCTAGTTAAAAGTGAGACTGTAAATGTAAATGGCTTCTGTGAAACTACACGACTGGAAGACATGTAGTTTCACAGAAGCCATTCAACTCTCGCTCTTTACAAGATGATTATGGGGCTTAGCATTGGGATCAGGGTTTCTGATAAAGCCTGAGGTTTTCAGGACAAAGATTGGCCATGGTATAGTTTTTTTTTATAGGAAATGGACGTATCAGACATGAGATATTCAGTAAAATAGAAGAGTAGACTGAACAATAGGTGTTATATGCCTACACATGTGTAGTATTCTAAGTATGTGTTATATTTCAAGGTGTTTTTATTTTTATAAATATCTCAAGGCAACTGATATTTGTGAAATTTAACAACTAGCAAAAATGTCTATTATCACGCAAATATATTGCGTATTGTATTTATGCTGAGAAATATCTTGTTTTTC